>JANAVB010025021.1:0-81738 GCA_029216955.1 Iris pallida
GAATGACTCAGCCACTACGTATTACGGGTAGATGAATACCGTATAATACGATCAATGCTGTCTAACCAGACGAGGGGGTGCATACTACATGAAAGTCTTACTATGGTCACTTCACATCTATTGCCTCAATCATTCAAACAAGAAGCAAGAATAGAGAACATGTAAGATAAAGCAGTAAGGCGTTCCAAACGCTCAGTCAAAATGTTTTGAGATCTGGCTTTACAAAACATAGCCAGATGGTATAGTAACATATACACAATTGTTATCAGCTGCAGTCTGACTTAGTTACATCATGTAAAAGTAAGTGCAAGACAATTTGACTAACATGTCGGTGCCAAACGGCAAAGTATAAAGTAAATAACAAAATGAGTGGTGAAGTAAGGGACCCACTCGAGTCCTCCTGCGATCATTCCCCTAGTATTGACCATCTTGGAGGTAGAAGTAAGCTGGATCCTCGGGGACCGGCTCTAAATCTGGCCATGCAAAACCAGAGAGGTTAGAACTCTAATAGCAAGTACCACAAGGGAGCACGATATGAAGGATTAAACCAGTAAGTAAGAGAATATAATAATAGATCTCTGCTTTCCACTAGGATTCACATAACATCACGACACTTCGAACCATCCTCCCAACCAAACAAGGACAGAAGTTGGCCCGTCATGTCCTGACATTCTGATCATCTCAGTTAGGCAACAAAGTAGGTACAGTACACAAACAAATCATCTTGAACGGCCAATCAACTACTACGGCTTGCTATTGTGAGTCCCAAGTTATCCTAGAATTATGCAAAAAGGAATTCCTCAGTTCTTACTATGTGCGAGCAAGGCTAGTCTATCCAGTCAATCAATTGCGCCAATCATGTAATTAGACGAGTCCCAGCGGGACGCCCGCCGTTAATATATAGCATGTACAATAATATAAGCAGATACCGTTTCCTGCCCGTGTGACAGATTTACAGTATCTGTGGGAACCAGCCGGCCCGTCGGGTACTACTAGTCCCAAGGGGGCTGCCATGTAAGAACTCGGGAATCCATTCTCTCCATGCAATCATTATTTTATTTAACTTAATAGTCTCTACGTTGAGTGAAGTCCCATGCCGTGGATCATGGTCATTCAAATGAGTACTTTTGTACGGGGTACGATATGCGCAACTCTACAACGATACCCGTGCGACTATGTTGTAGGTCTTTACATAGCGTAATGCAACAATCAAATCTAACCACGGAATAATCATGCCTTGACCATAAAGTACACATGCTATTTTTGTAAGATAAATAAATAACTAAATACATAAATAAATAATTTGAAACCTGCATGTGCCTGTATGCCAATATTCGGGATCGGCTAATCGATTGCAATAGTTCATTACATGAACGTGTCTCATTCATTCAATTCAATAAGACGACTAGCCAGTCTCTTAGTTCCAACTAGGAACGCATGATCAATTATTAGTCAATGTCACAATCATTATCAATGGTGACAAGGCATGAAAGTCAATTAGTATTACATGGGGTCGAGCCTATAACTCCTCAGAGTTAAGTTCTAGTCATACTGGGTATCCATGGATCAATCAAGACACATGACACATTCCACATAACAATCTGTATTAACAAAATTAACATATCATGATTTATCAAGTTCATGCCAAAAGGCGTAAGGATATAATAGAAGAATTATCATGCCATCATTAAATGAATAAGTTATAGAGCAAATAGTAACACCCAGGTTAGAAAGTCACGCCAACAAGTCTGTGCTAAGGTCAAAAGTCACGCCAACAAGTCTAGGCTAAGGCCAACAAGTCACGCCAAGTCTAGTAGGAGTGAGCGTGAAAAGTGATGCATGTTGGCACGCATAGCGTGAGCGTGAAAAAGTGAGCGTGGAAAATGAGCGTGGAAAATGGGCGTGAAAGTAAGCATGGAAAAGTAATAAGAAATTCACGCACGCATGCAAAGATGGTGCGTAACTCAAAATTCATGCTGACATGCAAGGATGTGTGCGTGACTAAAAATTCACGCACTCATGCAAAGATGTGTGCGTGACTGAAAATTCACGCACGCTCGTCAAGACGTGAGCGTGACTGAAAATACACGCACGCACGTAAGAACGTGTGCGTGACTAAAAATTCACGCACTCGTGCAAGAACGTGAGCGTGACTAAAATTCACGCAGACACGTAATAACGTGAGCGTGACTCAAAATTCACGCAGACACGTAATAACGTGAGCGTGACTGAAAATACACGCAGACACGTAAGAACGTGTGCGTGACTGAAAATACACGCAGACACGTAAGAACGTGTGCGTGACTGAAAATCCACGCAAACACGTAAAGACGTGTGCGTGACTAACGAGCAGTTCTACCACATGAACTATCTATCTCCGAAAGCACGCTAAGTTGGGAGGTCCAAAAACCCATGGACAACCGAATACAACAACTCAGATCTAGGAGAAACAAGCCACAGAAATCAAAAATGCTAAGTAGTAAACTCTCTCAGGATCATGAGAGGAAGAATAATGAACCATAAAAATGGTTCTCCAAGCAAGAAGCAAGATTGCACTTGCCTGCTGCTACTGCTGGTAGGTGGAGAAGTGATGAGAGGAAGAAGAAGAAGTAATGGTGAAGGAAAATTATGAGGAGAGAGAAGGAGATGGGGGCTTTAAATAGGAAGGGTGGTGGTAGGTGGGGTTCGGTTCATGTGAACCACCATGAACCCGAGAAGAACCCGCCATAGGCCGAACCACATAAGACTAAAGCAGAGAAGTAAAAAACAGGAAATAAAAATACAGAAATAAATTGCAGGAATAAAATTGCAGGAAATAAAATTGCAGAAAATTAATTAACATGAAAATTAAAGAGCAGATAATTAATTAACATAAAATTAAAGGAATTTAAATACAGGATAATACATGATAAATACTAAATAAATATACATGAATTGTACATGTATAAAAATACGCATTCTGGGAACGGGGAGTGACATCTCTACCCACCTTAGAAAAATTCTGTCCTCGGAATTTCAAATCCAAGCAGGTAGAAATACCGGAGCTAAACTAATACAAGCAATTCTAGTGAGCAAGCAATCATTTTACCATGTCAAAAGCAAGTACTATATATGTAAATTTATCAATCCATGATATCAAGTAGCTCTACCCATAAGGTGACAAGCATGAAGAATCAGGACAATCAAGGTATACAGAAAGAGATATACCTTGTGAGTCAAACAGGTGTGGATACCGTGATCGGATATCATCCTCACGTTCCCACGTTGACTCTCCCAAGGAGTGATGACCCCAAGCAACACGGACAAGACTAATTATTCGGTTCTTAAGTATCTTCTCTCTTCGGTCCAAAATGGACACCGGTTGTTCCTCGTAAGACAGGTTGGTACCAACAACCAGTTCAAAATGATCGAGGATATGACTTGGGTCCGATACATACCTACGTAATTGAGATACATGAAATACGTCATGCACCTCTCGTAACGAAGGTGGAAGGGATAAACGATAAGCAACATCGCCTATCCGATCAAGGATAACAAATGGGCCCACGTACCGCGGACTCAATTTCTCGCGAACGCCAAATCTAATGACCCCACGAGTAGGTGAGATCCGCAAGAATACGTGGTCCCCAACAGAGAACTCTAACGGCCTACGATGCTGGTCCGCCCAATGACGATGCCGGTCCTGCACAACTCGAAGTCGCTCTCTAATTCCCTTAACCACTTCAACCGTCTGAACAATCATTTCTGGGCCTAACATCTTCCTCTCCCCGATATCATCCCATGCAAGCGGTGACCTGCACTTCTTACCATATAGTGCTTCGAATGGCGCCATCTGGATACTGGCTTGATAACTGTTGTTGTATGAGAACTCGACCAAGTGCAGGTGACTCTCCCAAGACCCTCCAAAATCTAGAGTGCAAGCTCGTAACATGTCTTCTAAAGTCTGAATCATTCTTTCTGATTGCCCATCCGTCTGTGGATGGTAAGCGGTGCTAAATCTTAACTTGGTACCCAGACTATGATGTAAGCTCTTCCAGAAATGTGATGTAAAGCGGATATCTCGGTCCGACACAATACTGACAGGGACTCCATGCTGTCTGACTATCTGTTGCATATACAACTCTGCCAACTTTTCTGTAGATTGTCCTACTCTGAAAGGAAGAAAGTGTGCTACCTTCGTAAGTCGGTCCACTATTACCCAAATAGCGTCCTTACCACTTGGTGATCTCGGTAAACCGGTCACAAAGTCCATTGTAATATGCTCCCATTTCTATTCCGGAATAGGAAGCGATTGCAATAACCCAGCTGGCCTCTGCTGTTCTGCCTTCACTTGCTGACATACCAAGCAACGGAAAACAAATCTAGCTATCTCCCTCTTCATCCCGTTCCACCAGAAATGCTGCTTGATATCTTGGTACATCTTGGTCCCTCCAGGATAAATAGAATACTGAGAACTGTGAGCTTCTGCCATAACCTCCTGTCTGATATCTCCACTAGGCACACATAGACGTGATCCAAACCTAAGTGTACCATCTTCATGAATTCTCATCTCCTTCCTGAGTCCTGACTCACATTCTGTCCTAAGCTTCTGAATCCTTGGGTCTTGTGCCTGAGCTGCCTTGATCCTGCCTACCAAGTCGGATTGAACTTGCAGACTTGTTAGAACTCCTACATCACTAGGAAGTATAACTTCGATACCCATCTCCTGAAGGTCTTCTAAGATATGCCTCTGTGTTGTCAACATAAATGCGCCGCCTCTCCTGCTGAGAGCGTCTGCTACCACATTCGCCTTGCCTGGATGATACTGAAGCTCCACGTCATAATCATTAATCAACTCCAACCATCTCCTCTGCCTCATGTTTAGTTCCTTCTGAGTAAAAATGTACTTCAGACTTTTATGGTCTGTGTACATGTCCACTCGGTCACCATATAAGTAATGCCTCCATAGCTTCAGAGCAAACACTACTGCCGCTAACTCCAAATCATGAGTTGGGTAATTCTTCTCGTGGTCCCGAAGCTGCCTAGATGCATATGCTATCACCTTTCCATGTTGCATAAGGACACATCCAAGTCCTTTACCTGACGCATCACAATATACTGTAAAACCTCCGGGTCCAACTGGCAATGTAAGAATAGGTGCTGATATCAACTTCTGCTTCAAAGTCTCAAATGATGCCTGATATTCTGCCGACCAAACGAATGGTACATCCTTCCGGGTCAAGCGGGTCATGGGTGCTGAAAGCCTTGCAAAGTCTGACACAAACCTTCTATAATATCCTGCCAATCCCAAGAAACTCTGCATATCTGCTACGGTCTTGGGTACTGGCCAACTTTCTACTGCTTCTATCTTCTTGGGATCTACTGCTACTCCAGCTCCTGATATGATGTGACCCAAAAATAAAATGTGGTCCGACCAAAACTCACACTTGCTGAGCTTGGCATACAACTGGTTCTCTCTCAGAACCTGCAACACTTTCCTGAGGTGGTCTTCATGCTCCTCTTCACTAGCAGAGTATACGAGAATGTCGTCAAGAAACACAACGACAAACTGGTCTAAGTATGGCATAAAGATGCGATTCATCAAATCCATGAATATTGCTGGAGCATTGGTCAAACCAAACGGCATTACTAAGAACTCATAATGCCCATACTTCGACCTGAATGCTGTCTTAGGAATATCTTCCTTCCGAACCCTCACCTGATGATACCCTGAACGAAGATCTATCTTGGAAAAAACTCTAGCTTTGCTCAACTGATCAAATAAGTCGTCGATCCTGGGTAATGGGTACTTGTTCTTCACCGTTGTCGCGTTAAGCTTCCTGTAGTCAATGCACAATCTGGATGACCCATCCTTCTTCCCCACAAGTACCACTGGTGCTGCCCATGGTGACACGCTAGCTTGGATGAACTTCTTCTCCTTCAGTTCCTCTATATGCTGATATACCTTGGCCTGCTCTGAATCCGCCATTCTGTAAACTCGATCTGATATCGGTTTAGTTCCTGGTGCCAATTCTATACTGAACTTAATATCTCTAACTGGTGGTAGACCTGGAAGTTCTTCAGGAAATACGTCTAGAAATTCTTCAACTACCTTCGGAATCTGAACTTCTTCCATTGCCGTTATTACTCTATGCTCTTGCTGAGTTGCCTCTGATCTGACTAAGGTGAACCGCTCCGTGCCTGGAATATCAAAAGATACACTCCCTCTACGACAATCTATTGTCGCATGACTGTCTTTCAGCCAGTCCATGCCTAAGATAACGTCGAAATTTTCAACAAGAAATTCTATCAACCGGACGGGTAAGGAATGCCCGCAAACTACAACGCTACATGCTAAAATAACTCTACTAACTCCTACGAGCCATTACCAGTGAGTATATTCAACCTCCCTGGCAATGCCTCGAACTCCATTCCTAGTCGTGTCGTAAATTGTGCAGATATAAATGAATGGGATGCTCCTGAATCAAACAATGCTACTGCGGGATATGAGGCGACGAGAATGTTACCTGCCACAACATCTCCCGATGCCAATGCCTCTTCCAAGGACAGAGTAAATGCTTGCCCTCGACCTCCTTGCTGGTTTCCATGCTGCGGCCTAGCCTGATGCTGCTGCTGGCCCCTTCATTGATGATGCTGGGGTGGTCTATGCTGGTGCTGCTGCATCGGCGGCCCCTGCTACCGAAACATCTGAGCCTGCGGTATAAACGGACGCTGTGCCAACGGCCTTACTGCCACTGCTGGTCCTCGATACTAGCCTGCCCCTGGTGCTGGCAGGGCAGGAAACTGTTGCCCTGGTCCTCCTGACCTCGAATTTATGGGACATGTGGTAACCCGATGGTCTGGATTTCCACATATCAGACACAGTCCATTCAATGTCCGACACACATCTCTAGTGTGCCCCATCTTCCCACAATAAGTGCAGCCCGCCGGGGGTTGCTGGTTCTTCCTCTGTTGCTGTTGCTGCTGCCTGGGTAGTGGTGCTGGTCCTCGTATCGCCACATCGTGGATACGAATGCCAGTGGATGGTGCTGTTGTTCGGGGCGCTGCTCTCCCTCCTCCTTCAATCTGACTGTGGGATCTCTTCTGACCCCCAGTCCTTGCCGCAAGCCTCTGAATGGTGATCTCATGCCTTCGAGTTGCCGTCAATACTTCATCAAAAGTTTGGTAATTGTGCCCCTCTATCAATTGCAAGAGTTCAAGATGAAACCCTTGCTGAAACCTCATGGCCCTCTGGCTCTCTGTTGCTACCATCTCTGGGGCGAATCTACTCAATCTGCAGAACTCTGCTGTATAAGCATCTACAGTCTTGCCGGCCTGCCTGAGGTTGATAAACTTCTGTTGTAGCTCAAACTGCGCTACAACTCCATAGTACTTGGTCTTGAATCTTGCAGTAAAATCGTCCCAAGCTATAGGACGTCTGATGCCCACTTCCTCTGATTCCCACCAATCACGTGCGAGATCCTGAAGTAACAACTTCACTAGATCCACACGTTCTTCTGCCGGTACCTTAGCTGCTGTCAGAATAGCCTCAATATCCTTAAGCCATGCATCTGCTGAGATGGCATCCTCCGTGCCCTCAAAACGGCGGGGGTTATACTTGCAAAACCTGGCTGATGCTCCTGAATCAGTCCTCACTCCTCTTTCCAAAGCCGTCTGCAGTCCTTGGTTAAGCAACACATTCTGCTCTTGTAGCTGAGTGTGCATACGTTGCTGGGCCAACATCTGATGTTGCTGAGTAGCCATCATTCCTCTCATGATCTCCAGAAGGGCTGGTGTGTCCACTTGGGTAGGTGGAACTGTTGGTGGTGGTGGAACATCCGGATACTGCGATCCAGCTGCTGCTTCCACTATCACTTCCTGGGTAGCCTCCTGAGGTGAGACTGGCCCTTGTTGCTGACCAACAGGGTCAGGTTGCCCATGTTGCCCCTGCTGTTGTCCAGCTCTGACCGATGCGAACGAAGTGCCCCTAAGAAAAGGGACAAGAGAACAATCAAACAACCGGACATGAAGGATCAATGAAGTCAAAGGACACCGAATGTCAAGCAAGGGTTGAGAATAACGAATCATGAGATCAAGGGGGAAACACGTGTGATTGAGACATCCTATAAATCAAAATACCCCACAAGTCTGAAATCAGACCTGCATGGGCCACCACTAAAACCTTGTCACGCCCCAGAACCAGAATACTGGAGAGCGGGGGAATAACTCAGCCAGCTACGTATTACGGGTAGATGAATACCGTATAATACGATCAATGCTGTCTAAGCAGACGAGGGGGTGCATACTACATGAAAGTCTTACTATGGTCACTTCACATCTATTGCCTCAATCATTCAAACAAGAAGCAAGAATAGAGAACATGTAAGATAAAGCAGTAAGGCGTCCCAAACGCTCAGTCAAAATGTTCTTGAGATCTGGTTTTACAAAACATAGCCAGATGGTATAGTAACATATATACAATTGTTATCAGCTGCAGTCTGACTTAGTTACAATCATGTAAAAGTAAGTGCAAGACAATCCGACTAACATGTCGGTGCCAAACGACAAAGTATAAAGTAAATAACAAAATGAGTGGTGAAGTAAGGGACCCACTCGAGTCCTCCTGCGATCATTCCCCTAGTATTGACCATCTTGGAGGTAGAAGTAAGCTGGATCCTCGAGGACCGGCTCTAAATCTGGCCATGCAAAACTAGAGAGGTTAGACCTCTAATAGCAAGTGCCACAAGGGAGCACGATATGAAGGATTAAACCAGTAAGTAAGAGAATATAATAATAGATCTCTGCTTTCCACTAGGATTCACATAACATTACGACACTTCGAACCATCCTTCCAACCAAACAAGGACAGAAGTTGGCCCGTCATGTCCTGACATTCTGATCATCTCAGTTAGGCAACATAGTAGGTACAGTACACAAACAAATCATCTTGAACGGCCAATCAACTACTACGGTTTGCTATTGTGAGTCCCAAGTTATCCTGGAATTATGCAAAAAAGAATTCCTCAGTTCTTACTATGTGCGAACAAGGCTAGTCTATCCAGTCAATCAATTGCGCCAATCATGTAATTAGACGAGTCCCAGCGGGACGCCCGCCGTTAATATATAGCATGTACAATAATATAAGCAGATACCGTTTCCTGCCCGTGTGACAGATTTACAGTATCTGTGGGAACCAGCCGGTCCGTCAGGTACTACTAGTCCCAAGGGGGCTGCCATGTAAGAACTCGGGAATCCATTCTCTCCATGCAATCATTATTTTATTTAACTTAATAGTCTCTACGTTGAGTGAAGTCCCATGCCGTGGATCATGGTCATTCAAATGAGTACTTTTGTACGGGGTACGATATGCGCAACTCTACAACGATACCCGTGCGGCTATGTTGTAGGTCTTTACATAGCGTAATACAACAATCAAATCTAACCACGGAGTAATCATGTCTTGACCATAAAGTACACATGCTGTTTTTGTAAGATAAATAAATAACTAAATACATAAATAAATAATTTGAAACCTGCATGTGCCTGTATGCCAATATTCGGGATCGGCTAATCGATTGCAATAGTTCATTACATGAACGTGTCTCATTCATTCAATTCAATAAGACGACTAGCCAGTCTCTTAGTTCCAACTAGGAACGCATGATCAATTATTAGTCAATGTCACAATCATTATCAATGGTGACAAGGCATGAAAGTCAATTAGTATTACATGGGGTCGAGCCTATAACTCCTCAGAGTTAAGTTCTAGTCATACTGGGTATCCATGGATCAATCAAGACACATGACACATTCCACATAACAATCTGTATTTACAAAATTAACATATCATGATTTATCAAGTTCATGCCAAAAGGCGTAAGGATATAATAGAAGAATTATCATGCCATCATTAAATGAATAAGTTATAGAGCAAATAGTAACACCCAGGTTAGAAAGTCACGCCAACAAGTCTGTGCTAAGGTCAAAAGTCACGCCAACAAGTCTAGGCTAATGCCAACAAGTCACGCCAAGTCTAGTAGGAGTGAGCGTGAAAAGTGATGCATGTTGGCACGCACAGCGTTAGCGTGAAAAAGTGAGCGTGGAAAATGAGCGTAGAAAATGAGCGTGGAAAATGGGCGTGAAAGTAAGCGTGGAAAAGTAATAAGAAATTCACGCACGCATGCAAAGATGGTGCGTAACTCAAAATTCACGCTGACATGCAAGGATGTGTGCGTGACTAAAAATTCACGCACTCATGCAAAGATGTGTGCGTGACTGAAAATTTACGCACGCTCGTCAAGACGTGAGCGTGACTGAAAATACACGCACGCACGTAAGAACGTGTGCGTGACTAAAAATTCACACACTCGTGCAAGAACGTGAGCGTGACTAAAATTCACGCAGACACGTAATAACGTGAGCGTGACTCAAAATTCACGCAGACACGTAATAACGTGAGCGTGACTGAAAATACACGCAGACACGTAAGAACGTGTGCGTGACTGAAAATACACGCAGACACGTAAGAACGTGTGCGTGACTGAAAATCCACGCAAACACGTAAAGACGTGTGCGTGACTAACGAGCAGTTCTACCACATGAACTATCTATCTCCGAAAGCATGCTAAGTTGGGAGGTCCAAAAACCCATGGACAACCGAATACAACAACTCAGATCTAGGAGAAACAAGCCACAGAAATCAAAAATGCTAAGTAGTAAACTCTCTCAGGATCATGAGAGGAAGAATAATGAACCATAAAAATGGTTCTCCAAGTAAGAAGCAAGATTGCACTTGCCTGCTGCTACTGCTGGTAGGTGGAGAAGTGATGAGAGGAAGAAGAAGAAATAATGGTGGAGGAAAATTATGAGGAGAGAGAAGGAGATGGGGGCTTTAAATTGGAAGGGTGGTGGTAGGTGGGGTTCGGTTCATGTGAACCACCATGAACCCGAGAAGAACCCGCCATAGGCCGAACCACATAAGACTAAAGCAGAGAAGTAAAAAGCAGGAAATAAAAATGCAGAAATAAATTGCAGGAATAAAATTGCAGGAAATAAAATTGCAGAAAATTAATTAACATGAAAATTAAAGAACAGATAATTAATTAACATGAAATTAAAGGAATTTAAATACAGGATAATACATGATAAATACTAAATAAATATACATGAATTGTACATGTATAAAAATATGCATTCTGGGAACGGGGAGTAACAGAGGTACAACTCAATCACAATCTAAGGTAGAATGTAGCACGATGGAAATAGATAAGAAATCCTCAACTGAGGTACAGCAGAATGAAATAACAGAGTCTCAACAACTACCAGTCTCAACATTTCTAAAATATACAACTCTGAAAATATAGACAACAACTAAACACACAAAAAAAGAACAGTCTAAGCTATCTACACTATGCAAGGTATCATCCTGAGCAGCTGCCTAAACCTCCCCAGGGGTCCAGGTCGCGAGTGTCAACTAGGCAAGCTCCAAGTAAGGGGTGCAGGGTTCCTCATCATCTTCTGTAAAATTTTCAACAGGTCCTGTCAGGACGGGAGCGAACACAAAACATCTCACGCAGTTCATATCAAGTTAGGAAGTATAAAGCATGCAATAGAGTAAGGTACATGAAACGCTGAAAGAAGAATGTATATGAAAAAAATAGTAGAGATTTGATAACAGGAAATATCTATATATGATAAGTAAGAACTGTAAGCCAACTGTGATTTAGAGTACAATATGGTTATGTAAACGGTCTAGGACAATGCAATGGTAACTCCATTGTACGTGGGTGTACAATAGACATATACAATAGTTATACAATGTTGTACAATAGGATTTGAGTACATAACCAATTCTACTCCCCCTCTCCAATCAATACACAAGGATCCACTCCAGTTACGTTATCTTATACAATAGTGTACAATGTTATACAATGGATGTACAATATTATACAATAGATGTACAATATTATACAATAGTTGTACAATGTTATACAATAGTGTACAATGGTATATCCCTGGAACTTATGTGATAATGAGAGTACAATATGCACAATGAGTATACAAGGATATGGGTATTCAATAAATACAATATGTAAGTGAAATGTACATCACAATATGTATTTAGTGAATACAAGGGGATAACATCTCAAAAGAAGATCCATATAGTACCAATCCGTGATAACAATCGTGTCAGCATCAAGTACAGTAATCTAGAACAAGAATGTAAATCCAGACAAGTATGAAACGGTCAGAGAATGTACTCGCCTGGTATCTGAATGTCTGAAGTAAATGTACTATCCGAGATGAGGTACCTGACTCCTAGTTAGAGCAACACAAGTCAAGATGTATACAGGGGATGATAATTGTAATCTACAATGCATCTGCATGCTGTCTAGGTCAAACTAGACTAAAGTCAACACTTGGTCAACTCCAGTCAACTATACTAGTCAAGGCTAGGTCAAACTAAACCAAACAAGTCTCGCTAAGCCTAACCAGCCTATTCTAGCAAGCACACATCACATCACAAGCCTTACAAGTCTATCAACACACAAATCACATGTGTATATACATGCCATATATATATAGGCTATAATATAGAAATCTACATAAGCCAATACAATCTATATTGGTAATACATTGCTTCCACACATTATATACATATATTATACTAAGTTAATACAGTTATCATACACATATATATAGGCTACATTATATTACATTGCATTTCACACTAGGTTATATATTATGTATGCATATATATAGACATAGAGAGGGATGAGGGAAACATTGCATATGTGTGTGTGATATATGTAAGGATGAATGTGTGTATGTCTTGTGTGTAAGACAATAAAAAATAGTGCATTGGAAGTTCAAAACAGTGTGGTGACCACATGACAATAATCATTGAAATAATGTAGTGTACATGTGTACAGTGGTATAGGAAATCAAAGGCAGTGTGTGTTAGCAGGAAAAATAAAGTGTGTTGTGTTAAACGGAAATCCTGTGTGTGTGTGTTTAGTCATACAAATAGTGTGTGTGTCTGTGTTTAGGTGACAGGAGATATGTGCAATGGTGTAGTATGTACATGTGTACAGAAATGTAAAGCCAAGACAATCAATGTGCATGCTTAGGAATTTCCAGCTTTAGGATTATGTTCTCAGGTCTGGAATCAAAATCAGTTTTTCGCATGAAACCATCATTCAATCCTCAGTTTTTTTTTTGACAGGAAAAATATAATAGAGTGTGATATGTGATATCCTAAAAAAGGAAAACAGTGAAGGGAATTTGGGAAATAGGAAAACAGTGAAGTACCAAAACAGTTAGCTAATTGACAGTATAATTAACAGGTTGACAGTGAACAATTGTCAATGTGTGTAGAGAGTATGAGTGTTGAGAGAAAACTGGGAATTATATGTGTGTATCAGTGTGTGAACCAATTTGTGTGGCAATGTGAGGAATAGCAGTAAATAAGTTTAATTTTTCTGAACCTGACAGGAAGAACCCCAAACCAATTTTAACTCCCATTTCAGTCACATACAAACACTCAAAATCAGTGAATTCAGTTAAGAACATGTAGGAAAGAAATCCTCAAGTTTTCATTCATTTCAACTCAATTGCTAATATGAAATTTGACAGTGAAAACAAATGAACCATTTGACAGTTTAATTAACCTTCAACCAATAGCTAACCAATGCCTAATTTGAACCAAATTCAAATCCACTTAACATGAACTATTCAATGCTTAAGAATTTAACATTCAAATTAGTTTAAGGGAAGGAAATGGAATCAACTCAGCTTAATAGGAAATGAAATAACAGGTTAGGAAGAGAACAGTGAATACATTGCTCAAGTGTGTGTGGAACTCAACCTTTGGAAAAGCATGACAGTTAACTATGAAATAAGCATTCATTCAAACTCAGTGATATACATGGAAAAGAAACTAGAATCAGTGGCATGGCAGTGTGTGATACAAACAGGAAATAGGAAAATCAGTAAACAACCATAGAAAATCAGTAAAATGGCAAAACCTGTGTACATGAGTGACCATGTGTGCAGTGTCAAAATCCTGAATTTGTTGTTAGTTAAAAATTCTGAAAAACATTAACAGTTGACAGGAATAGAGATTTCATTCTCAGTTATTAACAAATTTCTAAATCTAACACAATTGTCTAATTCACATTCACAAACCAAAAAGCCAATTCGAATTGCAATATTAGGCTAACATGAACAACCAATCATGTGGGGGACATTAACAGTGAGAAAACATCACTAAAAACTGGGAATTAATGTTTAGGAAATGGGGAAAAACCAAGTATCAGCTATGTATCAGTTAACATGCCATAATCGAATCTGAAATTGACCCAATTCGAATCACATATCACATCAACAACCTAACTAACATGTAGACTTAATCTAATATAGATTATACATTATATTTAGGGCCTAATTAACAATTTAAAACACAATTTAAACATTTGAAACTGAAAGCAAATAGTGGACAAATAATACACTGAACCAATCCTCGTGCACGTGTTCACTGTGTTCGTGGACACGATACGACACGAATTAGGACACGTGCTCGTGCACACGTATACGCCTACACTAGGGCTACATGCTCGTGTCAACACGAGGTGTCCAAGTTGTGTCTAGACACGGCACGAAGGCCGTATCAGTGCACGAAATCACGTGTGTGCAGTGCAGTGTGTGACCAGTACAGCCTCGTTTCCGTGTCCGACACAAAACGAGGTACAATAAAACTTTGGAGGAGTGTGCGCAGACACTGCCCTCGTGTCCATGCCAAATTTGGTGTGTCCAAGTGCTGTATGCAGGGCATACGAGACACGTGGTAGCAGGGGAGCCAACCGCGCTTGCACGTGTGTGTGCATCCGCGTGTTCTCGTGTCCCCCATGACCCGACACGACACGAAAACCACATCAGGACACTGGAAATCCATAAGCAACACTAAGATCTAATTTTTTATTCATTTACAATCCTAAAAATCACTCGAAATGCCCATTGGGGCATTTCATCAAACACTTGCACAGTGAGCCTGATACGTGTCCAAATAGAACACGAATTGGACACGAATTCTAGGGTTTCCTATTTCTACAGTTAGGTTAGGCCTAGGGCTTCCTAGATATGCAAGAAAATCAGAATTCTATGGTGTAGAATGAAAGTTACCTATGTGTATCAAAATCCTCAAAAAGCTCCAAAAAGAGGTGTTCCTCTTGATAGCCAAACTCCTCCAATTTGCTCCCAAGCTGAAAATACTCATTACCAACATCAAGTAGAGTAAAATTAGAACCTATTGCAATTGGTTTGGGTGAAAAAGGAATTAAAATGAATAATCTATGGGTTGGGGAAGAATGGACAAACCTCTTTCTTCAAAACTTGGAGAAATTAATAAAAGAGGCAAGAACAAATGGAAGAGGCATTAAATAGGGGTGTGAAACCCTAGGTTGGCTGTCATTTGTCACGACCCGCACCCTAGAGTAAGGGAACGAGAATGTAACAACGCCCAGCCTACGCCGCAGTGTCGGCGGTAGAACGCTGTCCTAGGTCTCATGCATCTAACAGTATAAGGCTAAGCAGTTTATACTCTCCGAGTGGGGGTGACATAGCAGGATGTAAACTCAATCACATCTAAGGTAGAGCATAATGGAAGATAGATAAAACATGAAATCCAAAAGAGATACAGCAGATAGAAGTCTAAGTGTCTAAGATACACAACCCAGAAATATATCTCAAAGCTCAAATACAGTAATCCATAAAATAAATACAACTCAAGACAACTGAAATAAAGTAAGAAAACCCTAGCTATCTATACGACCTCTACTGTGTCTCCTCTAGGCTAGCAGGCAACCTCCAAGCTATCTGTAAAATTTATCAACAGGTCCAGTCAGGACAGGAGCGAGCACAGTACATCTCAACAGTTCATAGCAGGTTAGAAAATATAATCATACAGTAAAGTAAGATACAGGTACTGAAAGAAATACAGTATATAAACAGAGAGAGAGCTGTAATAGAAATATCTACTATAAATAGAGACTAACAGTGGCTAGTGAGTCAGAGTACAATATAGACATGTAAATGGCATAGGAGATTCTGATGAGACACTATGGAAAGATTCTGATAAGATACTACTTAGGTATTATTCACATGTCTACTTCTACTCCCCCGTACCTCCAATCAATACACAAGGATCCAACCAGGTTATGTTATGATTCCATGCAAAGGCCCCCGAAGGGTGATACATGGATGTCCCATAAATGGAGATTCTATAGATTCTAGGATACCCAGTAAATGGGATAGGAGATTCTAGGAGACTCTGTGATCATAAGAGTATATGTCACAAGTGATCAAAGAACCAATGAAGCATAGTGATACGCCATGTAAGTGAAACGCACAGAACATGTAGTACCCGATGCTCACTAAGGATAACATCTCAAGAAGGGATCCATATAGTACCAATCCGTGTGACCAACGTGACAGTAACAAGTAAAGTAATTTAATGCAGGAAATAATTCTAAGCAGCATATGAAATGATCAGAGAATGTACTCGCCTTGATTTGATTGGAGTCGACGTGCGCGACACGAACGTGTCGATACGAGGTGGGTACCATGCTAAGCTCCATAGAGGGTCCTAGACGACGACACGGGCAGTCCCAATGAGTCCAGAATAGTCCAAATAGCCTAGTTTGGTATATACAAGTCTAAAATCAGGGTTTGGTACGATAATAAATTCAAGAAATAGAAAATGACTATCATAGTCACGATTTATGATTTTAGAAAATATAATTAAATAAATATAATAAACTTTTGGACATCCTTATAATGTTAAACTATATCAACATATTTTAGATAGTATTTCAAAACTCAGAAAATCATTTTGTACCAATATTCCTATTTTGTTAAATATGAATTTAGGGAAAGAGATTAACTATACAAAATTATCCAAAATTGTTTATAATAAATTAGGAAAATAGGTATTGTATTAATCGAGATATTTTGATATTATTTAATAATAAAGGAAAAATGTTCTAGTATCAATATAATTATAACTATATTAGAAAAACTTAATCTTCAGCGAATATCAATAAATGAATAATTAACTAATAATTTAGGTCAAAAACTTACTATAATATTTTAGAAATATTATTATATATTTATTTATATAATTTACCAAGCAAGTAATTACGTTAATATAATAATACTAATAAAGATAATAAGGAGACCAAATTATATACATTATCCATAAGTATCTCAATATTTATTAATAGCAACTAATTAATTTTCTAACTATAAATTAATCAATAATATTAATAAAATTAGTAACAATATTACAATCATACTTTAAATCATACTAATAAAATAATAATAATACTAATACCATCATTATATACTATACATAAACTAACATGCATTTATTATAAACTAATATACATTATATATAACAATATACATGTATTATACTATTATACATTTTTATACTAATATATATTATATATATAAACCAATACATATTATATATATAAACTAATACAATTATATATAATAAACTAATATATTATAAACTAATATTTATAAATAATAAGAAGGGGGGCTTTGTTCTCCCCCAAACAATCAGAACAACACAAACAAAAGGGGAGAGAGGGGCTCACGAACGGGGGTCGTCGGCGGAGGGCTCCGGCGACGCACGGAGGAGAGGCGTCGGGCGGAGGGGATCTGGTCTGGGGTGGGCCAGATCTGGCGGTCAGGGCCGAGACGAGGCCGGTGGGCGCTTGAGCTAGGGCACAGGGTGGCGTCGGCTCCGGGAAGTCGGGTACGGCCAGGACGGCGCCAGCAGGAGGCGGTCGGGCGGAGGGATCTCGCCGGCTAAAGCGGCACGGGGATCTGGGTTGGACTTCGGGCGGCGCCAGGGTTCGGCTCGCTGGATCTGGTCAAGGCGGAGGGGTGCGTCGCCAGATCCGGAGCTCGGCCACGACGGGAGTTGCGCCGGCGGAGGAACGCTATGGTCGGTCGGAAAGGCGGAGGCTTCGGTGAGTCCACTCTCCCTCTCTCTCTTTCTATGATGATGATGGTGGTGGCTAACGGTGGTGGCGGTGGTGGCTAACGGTGATGGTGGTGATGGCCGTGTGGTTGTGATGGCGGTGGCCGGCGGAGGTTTTTCTGATGGTGGCGGCGATGGTTTTCTGGAATGGGGCGGTCGGAGGTTTGATGGCAGTGGTGGTGATGGGGTTGGGCCAGCGATGTGTCGGTTGTAGGAGGCCGGGATGGCGGCGGTGGCGGAGGTCGATGGTGAGTGGTGGTGGATGGTGTTGGTGGTCGGGCTGAAACAGGGAACGGTCGGGCTGAACTCCGGCAACGGCCGAAGAGATGGCCGGAGGGAGGATGTAGGCAGCAAGGGTGGCGGCTGTAGGAAAAATTTTAGGTTTGGGAATTTCTAGGTTAGAAAATTGTTAGGTAACATTGGGGAATGTGTGTGTGGGTTTGGGGAAGTGTACCTATTTGTAGGGAAGTGGGAGAAAACCCTAAAAGTGTACATGTAATAGAAATTAGGAATAAATAGTGGAAACTAACATACTAACTACTAACTGCTAACATATTGCTAGTTAGTACATTAATTAGTACTAAATAAATACTAGTTATAAATTTATAATTAAATTACTAGTTAACACAAATTTAACAAGTGGCTAATTACAATTTAGCCAATATTTCTAAAGACATAAATAATACTAATTTATTCATGGATTATTTAAATATATATAACAATCATTTATTTACTAAATAGTATATTTTGAAATTCCGAAATTAAATAACCGTTTTCCATATAGAAAAATAATTAAAACTTATTGATTCAAGAAAAATGACAGAGAAATTCCAATAGGGCAAAATCGCTTAAAAAAATAGTAAACCAAAGCCAACAAGGACCGATAGTAATCACGGTCAAATTTGTTTTCCCAAAAATTAGAAATTGCACGCTCTTCGAGATTTAGAAAATTCGAAGTTTTGAAAAAAAATACGAAATAAAATAAATAATACAAATTTTCGAAAATATCCAAGAATTCAATTAACGGAGGTTACAAATCTACCCTCCTTAAAGAAATTTCGTCTCTAAATTAAAGCTTGGCCAGGGAGTTAAAATATGATAGAAATTTTAGACAGTATGGCAGACACGATCAAAGAACGACGAGTTGGCACGATCAAGATAATCAATTTGAAATTGTTTGGGCACGACTATTGATTTTGTCATGATCGAAAGTCTAATGAGCATGATGAATTAGGTCATGAAATAGGATCTGAGTTCGATCGTGATTTAAAATTTTAGAATTGGTCTAGGTGGAACCCTAAGCACGGCATCTATAGAATCAAAATTATAGCAGGAGCAGAAATTGGTTCAGACATAACCAAAGTCCAGGTTCCGGCACGACTAACCAATCATATAGTTGTGACCGGGTATCAAGCTTGTTTTAGGCACGATGGAAAAAAAATTATTTCGGATATGCTCACTCAAATTTTTATTTTTTTTGACAAGTTCAAAATCAAATCGGGTAGTCGTGATCAAGGACAAAATTTCAAGCACGATTCAAAGGCAAAATCGGTACGATAGTCATGGTCGTTAAAATCACGATCATGGAATTCATAGTCGTCTAGTCATGCCGGGTCATCTAGGCATGACTAATCACAAGGAGTTTAGGTATAATCAGGAAGTAAATCGTGGTCAGAAAAGAGTTTGGATACTAGTGTTAAAAATTCGAACATGATCATAATCGTTAGTTCGACACGATCGAAGGTAAAGTCAGTTTAACCTTGGTCGAATAGTATTTAGGTATGATAAAGAGTATGGTAGTAGCCTAGGCACGATCAAACATGAAAATCGGGATTGGAACAGAATTTAGTCGTTTTCAATAATAATTCAGAGTTTTATGCACGAGTGATATGGGTATCGAAGTTTGATTACGATCAAAATTAAATGTTGACACGATTAAGAATAGGGCTAATCAATATTTGAATTTAGGATCGAAAGATTTGAAATCGAGATTTTTGAGCACGAGCAACATATGATAGAGATCCAAGTCACGATGGGATTCAAATAAATTGAGTATGGTCGAGGGTCAAGACTATTGGTACGATGAAAGGTACTACTTCAAGGAAAATCAAAATCAAAAGTTTAAGGAACGATTGTCAATAGCATTGAAATCCAATCACAATAATATTAAGAAATTTTAGTCACGATACGATCTAAGTTGTTCAATTCTGGAAAATCAAGATTTGGGCAATATGGAGGACAGGTTCATCAAAGTCTGAGAACGAGCATACAAGGATGGAGATTCAGGTCACAATCAAATTTAATTCAATTGAGTACGACCCAAGATATTAGTATGATAAAAAAAGATGATCGAAGTCGATTTGGTCGTGATTAAGGAAACTAGGATTCAATGGTATTGAAAAACCCCTTTAGGGAACAAGAAAAGATTTCATAAGAAGTCAAGTTAATCATCTCTCTCTAATACCATCAAGTTTATCATTTGCCAAATCATATTTTTATCTCACAAGTCCCAATATGAAAATCAACCTCTACATAACTATCATCGAAATGTTATAACCTTCAGTCATCTAAACCTTTACCATGATCACCATAGACAAAATTCCAACTTCTAAAACATTTTCCACGAAGCATACCCCTCTTAATTAGGTATCAACACTTATCCATTTAATCAAGTTTCCAAATTCTTTCACCTCGTTCTAAATTAGATCCGAAACCTCTAAATCCAGTTTATAAAATCCTTGGACTTGTTTAAATCAAGTCTCGTATTTACCCAACTCCAATACCACCATGTCATACAAAATTTATTCTTATCTATAAATCAACCTTCATATTTCTTCAACATTCACCTTCAATTATTATTCTTTTTGAATTCTATAATTTCCCAATCATCAAAAATTAATTCCTATAACTTAAAATCCTTGTATTCTCTCTGTCTCTAGTCACTCTCTTACAATATCTAGTTCAATTTCGCAAAATCATCGAATACAATTAAATTCTCTTTCCATTTACTAAATCTCTACATAGCCTTAGAGTAGAAGTTCCCACGAATCAATAACCAAAATTTCTAAGTTCTCAACTAGGCTGACCTCTAATATCCTCATTAGTTTTGAAATACATCCATGAATTATTTATAACCAACTTTCTGTGATTGTCTCTAAATTGATAACATTTATCCCTCGATTTCATTTTAAACCTTTACCACACCTCCATTTCAATTTTTTTTTTCATATTTGACATCCAACATTTTGATTCCTACAAAATCATCATATGATAACCAATTACGTCATTTTTGACCTAGATGATTCACGTCACTTCCTCAACATTTCTCAGATAAAAACGATACAAAGATTCAGGGGTTCAAGTACAGCTGACATAATGTAATACGAGACGGAATTGATATAATCAAGACAGTTATATAAGACAAGGAATGATGGTAATAAAAATATTGGCAGGAAAAGAATGATAATAGAATCTGTTCTGCTTATCTGTTTAAAAGAGGAACCCATTTTGAAACCCAGAGCTAAAATATCAATCAAGGTAAGGTCTAGCAAAATCATCGATTCATTGTATTACGAAGAAATTTATAGTAAGAAGTTGCACAAGGTTCATAAAAACAGCTAAACCTGCTCCTAAGTTAAATAATAAGAAACAAAACAAAACAAACAAATAATAATAATTTTTTTTTGAAGGACTGGAACAAAAGTAGAGAAAACATGTTCGAAAATATTTAAGGTACAATCTGATAATCATATGCGTCTATCCAAAATCATGGTACTCTAAATCATCGTCATACTAGTAAGCAAGGCTACGATAATCACAGAGTCCTCGACTTAGGCACATACCTCTAGAATCATGGTATTTAACATTTTCGCGATGCCGCTAGCTTGGCTGCGAAAACCTTACATTCCCACACCCGAGAAATAAATCCAAAATCAGACTATATGTCCTCACCATGCTGGCTAATGTGACTATAGAAGACTAGATTCCATAACTTAGATGGCCTAGCCCATATAATTTTATCTTGACAAAAATTAAATTAAATCAACAATGAATACCCAAAAATCAAATTTACCCACGAACATCAAGATTCAAAAATGAACAAAATCCATCAAATCATATAAATACAAACTCGGATGCCACAACTAACATCAAGATTCAAAATTCAACAATCATCCATCAAAATCAAATTCAACGACAAAAATAAAGATAAATCAAATCAAGGAAAAAGCGTTTTCAAATCGAAGTTAAAATAAGATTCTTAAGGGTCGTCCCAGGAATCTCTCAAGGGATCCTAACTGTGATTGAGTACCTTTAAAATATATCATAATCCTACTGCAGGCTGTAGTGGTACTCTAGTTCGAAAACCACTACATAAACTCGACCTGCATGGGCCACCACTAAAAATATGTCACGACCCGCACCCTAGAGTAAGGGCACGAGAACGTAACAACGTCCAGCCTATGCCGCAGTGTCGACGGTAGAACGCTGTCCTAGGTCTCATGCATCTAACAGTATAAGGCTAAGCAGTTTATACTCCCCGAGTGGGGGTGACACAGCAGGATGTAAACTCAATCACATCTAAGGTAGAGCATAATGGAAGATAGATAAAACATGAAATCCAAAAGAGATACAGCCGATAGAAGTCTAAGTGTCTAAGATACACAACCTAGAAATACATCTCAAAGCTCAAATACAGTAATCCATAAAATAAATACAACTCAAGACAACTGAAATAAAGTAAGAAAACCTTAGCTATCTATACGACCTCTACTGTGTCTCCTTTAGGCTAGCAGGCAACCTCCAAGCTATCTGTAAAATTTATCAACAGGTCCAGTCAGGACAGGAGCGAGCACAGTACATCTCAACAGTTCATAGCAGGTTAGAAAATATAATCATACAGTAAAGTAAGATACAGGTACTGAAAGAAATACAGTATGTAAACAGAGAGAGAGCTGTAATAGAAATATCTACTATAAATAGAGACTAACAGTGGCTAGTGAGTCAGAGTACAATATAGACATGTAAATGGCATAGGAGATTCTGATGAGACACTATAGAAAGATTCTGATAAGATACTACTTGGGTATTATTCACATGTCTACTTCTACTCCTCCGTACCCTCAATCAATGCACAAGGATCCAACCAGGTTATGTTATGATTCCATGCAAAGGCCCCCGAAGGGTGATACATGGATGTCCCATAAATGGGGATTCTAGGAGATTCTAGGATACCCAGTAAATGGGATAGGAGATTCTAGGAGACTCTGTGATCATAAGAGTATATGTCACAAGTGATCAAAGAACCAATGAAGCATAGTGATACGCCATGTAAGTGAAACGCACAGAACATGTAGTATCCGATGCTCCCTAAGGATAACATCTCAAGAAGGGATCCATATAGTACCAATCCGTGTGACCAACGTGACAGTAACAAGTAAAGTAATTTAATACAGGAAATAATTCTAAGCAGGATATGAAATGATCAGAGAATGTACTCGCCTCGATTTGATTGGAGTCGACGTGCGCGACACGAACGTGTCGACACGAGGTGGGTACCATGCTAAGCTCCATAAAGGGTCCCAGACGACGACACGGGCAGTCCCAATGAGTCCAGAATAGTCCAAATAGCCTAGTTTGGTATATACAAGTCTAAAATCAGGGTTTGGTACGATAATAAATTCAAGAAATAGAAAATGACTATCATAGTCACGATTTTTGATTTTAGAAAATATAATTAAATAAATATAATAAACTTTTGGACATCCTTATAATGTTAAACTATATCAACATATTTTAGATAGTATTTCAAAACTCAGAAAATCATTTCTGTACCAATATTCCTATTTTGTTAAATATGAATTTAGGGAAAGAGATTAACTATACAAAATTATCCAAAATTGTTTATAATAAATTAGGAAAATAGGTATTGTATTAATCGAGATATTTTGATATTATTTAATAATAAAGGAAAAACGTTCTAGTATCAATATATTTATAACTATATTAGAAAAACTTAATCTTCAGCGAATATCAATAAATGAATAATTAACTAATAATTTAGGTCAAAAACTTACTATAATATTTTAGAAATATTATTATATATTTATTTATATAATTTACCAAGCAAGTAATTACGTTAATATAATAATACTAATAAAGATAATAAGGAGACCAAATTATATACATTATCCATATGTATCTCAATATTTATTAATAGCACTAATTAATTTTCTAACTATAAATTAATCAATAATATTAATAAAATTAGTAACAATATTACAATCATACTTTAAATCATACTAATAAAATAATAATAATACTAATACCATCATTATATACTATACATAAACTAACATGCATTTATTATAAACTAATATACATTATATATAACAATATACATGTATTATACTATTATACATTTTTATACTAATATATATTATATATATAAACCAATACATATTATATATATAAACTAATGCAATCATATATAATAAACTAATATATTATAAACTAATATTTATAAATAATAAGAAGGGGGGCTAACAGAACAACACAAACAAAAGGGGAGAGAGGGGCTCACGAACGGGGGTCGTCGGCGGAGGGCTCCGGCGACGCGCGGAGGAGAGGCGTCGGGCGGAGGGGATCTGGTCTGGGGTGGGCCAGATCTGGCGATCAGGGCCGAGACGAGGCCGGTGGGCGCTTGAGCTAGGGCACAGGGTGGCATCGGCTCCGAAAAGTCGGGTACAGCCAGGGCGGCGCCAGCAGGAGGCGGTCGGGCGGAGGGGTCTCGTCGGCTAAAGCGGCGCGGGGATCTGGGTTGGACTTCGGGCGACGCCAGGGTTCGGCTCGCCGGATATGGTCAAGGCGGAGGGGTGCGTCGCCAGATCCGGAGCTCGCCCACGACGGGAGTTGCGTCGATGGAGGAACGCTATGGTCGGTCGGAAAGGTGGAGGCTCCGGGTGAGTCTACTCTCCCTCTCTCTCTCTCTATGATGATGATGGTGGTAGCTAACGGTGGTGGCGGTGGTGGCTAACGGTGATGGTGGTGATGTCCGTGTGGTTGTGATGGCGGTGGCCGGCGGAGGTTTTCCTGATGGTGGCGGCGGTGGTTTTCTAGAATGGGGCGGCCGGAGGTTTGATGGCAGTAGTGGTGATAGGGTTGGGCAGCGATGTGTCGGTTACAGGAGGCCGGGATGGCGGCGGTGGCGGAGGTCGATGGTGAGTGGTGGTGGATGGTGTTGGTGGTCGGGCTGGAACAGGGAACGGTCGGGCTGAACTCCGGCAACGGCCGAGGAGATGGCCGGAGGGAGGATGTAGGCAGCAAGGGTGGCGGCTGTAGGAAAAATTTTAGGTTTGGGAATTTCTAGGTTAGAAAATTGTTAGGTAACATTGGAGAATGTGTGTGTGGGTTTGGGAAAGTGTACCTATTTATAGGGAAGTGGAAGAAAACCCTAAAAGTGTACATGTAATAGAAATTAGGAATAAATAGTGGAAACTAACATACTAACTACTAACTGCTAACATATTGCTAGTTAGTACATTAATTAGTACTAAATAAATACTAGTTATAAATTAATAATTAAATTACTAGTTAACACAAATTTAACAAGTGGCTAATTACAATTTAGCCAATATTTCTAAAGACATAAATAATACTAATTTATTCATAGATTATTTAAATATATATAATAATCATTTATTTACTTAATAGTATATTTTGAAATTCCGAAATTAAATAACCATTTTCCATATAGAAAAATAATTAAAACTTATTGATTTAAGAAAAATGATAGGGAAATTCCAATAGGGCAAAATTGCTTAAAAAAATAGTAAACCAAAGCCAACAAGGACCGATAGCAATCACGGTCAAATTTGTTTTCCCAAAAATTAGAAATTGCACGCTCTTCGAGATTTAGAAAATTCAAAGTTTTGAAAAAAAATACGAAATAAAATAAATAATACAAATTTTTGAAAATATCCAAGAATTCAATTAACGGAGGTTACACCATGGGTGGGCTTGTTGGGGTTTGGGCTTAAGTCATGGGCCTATGGTTCAATTCACAAGTCATTAAATCACAAGTCATTGCATTAAACCATAAGTAATGACTTAATTTCACTAAACCTAATCCCCTCATTCTAAAACCAATCTCTAATGACTAAAATGGGTTAACTCAAGTTAGGCTAGGGTTACCATAGCTAGGTTTAGGTTGTAGGCTAGTCTACAAGTCTCAAACTAGTCAAAGCCCAAACTAGGAATTCACCAATTCAATAAATTATCAAATAATTCAAATAAGTCAAATGACCATATTACCCCTAGGCTAAAAATGATAATTAGATCATCCTAATGACATGGCTAGGCTCTAGGGCAGACAGTTTCTACGGTTTCACTAGCTGCACACCAAATCACAAGTCATTATTTAAATAGTTTTAAAATAATTAAAAATCACCAAAAATCATATTATTATTTAAATATCATAATTAAATAAATTAAAATACAAAATTTCAAAATTACCCTCATTTTAGAAACTGGGTGTTACATTGTGAACGGATCTGCCAGGTTCTCCTGACTCCGAACATCAATCACTGTAATTATACCTCTTTTGATAAGATCGTGTACTGCCATGTGCTTCAACCGCACAGTCCTCTTCTTTCCGTTGAAGAGGTCATTTGATGCCACCGCCGCAGTTGCCTGGTTGTCACAGTATATCGATATCGTCGATATCTGAGCCCCAACCACTGGAAGATCATACATGAGCTCCCGAAGCCATTCTGCTTCATCTGCTGCAGTTTCAAGTGCATAGAATTCAGATTCCATGAAGGAACGAGAGAGTATAGTCTGCTTCTTCGACTTTCACGATATAGCAGCTCCACCCAAGAAAAAGTTATATCTACCTGTGGATCTCTCGCTTTCCACCTCTGAACACCAGCTAGCATCACTGAAGCCTTCCACTACTGTCGGATACCCGTTGTAGTACAGTGCATATGTCTGAGTCTTCTTGAGATATCTCATCACCCGCTTCACAGCTTTCCAGTGCTCAACCCCTGGGTTTCTTGTGAACCGACACAGCATTCCCACGGTGAAAGCTATGTCAGGCCTTGTGGCAGTAGTTGCGTACATCAAACTTTCGATAATGCTAGAATACTCCAGCTGCCTGACGCTTTTCCTCGAGTTTGGCTTCATCTTCTGATCACACCTGTATGGCGTATCGATCCTTGGAAGATCCTTATACCCATAGCGTGTGAGCATCTTTTCAATGTAGTGAGATTGTGACAGCGCTACTCCAGTGTCTGTCCGGATGATCTTTATGCCCAAGATGACATCTGCATACCCCAAGTCCTTCATACTAAACTTGGTTGAAAGGAACCTTTTTGTCTCCGTGACACAGCCTATATCCGTCCCTAGGATTAGCATGTCGTCCACGTACAGACAAACGATGACTCCTCTTCCATCAGCGAACTTTGTGTAAACACATTTGTCCATCTCGCTGACTCTGTAGCCGTTTGACCTAATAACTTTGTCAAACTTCTTATGCCACATCTTGGGAGCTTGCTTCAAACCATACAATAATTTTACCAACTTGCAGACTTTGTCTTCAAGACCTTTGACGACAAATCCATCTGGCTGTTACATGTAAATCTCTTCGGTCAGCTCTCCATTCAGGAATGCTGTCTTTACATCCATCGGATATACCACCAACTTATGTATGGCTGCTAGAGAGATTAACATCCTGATGGTGGTCATCCGAGCTACTGGAGCGTACGTGTCAAAGTAGTCTATCTCCTGTTTCTAAGAAAATCCTTTGGCTACCAGCCTGGCCTTGAACTTGTCAATAGTTCCATCTGCCTTCATCTTCTTCTTGAAGAACCATTTACATCCGATGGACTTTTCTACTTCAGGTAGATCTACCAACACCCATGTGTTACTGGAGGTGATAGAGTCAAACTCGTCATTCACTACCTCCTTCCAGAAGATAGCATCTCTGGTCTTCATCGCCTCATCATAGGTAAACGGATCTGCTTCCACATGATAGGTGACAAAGTCATCTCCGAAGTCTTTAGGTCTTCTCGCTCGCTTTGCTGATGGCTCTGCGAGTTCTGGTACAAGAGTTGTTTCATCAACAACAGCTTCTTCTTGGACTACAGACCCATATGAGATTTCAGTCTCATTTGCACCTACATCATTTTTTGGAATGTCCGAAAGAACAATGTTTTTATCTTTTGCAAACTTGTCTTCAAAGTATTCAGCATCGCGAGATTCGATGATATGATTTGACTCAATATCAAGAAATCTCCGAGCATCACTCTTCTCGGCATACCCCAAGAAGATCGCCTTCGTAGTCCTTGTCTCCAGCTTCTGAATCTTCTGATCTGGGACCTTCACATACGCCAGACACCCCCACACTCGAATGACATTCAAGTTTGGTCTGACTTTGAACCAGAGTTCATGAGGAGTTACGTCCGAAGTTGCATATGGCACTCTATTCAGAATAAAAGTGGCCGTTAATGCAGCTTCTCTCCAGTAGCATTTTGGAAGACCTGCAGTAAACAGTATTGAATTCATCATTTCTGTTAATGTTCGATTCCTCCTCTCTGCTACTCCGTTGGATTGAGAAGAATATGGAGCAGTAGTCTCGCATATTATTCCATGTTCTTTGCAGAATGATGCAAAGTCATGAGACCTGTACTTTCTACCTCGATCACTTCTCAACCTCTTGAGTTGTTATCCAGTCTGCCGTTCAGCTTCGGCCCTGAACTCTCTGAACTTCTCGAAAGCTTCGTCTTTAGACTTGAGCAAGTAGACGAACGCATATTTTGAGAAGTCGTCGATGAAGGTTATGAGATACTTTATCCCGGCCTTCGTGGAGAAATATTTGAAGTCACAGATATCAGAGTGTACTAACTCTATAAGATCTGTGCTTCGATTGACCCAATGAAAGGGTTTTCTTGTGATCTTTGTCTGAGCACATACTTCACACTTCTCCACCTTACCTCCACATTTGGAGATAAGTCCTATACTAGAAATTTTGTTAATTCTTTTACAATGAACATGTCCTAGTCTATTATGCCACAACTCAAGAGAATAATCAGAAAATACAACTGTATTAATGTCATTAAACTGGTTGACAAGTTAAATTTTAAACATTCCTTCGGTTTGATAAGCCTTCCCGAAGTATGTTTCCTTCTTCGACATCACCATCTGACCAGTATTGATATCCATCCTCAAGCCTGCGTTGCAGAGCAGGCTCCCAGAGATCAGGTTCTTGGCAATCACCGAAACATGCTTCACACCTTGAAGCATTAGAGTGTTCCTAGAAGTGAGTTTCAGCTCCACAGTCCAATCCCCAGAACTTCAGCTTGGGCCTGGTTCGCCATGACAACCTTCTCAGATATCGGCTGGTACATGATGAACCATTCCTTGCCAGAACAGACATGACAAGTCGTACCAGTGTCTATCCACCAGTCAGAGTCAACCCCCACAGTTGTGACCTGTGCGATCATAGCAACAATATTACAAACCAATGAAACCTTACTAGGCTCACCTTTCTCTGATTGTTTAGGCTTGGATCTGTATTCACTCTTGTAGTGGCCTTTCTTGCCACAATTGAAACAAGTCACTTGGGACTTGGACTTCTGTTGCTTGAATGAAGGACCCTTCACTTTTAGATTGGTGAAGTCCTTCTTCTTGTGATGAGAAGCTGCCTGCTTGCCTTTAGGATCTCTCGTCTGCACTAGATTGGCCTTAGCCAACTGTTTGGATAGAGTGTCCATCTTCTGTTGGGAATGTATCTCGTCCACAACATGGATCTCTTGAAGTAGATCTCCCAAGCTAATGTCTAGCTTCCTTCTGAGCATCCTTGCATAGAAGGTACTCCATCCAGCAGGAAGCTTTGAGACGATCCCTCCAACGACAAACTTGTCGAAAAAGGGCATCTCTTCGTCTTCCAGTTTCTGATGCAGCTTCAGAAATTCCTTCACCTGTGGCAACATGGACTTCTCGTCCTCAAAGAGCAATTTATGATATTTTTTAACCACAAACATCTTGCTCCTGTTTCTGTCTTCCTGTTTTTCCACAGACTCCCATATGTCTCTGGCAAATTCCTTCTTCGAGTAGGATTCTGCCTGGGAATCCTCTATAGCATTCAGGATGAGAAGCCTGCAGATGCTATTTTCCCTTCTCCATTTGGCCTGGAGTTTGCTAGCCGTATTGATTGCGGCAGTAGACCCAGTGTCTGGAACAGAAGGTTCTTCCTCCAACAGTACATGATCAACGTCTTTGAGTTGAAGAGTTATATAAACCTTCCTCTTCCAGACTTGATAATGCTCTCCATCGAACTTTTCCAACTTGCAGTAGTCCGATTGGACGAGCGAAGCATTAATATTTTCCATATACAAGGATCTTGCTTTGAGATTGTTAGTCCCGGGGCTTGATCAAAGATGAAAAATTGATGCAATCGAGATCTGAAAGTCATACAAAACTTTGCAGTGATCAAACTCAAGATCTACGATGATACAAAAAACTAAATAGCCAGATTACAATATGAAGGAGAGAAATAGAGAAGAGAAGATCTCTCGTTCTTCCTTGCAAACGTGTTGCAATTGGGACAGAACGAGTTACAATAATCTAGAGAAAGATGAGATGAAGAAAAGTTGCTGGGGTGTCAAAATACCGTTGCTCAAAGCAAGAGATTTACCCCACACGAATTGCTTCCAGGAACCAGCAAGTTGAAAAACTTGTGGAACGCTCGAAGTCACCTCTGTTCTGACTCCTCGGATGGACTTGCAATGGCAGCAGCAGCTCCCTCTCTCTCTCTCTTTCTCCCTCTTTTCTGACTTATAAAATTCGTAGTTTCACACAAAGGAGGCCAGAAGAGAGTATATATAGAGAGATAGTGGAAACCCTAGCCGCCTCTTCAGTTATGGAAAGATTGAATCAAATTCCACAAAGATAGCAACAAAATTAATTCAAATCTTATGGAAAGATTGAATCAAATCCCACAAAGATAGCAACGAAATTAATTCAAATCCCACAAAGATAGCAACGAAATTAATTCAAATCTTATAGAAAGATTGAATCAAATCCCACAAAAAGTGGATCTGAATTAATCGTATTGAATCAGTCTTTCCATAACTGACTTGTAGTCTGTACAGTCAGCGGAGCCCTCCATACGGCAGCAGCAGCAGTAGCCTGGTCGCATGGCCTCATGGCCGCATGTACCGCATGGACCGTATGGACCGCATGAGCCGCATGGACCGCATGAGCCGCATGAGACCGCATGTGGCCGCATATGAGCCGCATGCCGCATAAGACCGCATGGCCGCATATGAGCCGTATTAAGTACAAAGTGCGCCAACAAAATGCCACATTACGCCTCATGAGCCCATGAGCCCGAGCCCGAACCCGAGCCCGAGCCCGAGTCCGAGTCCGAGTCGCTAAGCCCCTTTGGGGCTTAGCTCCAAATAGAATTAATCTAAGAGAATGACAAAAGTATTAATGCTTAATCCTTGGAGCCTTATTCTTACCTCCTAGTAAAATTACCTACATGGTTCCCTCCTTAGGGTCACCACCCCATGTGTATCTCTCAACAACACAACCAAGTATATATGTTGAGATAACTCATGGTGCATTTACGATGTGGGACTAAACTTTTACAAGGCATGTTGAGAGCAAGCTCTCTCCATGTAAAAAAAGCACCAACATAAATGACCTCATGATTTACGTAAGAATTAATATAACGTTAATCAAGATCAAACCATAACCATTAATCAATATCAATCCATAACTTGTGCATATTCTTTAATTGCACTTTGCAGCTGCATTTCCACCAAAATAGTTGATCTAATAATACTATTTGATCAAATAGCCAAGTTTTAGACAGTTTTGTTAACAATCAAAAACATAGGTCAAAGTAAAACAGCTTCACCAAATAGTTGATCTACATAACACTATTTGATCAAATAGCCAAGTTTTAGACAGTTTTGTTAACAATCAAAAACATAGGTGAAAGTAAAACAGCTTCAGCTTCATTCCCATCTGAGTTTGCAGCAAGCAATTAAAGGCACCAACTCCTCTTAAACTCTCACCCACATACAATTAGGACAACATCAAGCTAGTTTAGTAGTATATCCGAGTTATCAACTACGATCTCGTTATATCCTGGAGAAATCATAAAAAACATATCTAGATAATCTCCTTGATCTCTCAAAATGAAAATATAACTTGAACCAAAGAAATCATAAAATTTATCACGTATTTCCTTCTTGGGATATATCATTGCTGGTGGCTTAAAGGTTGATCACAAATAGCTAAATTATAACTTGATACTCTCAACTATTTAAATTGTTCAACTTGATAAGGCACCAACATAATACTTAGGGATGGAAACGGGACAGGTAGGGGCCGGGGACCATAGCCCCCATCCCCATCCCTGAGTACTGTTTGAATTTCCATCCCCGTCCCCGTTTTCTGTCGGGTTCAATTTTTTATCTCCATCCCCGTCCCCGTTAAACAATACCCTCCCCGTCCCGTTGACACTTTCGAGGCCGAATTTTCTCTTGTCCGTCTCTTGTTCGGTTAACAATTTTTTATATACATTATAAGCTTAAAAAGATTATTTTCATTCAAAAACAATTACAAGACATGTTAATAAAACATGATTTTTATTAAAAAAATACTACTAGATATAGATCATGAACCCAGCAAACCAATGGGTTGCACATATGGGTATAAGTAATTGAGGTCGGAGATTTACCGGGGCGGGGAGTACTATACCCATATCCGTCCCCGAATCTGATTGGAGAAATTTTTTAATCCCCATCCCCGCCTCCATTTTCGTTTTTAAATCCCCAAATCCGTCCCCGTGGGGGAAAAAACCCGGGTCCCCGTTGGATTCGAAGAAAATTGTCATCCCTATTAATACTCTCTACCCTAACAGAGTTAACCGAAATAAAAATGACCAAATTATCCTCCTCTACCCCCTTCTCTCTGGTAGCCCCTCCCTCTCTTTCCCGACACCGCGACGGGGAGTGCGGCGAGGGCGGGGGGCACACGACGCGATGGGGAGGGCAGAAGGTGCACAGCAGCAACGAGCAGTGGCAACCGCGATGGGGAGCATGCGAGCGGGGGGCGCGCGGCGAGGTCGTGAAGTGGGGGTGCACGATGAGGGCGAGAGATGGGGCACGCGACGAGGTTGCGGGGGTCACAGAGGGGGTGGGGCGGCGAGGCCGATAGGGGGGCACAAAGGGTGGCAACGCGACGTAGTACGGGGGTGTGGGTACTGCTGATGTTGGACAGGGGGAAGAGGGGGAGGGATGCAACTCGGCGGGCTAAAGCCAAGCCCGGTCGGATAAATCCGCTAACGTGTCGGGTTAGGGTTGAAGATACTTGGGCTCGGGTGAAAATATTGAACTCGACCAAAAATCGGGTTGGGCTCGGGTTCATGTGTCGGTTTACCAAATAACCTAAAATCTAACACATGCACACACACACAGTGACACACACAATATCATACGTTTTCAATAAAATATTTAAATCCTAATTTTTTTCCACGCAAAATATTTAACTCCTTACCCTAAATCATATTTTAGTTTGTATTTTGTAATAATTGAGACATAATTGCTATTTTATTATATGCTTAATATTATTTTTTATAATTATTTCAAATATCATATTAAAGCTCGATAAAGCCGATGGATCCGACCCAGCCCTAGGAACTTGGGTACATTTTTGTTCCTCTGGACTCGGCCTTGGACTTTATATGTTGAACCCGGTCCCGAGGTTGGTTTGAGCTCGGGCTAGGCTCATGATTCATAAGATTGGGCTTGGGTTGAGCTCAAACCCGACCTAACATGTCCGAGTTGCACCCCTAGCTGGAGGAAGGAGGGGGTGAGAAGGGGCAGCTTTGGGTATGGGTGGGGGTAGTTTATGATTATTATTTTTTAACGAAGATGTAACTGTGGAGTGATGGTGGATACCAAGTTTAAAATATTAGTTAAGTGAGGGTATTTAGTTGATACCAATCAAAGTTGAGAGTATCAAGTTTAAAAACTGAAATAGTTGAGGGTATCAAGTTGTAATTTTGCCTATTTTTTTATTAATCATCCTCTCTTCAAAACCTCAAATCAAAGAAAAGTTATTAAACACATCCCACTTAACTCTTTCTCTCTCAAATCCAACTAAGATCATAAGTATTAGCTGTGCCACACTTAATTATTTTTAGTTGTTTTCTTCCCTCAATCCAACAGACTATAAGGGTTTGCTCGGATTGAAGGTTAAGAGAGCTAAGTGAGAAAAAAGTTACATGAGGGGAAAATAAAACCATGCTTGGTTTGAGGGTGGGGGTTTAGGAGGGAGTGTTATAGAGGGTTAAATGATGATTTATTTTACACTCTTTTTTCCATTTTTTTAACCCCCCAAATCAGAGGGTTAACGAGGGAGATCGAGGACTTTTGTTTAAAAAGTCATAAATACCCCTTATTTATTCTATAAAATGTTATATATTATTTTCTCCATTTTTTTGTTTTCAATATGTTGCTCCGTAGCTTCCTAGTTTATGAAAATATTTTGACAAGTTCTAATTAAAATTTCAATCAATTTTAATTTTATAACATACGTAATAAGATTATTTTGGTAACTATCATATTTTTATTAGTCTTTCTCTCACTCAAAACCTCCAATCCAAATAAGAGTTATTAAACACCCTCATTTAACTCTCCCTCCAATCAAAACAAGGTCCCATGTATTAACTCTACTCCCCTAATTTAACCCCACTTAACTCTGCTTATATTTTTCCCTCAATCCAAGCAGACCCTAAGCCCTTGTTTGGTTCACGAAAATGAAAGGAAATTAATTCCTTATTCATTTTCTTTCATTTAGAAAATTGTAATTCTCATTAAAAAAAATTGATGTTTAGAAAGACCAAGAAAATTGGGAGATAAAGTGAATCCCTAGGTAGGCGGGAGGAACCACTTTTTCTCCAATTTTTTTCCCCTTGGGAATCAATTTAGTTTTCCAAAAAAAAATTTACCATCTAAATATAGGAATGAAATTACTTTTTTTTTCTAATGCTACGATTCCGTGAACCAAACATGACCTAAATGATACCACTATAGGCTAGGGCTGCAAATCAGCCAAGAGTTTGTGTTACCACCATGTTTTGAAAATATGTGTGTGACTGTATTTTTGTATTTTGAGGATCTTAAATTTGGGTATTCTTAAAATTTGCTTGTTATTTTCTTGAATGTGGATTTTTCCCATTATTATTAGTATTGTTATTATTACTATTTCAACTTACTCCTACAACTACCCCTTTTCTCTATTCACTCTTTCTCACACAGCACACCCCTCCCTACCTAACTCCCCTCTCTTCTCCTCACAGCACCCCCCCACATTTCTCTCTCTTCCTCTCCCTCTACTGGAGACTAGCTCCCCCCTCACTCTTCCGCTCAACTCTCTCTCTCTCTCTTCCTGTAACTCCCTGAATCATTTTTTGGTGAAATTTTAAGATTTTTCTAATTTAATATTGTTTTCTTATAAAAAACCTAATCTCGATTGAATAGTTGATTAATATAAATTTTTACTGTTAATAAATTTTCTTTATTTGGAAAATATTTTGGTACTATTTTTGAAGAAGAAGATATTATGTTTCATTTGGACATAGTAGCAATGGTCTTGTCTAGTAATCTGTTGCATCTTGTTAGTCAATTGATTTCGTTCTCGGATTAATCTTATTTTCTAAAAGAACCCTGATTTTTCCTTTATTAAGTGATTAGTATTATATTTTGAAGAAAAATTCCAATTGAATACTATTTTAAAGTTATGTCTTCTTAACTGTTAGATTTTTGTTGAATTAAGAGAAGTGAATATTAGTTGATTTACTAATTTAGTAATTATGTAATTAGTAATTAATGAAATCTGTTTAATAAATATTTGAATATCAGTTAGAAGAAAGTGTAACTTTTGATTAGTTAAACTTTTAGCTAATTGGTTGTAGTAACTGAATCTGTTAAACAAGTTGTACTAATGCCATCAGATCTGTATTTAATTACCACACTGCCACTACCACTATTTTGACATGGAGAAACCCCAGATCTACACTAATTCACCACTTTGCCACTGTCCTAATTTAGGAAACACCCCTAGATCTACTTTTATTTACAGCTATGCCACTAACATATTTTATTATAAAAACTATCCCATCACTGACACATGTCAGAGCACAGTCCACATCTCTTTCTACTCTCTCTCTACATATTCTCTCTCTCCCCCGCTGTTTTGCTCCTGGTCGAGCACCACCGCGGTCTTACAGGGATCCGCCACTACTCCGGTCATGACTCCACCACCACAGAAGCTAAGATCGGCCACTAGAGTTCTCTTCACCACCATAACCGGCCATCACAAGATTGGAGTTCACCGTACCAGCGCCTCACCTGGACCGGACGGGTTGCTTCGTTCACCGGAGGCCACATCATTTCGCTGACAGCCGTCGGACCGTCGCCGCCCAGATCTAGTTCGGCGTCGTCGTCATCATTGTTGCATCGGAGCCGAACAAGACTGCTCCTCGACTACTGCGCCACCTTGGAGGTCACGCCGACGCTTCGATTCCGACATCGACGCCTCGAGAGTTGTGCTGCCCTTTCGAGCATCATGCAGCCATCTCGAAGACAGTGTGCCCTTCGTAGCTCATGTCTCCCCTTCAGATCTTGAGGAGCCATCTCCTCGTAGCTTGCACCACTGTCGCAGCACGGAGTGCCGCCGAGGAGTCGCCATCTGGAGTTGCAGACGACCGTCGTCGAGGCCTTGTCGCCAGGAGCCATCTCCGACTCGCCAAGGCGCTGGAGAGCTGTTGTCCCGACTGAAACCACCAGATCTGCCAGGATTGACGTCTAGCCATCGTGATTCGTCGCCGCCAAGGTAAACTCCTCATCGATCCACTCGTTCCCCTTCTTCTTGTTGCTAGGATTCTATATCTAGGGTTTCTTGAGTCTGGTAGAAGATGATAGTTGGGAGCTAGGGATTCTGGGGTATGGTGAGGATGGTTGATGGTCCGGCTAGGGTTTCTTCTTACGGGTTCACAGGAGAAGAAGGATGAAGAAGTGAAGAGATCCATCTTAGAGTTGGGGTTCGGTTTCTTCTTGCGGCTGGAAGAAGTGAGAAATAGGAGGAAAAAGAAGAGTAAGGGTTAATATTATGGTTTTGATGTAAACTGTGGGCTGGGTCTGGGAAGATGAATCATGGGCTGAATCGGATTTTATGGGCTGATACGCGTTTAGCCTTTTGAATAGAATTGTGAATTTACAACAGTTAGTGTTAGCAGAACTCTAACCAATGGACTGTGTTGGTTTGGAACTAATAGAAATTATCAGCAAGAGAGCTTTTAGCCATGGGTTGGTCTTTAGTTAGTTTGTAATAATATTAATGTAGTATGGGCTGAGAACTGGGCTGGGTCTAAGGCTTGTTGGCTGAGGAGGAAAATAATAGAGAGAGATTTGCACCTTGTATTAGAGATGTTAGGTTTTGTGACATTGAGCATAAGCTGGGTTGATTCGTATGGGGAGAGTGTTAGAGAGAGCCAAGTATAGCTGTAAAATTTTGTATGTACAGAGTTGTACATACTATTTTGATTTTAGAAGCATTAATTAAATAATGTTAAGTTATAGTATATTACAAGTTTTGACTACTATTTGTAATGTGTTAATAAGAAATATTGTTTCATTAATATTGGGTTTGGCTTGAAACCTACAGTCCAATTTTAGGGCTGAGTTTGGAGCCAATAATAGTTATTTAATTTAGTATATTTGTATATCAAATTTGTATAAGATTTAGTTTCTAAAAGTATTATTTAAAAACCTTTAGAACTTTTAGTTCAATATTTTTGTAGTATGATATAAATAACATTTGCTAAAAAGTTATGGCTTAATTTAATATACATCATTTGGTTCTATGGCCTTTGTACCTAAAGGGTGTGTATATATATAAGTTTTCAAAAATAAAATATATCTATACATAATGAGGGTCTTTGCCCTTCTTTGGAAATAAAATGTCTATTAGAAGTATTTCTAATAAAGGCTTCTATTTTGAATTTTATATAGTATTCCTTATAAGTTTCAAAAATGAGATCATAGACTGTCCTAAAATGTTGGTTTATTAAACTAAGATATTTTCAAGTCCTAGTATTATAATATCTTTTTGACTAAAACTATTTTAAAATCATTAAATTCTATCATAGCTATTTAAATGAATATGTTTGATTAGTTAATGCCTTGATTTCAACCCTAACAAATTGTACCAAATACCAGGTGACATTTTCGTCCATGCAGTACTACTCTCGTGCTTCCAAAGCGAGGCAAGTACACCGACTCGATCTTTTACTTTGTCTTTCTGTCTTACATTCATGTGCCATGTTCTCATATCGGACACGTGATACACACGATTGCATCGTCCTTGTTCGTCATTACATTGTGAGTCATTGTTTATTGCGGGGATTGAAGAAATATTAACTTTCGTGTGACCACACCCAACCTAGGTATTGTGAATAGCGTAGTCGTATACCTCACGTACGATTAAGCCACACCTAGTAGAATTGTGAATTGTGAATTGATTGATTGTGGATTGTGGTCCTTAAGCCGGTCACACATTAGGTTAATATTTTAAAAAGGTCACACTTACATTGATTGTCGTGTTCATTGTCTTGTTCATTGATTGTTGTGTTCATTGTCTTTGCATATTGATTGTCGTGTCCATTATCTTCAGTTTTGTATTCCATTTCTGGTACCATAGTTTCATTTTTATCTATCGTATTCTGGTTTCATCTTGTATTTTGTATTACAGATTACATTGTATATTGTTCTTGTCGAGATTGTGCTTTCCTCTTTTCCTGACAGGATACGTTACAGGTGAGCTTGAGGCCATATGGAGCATGGTGATATCATTGGATATTGCAGGATTTATTTTATTTTATTTTTTTAGATATTGTACTTTGTATTTAGATGTATCATTGTATATTTTATTTTACCGGATCTGTCTTCGGATAACATTGTAAAAGATTGGAATGATTTTGGTGATCTTGTATGGGATGTTTCTATAGATGCTGTGTTGATTATTTTACCCTGTACCTTGGAGTTTTTATTAGTATTGTACAGCTTACTTCATCGTGTCCAACGACGAAGGCCGGGCGTGTCCGACTCTGTTTGTCATTGATCATCGTAGAACAGAACAATTTTATAGGAGGACTGAACTTGACTCACAATTACAAACTCGTTTGTACAAAAGAGAGCCTAGGAACAAAACCTAGGAAAAGCAATCTAAGTACAATTGTTTAGTTTTGATTCTGGGGGGTGACGGTAGAGGCTCGGAAAAGTGCTATCAACTCTGCCTTACTCCTTGGACGATCGAACGCAACCTCGGCTCCGGTAAAGAAATGCTCTCTGAAGACACGAAGGGAAGAGTCTGCTTCTGAGCTTTGTGTGCTTTTCTATGCGTCTGTGTGTGTGTGTGTGTGTGTGTGTGTGTGTGTGTGTGTCTACAAGGGAACAGGACCTTGCTATTTATAGGAATTCATGAGTAATGGGATGTACAGCCATGTGGCAAATTTTGGGCCACTTCCTTGTAACTGTGCCTCGAGACTCGGTTTATAGTGGACAGCTGGGGGTTGGATGAGATTGATCATGATCTGTTTGTTGCAGTAAATCTGAACTGTCAAGACTTGGTCAATCTCTGCCACGTGTCTCAACTACTATTCTGTGGCGAGCCGCATGAAGGATGTATCCTGGCTGAGCCGCATAGGACTGTCTCATAATCGAGCCGCATGAAGAATGTTTCATGACCGAGCCGCACGAAGGACGTCTCATAACCGAGCCGTATGAAGAATGTCTTATGATTGAGCTGTATGAAGGACGTCTCATAATCGAGCCGTATGAAGGACGTCTCATAATCGAGCCGTGTCACTCTCCGATCCCGATATACGTAATCTTCATGAATTCTGTAGACGATACCTGTATTTAGCATGTGCATAAATTTTGTCTATTATTTATTAATGATGGCATGTAGCCTTTTTAGCCTTGTCATTAGTGGAAGTGGATAGAGATTAGTGGTTAGGGATTAGGGTTTTCTTAGACCAACCCAACCCCTATATAATAACTCTTCCTCACTCTCTCTCCTCATTTACTCCTTCATTCAATTCCTCAACCACCAACCCACTTAGGCAAGTACAACTTGCTCAAAGAGGAGATTTGTGATCTTTTGATATTTCTTTGATTTTTATTGTTCCATTTTGTTCTTCTTAACATCCTCAACAAGTTTAGTACTTAGCATTTTCGGTTTGGATGGACGGATTCTAGTAGATCTAAGCTTGTTGCAGTTTCAGATTTTATGGATTTTGATCTATTTAATCTTGTTATTTTCGAGTTTTGATGGTTCTATGTTGAAGAGAATTTTGTTCTACCCCATTTTGACCTATAGAAGTTCGGTTTTGGACTCTGGATGAAAGATTCATGGAGCTTGGGAGCCATGGCTTGAAGGGTTCTTCTTCCTGGAAAATGGAGAAGAAGAACAGTTCACAGCCGTATGAACTTAGCCGCATAGCCTACATGCGACAAGTTCCCTTCCTGGCCGTATAAGCCTGGCGGTATTACCTGGCCGCATGGACTATGCTGCAGGGACCTAACTTTCCAGCCGCATAAAGATTTGATTCTCAGCCGCATGAGCTAGTTCCATTCTCTGGCCGCATAAGATCCAATTGCTTACCCGAGCCGCATGCGCCCTGCTTACCCGAGACGCATGCGCCCTGCTTACCAGAGCCGTATGTGCTAGGGGTGTGCATCGGTCGGTGGTCGACCTATTTGGTCCCAACCGAAGTCGAACCGAAGTTAATCGGTTTGAAAATAAACAAAACCAAACCAAACCAACCAAATAGTCGGTTCGGTTTTGAAACCGACCGACTTGGTTCGGTTTGGATTGGTTCGACTTGGTCGGTTTTGATCACATAAAAAAATGTGCCGTATGCTTCTTCTTTTTTTGTGAAACCTCAGTCAACTTGTACTTTGCAACAGTAAATACAATTCAGCAGCTTCAATTCAACTTGCGCTTTGCAGGTGGAGAAAAATGACAATTATACATATAAAAAAAATCATATACATTCAATCAAAAGTCCCTTCCATGTGCACAGGAGCAATTAGAAAAAAATAGGAGCCGCAAGCACTCCTCTTTGTGACTAGAGAGAGAGAGCTCTTTCAACTTCAACTTGATAAATGGTTGTGATGTGAATAAATAAACCAAACCGGTATAATACAACCCAATGAACCCATACCCAACCGGCCAACCCTAATTATTTAACAAGAATTTGGTTCGGTTCGGTTCGGTTTAGTCGGTTTTTGGCATAACCAAACCGTGAACCGAACCGAATTGGTCGGTTTTGAAAAAATTGAAGCCGAACCAAACCAACTGAACCATCGATTCGGTTTAAAACCAATCGATTCGGTTTGGCTTGGTTCGATTTGGTCGATTTGACTTAATTGTGCACAGCCCTAGTATGTGCCCTGCTTACCCGAGCCGCATGCGTCCTGCTTACCCGAGCCGCATGTGCCCTGCTTATCCGAGCCGCATGGACTTTTTCCCTTACTACCGCTGGTGTAACTCCTCCCTCAGCCGCATAGGCTACTCCATACCCTGACCGCATAAGCTGCTTCTGCGAGCCGCATGCGTCCCCTCTTCGCCCTGGCCGCATGCGGTCTGTCTCAAGCAATCTGGCCGCATGAGCCTGGGTGGAGTGCAGCTAGTCACTTGGATCTTCCTGGCCGCATGCAGTCTTGAGAGCTACATGTTTTGCCACATGACTCTTGGCCGTATGATGTGTTCGGTCCTCATTCTATCTGACTTCCTATACGAGTGCTGGATAACCTATGTGTGTACTAAGGTACAACCTATGTGAGCACTGCGGTGCTATCCTATGTGCTAAGTGTTCCTACGTGATACCTGCCAGTACCTCCAAGAGTCCAGTATTTACATAATGAAGTGTCAGGTAACATAACGTGGTACATGTTGAGTGTTGCATTACACCAAGAAGGGGGCACATACGTACGACTTCCTGAGCCAGTATGGATCCCTCCTTGGGGTACTCGTACAATGTACGACATCTAGGGGAGTAAGCTTGTGACCACGACATGTGAACTCCAAGGATAACCTAGGGATTAACTAGGCAACTAACTTGGTAGATGCATTGGGAGGGAAGAATCTCGAGATCGTGCCATACTAGCCACCCCAGGTCCCGTCCTGACGTGCCGGGTTGGCCGCCACGGATATGGTTTCATTCGCCTATAGCGAATAGCTATATCCGACTCCTATGAGCTATGTGTTAAATGTCTTAGCGCGGTAGCCCTTCGGGGGACTGGTGCATCATCAAAGTGTTATAAGTCTTATGGTTTGGCTAGCCCTGCTGGGTTGACACGATCTGAGGATTCCTTTTAATCAGAATAACGGGGATAACTCCGCCAAATGTAGAAAGCTGTAGGAATGAGTGGCCGATTGAAAATAACTTGTTTGTGCCTGGTAACTTCCGGTTAGTAGCCAAGGGGCATGGACTGTCATGGTGCGTGGTCCAACCCATGTCCTTGTTTGGTTGTTGGGTTGGGCTATCGTGCTAGGACAGGCTATGGACCAAGGTTACGACCGGAAGCCTTTATTATTCTTATTATTTTCTGATTGGGTTTTATCTCACTCTTTTGTGCTCCCTTATGGTACTTGCTATTCGGTGCTGACCCCGCTGGTTTTGTTTGGCCAGATCTCGTAGCAGAGCCTGAGGATCCGACCTTCCTCTCTGACGTCAATGGTGCATACTAGGAGCATGGCTGGCGGGGGACTCGAGTGGGTTTTCTTCTCTACCACTCTAGTATCTTTACTTAGATACTGGCGTTTAGCCACCGGCACTTGTTTAGCCGACTAATCTGGATATTTTGGTCTTTGCATAATTTGTAATTAAATCAGACTGCAGCTGAATACAATTATGTACCTATGACTCTCTGGACCAGCTAACTTATAAAGTTGGATCCCCATGATCATTCTGATGAAGCGTCGGGGACGCCTTACTGCCTTATCTTATATGATCATTACTTGATGCTTTCCTTGCTTGAATGATTGAGGCATAGTAGCTCTGTGAGACCATAGGAGACTTGAATGTAACATGCACCCCCTAGTCTCTTGACAGCCGCGATCGCCATATGACGTTTATATACCTCACATGGAGTAGCTGGCCTAGTCCGCCCCCGTATTCCGGTACTGGGGCGTGACAAGCCGCATGAAGGACGTCTCATAACTGAGCCGCATGAAGAATATCTCATGACCGAGCCGCATGAAGGACGTCTCATAATCGAGCCGCATGAAGGACGTCTCATGACCGAGCCGCATGAAGGACGTCTCATAATCGAGCCGCATGAGAAGTGTCTCATGACTGAGCCGCATAAGGAGTGTCTCATAGGCGATCCGCATGAAGAGTTTCCTTTGGCTCGTGAACTGTGTCGAATATCATGATGATTTTCTCGTCTTTTTAGGAACACGTCATGTCTTATCTTTATGTCAGAGCTGTCATCTTTGTCAGAGCTGTCACCTTTGTGTCAGAGTAATTATGGCCAGCTACATAAGGAGGCATTTATTGCTTTAGGCTGATCTCGTATCGCATAAGCTCTCTATTGTTTTTGGGCCGTATGAAGCTTTCTGGGTTTTTGAACTGCATGAAGACTTCTAGGTTTTGAGCCGCATGAGGCTCCATATTGATTTCGAGCCGCATAGAAAGTCCCCTTCTTTTCCATACTTCTACAAGAACCCCTTCAAAGTTTTCAAATTATAAATTTGAAATACTTTGAATAAGAAGCATGGGTATGTCCTAGGAAGCGTTGAGACCGCATAGGCTCTTCATGCCGCATAGGCTTCTCTGACCGCATATTGGTTTCGTGCCACGTGGGCATCCCATTACTTCGGCATTAATTGTTTTAGATTTGCTTTGATTATTTGGAGCCGTTTTTTTGGATAGAATCCCAAGAGTCGCCTTTATCCTTCAGCCAGCACAAAATCCGAAGCGGCGTCTATCGATCCACGAACCTTTGTCGGCCTATAAATACGAAAAGTTTGAGAAGAGAGGTTCCTTCTTTCTTTCTTCAAACTTTTCATTGCCCTAGCCGCCGTTTCTACTCTTCTCTCGATCAACTATGGCTCCCAAAGCTTCTTCCAGCGCTGCAGGGTAAAGGGCTTGCTTCCTCGTCGAATACGGCAAGCTCGATCCACCCCGACGTTCATCCTCCTATTAGTGGTAAGAGCGATAGGAAGAAACTGCATTAATCTAAACCCTAAATACAATGGCTATGTCGCATGTTTTATGCGCGGGCCCTTCTCTGTTATGCTTCAGCATAGTTGATGCTCTTTTCGTCTTCACTGAACTGTTCAAGTTCTGTGTGATGAATCTGCATGAGCTGTGTCGTAGGAGCCGCATGAATGCCTCATGACTGAGCCACATGGGGTATGTTTCATGTCTGAGCCGTATAAGAGATGTCTCATGACTGAGCCGCATGAGAGCTGTCTCATGACCGAGACGCATGAGAGATGCTTCATGACCGAGCCGCATGAGATGTGCTTCATGACTGAGCCGCATGAGAGACGTCTCATGACCGAGCCGCATAAGGTATGCTTCACGACCGATCCGCACGAGAGATGCTCCATGACCGAGCCGCATGAGAGATGTCTCATGATCGCATAAGCACCTTATGGACTGGGCCACATGAACGCCCACCTAACAGAGCCGCATGAGCTCGGAAAGCATTGAGTAGTTTTCTCTGGCAATCTTCTGACTTCTTTTCTTTTTTTCTTTTCAGTGAAGCTGTCGATCAATCCCTCAGGGGAGCTCTTGGTAGGTCAAGCTCAATCTGTCTTGGGTGTGAGGTTCGACCAGGTGGTCGAATATGTGACAGCCCAATTTACTAAAAATCAATCTGAGGACAGGCTGAGGGACATCAGAAACCAATCATTCTTCTATCTCTTGGGCATGATGAACTCAGGGAAATTAGGGGGCACGCATCCGAAACCCGCGTTCTTCTTTGGGGATGCCTTAACTGTAAAGAACTCCAGCGTTCTAGATTTATCTGAAAGTTGGAGTTTTTCTTCCAATGGGATGGCGATTCATATTCCTCAGATGGAGCGTCATTTCCCGCTGTCCTGGTTTAATATGCTGCCAATTGACAGAAAAATGGTGGACTCCCTAACTCTAAGCCAGCAGGGGATCTTCGTGGGTGATATTCATTATAACAAAACATCGAGGTTGATAGTCGCGAGCAAGATACCGGTCAGCCGCTCTGTGATGGGGTTGGCCCCGGACAGTTTCATAAACGTACAGGGTCATAACTTTAGGTTATCCCAAGTTGATACTTTTATGAACCAGATTGCTCAAAAGGGGTCCTACCCTACTGGTCGGCTGTCACTACTGAACTGGATGAACCCCACCCCTCCATGGATCAATTTGACATTATGGATCTTACGGATATATAAGGAACTCCTGTGCGAGATTGGTCTTTATCATGCCATATGGGGCACTTGTTATGGTCTGTCCATAAACAAGAAGCTGTTCATGGCTCTTCTCGAGATGTACAACCGTCGCACGGGAACCTTTTTCACACCTAGAGAGGAAATGGGACTCGCTCTTCATGAGATGCATGAAGTCTCCAAGCTACCCTAGGGAGATGAAGTTTTTGAGGCGTATACCCCTAAAAATGAAGAATTTGAGGAATTGGAGCGGCGGTTTCAGGGTTTTGTGGCTATTTACCGAAAATTGCTATGTCACCATAGCACGTGCCAACAAATATCGAAGAAGAAGAATGATAGCTCAGAAGGGAACCTTCCTCACACGAAGATCTAGCTCAGCTACCTGTTTGAACTAGGTGCCTCAGGCCGGGTTTCCCCTCGTAGTCCTCGAACTCGGGAGGAGGTGCAAAATCAGGTGTTGAATGCCAATAGGGTTAAAACTGCTGGTAATAGATTCAGGAGCCAATCTGACGCCTTTAGTTAATTTTATCAAGATACCTAGAGGATGTCTGATAAGGCCCTCCTGGCGAGATTTCTGATGTTGTGGCTGCGAAATTGTGTAGTTTCGGGGGGACTGGTGCTATTGAGAGAATCAGCCGTAACCTGATCCTTTCCACTGTAAAGCTAGTCTTTGGAGGTCGGCTGGCTCTACTCTCCGCCATGGTATGCAGCATATATCATGGCCTCCGTACTTTCTCGTCCAAAGTCATTGCTCGCGATACGGCGAAGGATTTTGAACGAATCGAGCTGCCCTATCATTATCTGATTGGGTGGTTGTTAATACATTGCCCGTCTTTGATGAGGCCTAGCCCAGAGGACAATGTGACCGCTGATGATGCTTTCATCTACCAGTACCGCCGTATGCCCTGGGAGTACACTACCATGCCAGCCTGTCGGATGGCGCTGGCGCGAGTGGACAGATATTCCTTCTTTGTGTCTGTTCCTCATTTTACTGACGAAGAAGTAAGAGACGTACATCTTGATGGTGCTGCTTCTCCCCATTTCTTGTCAGAGAAGATCCTCCTCTGGTTGCAGAACATCCGCCCTGCACATCTGGTGTATCGTAATCGTAACTTCATTTTTTTGGAGCCTTACTTATCCAGTCGATTCTCTCAACAATTTGGGTATAGTTAAATGTTCTTGGACAATCCCAGCTCCTGTCTGGGCTTCGAGGGTAGCGTTCTAGACGGCATCCAGGCTTGGCATTATTATAGCACGGTTCTTACCCGTGCCAGCTTCTTCGTACCCGATGCTAGAGAGTCGGGGCATATTTTATACATGGCAGCCCTGTACCATGTTATGGTAAATAAGGCCCCTAGTAGTTTTTACCCAAGTACCAGCTTCATTACTGGTACTGGTTTAGAGGAGAAGCCCAGAGAGTCCCAGACGAGGACCAAGAAGGGAAAGACAGTTGAAGTGTCTGACTCGGAGTCTATCAACGTGGACGAGGAGGATGACCCTGATAACCTGCTTTCTCCTGCAGACGATTTGGTGGCAGATCTTCCCCCTACTGTGCCTAGTCCTTCACGTAAACGAAGCAGACGTGAGTCCTCTGTCGACGGCATAACTTACTCCCAAAAATGGGTCGCGGTCAGGGCCCGCAAGCCGAGTACTAGGGAGAGAAGTGATGACGTCGAAGCTGTTTCAGAGGTGAATCGAGTTACGACCACCCTTTTTTAGTTCTTCTTTTCTGAAACATAATCTGATCATCATTTTTTTTCTTTGTAGGCGTCAGGAGAAGTGAACTCCCCAGAGCCGGCTACCGCCTCTGAGGTTGACCCTGTTGCAGCCCCCTTAATTGATGCCATTGACTGTCGAGCTTTCTTCCACCACGGTCGTCCCGGCGACGGCTGAGATTCCTTCTGCTGTTGACATCTCAACCAGGGACGATGTGGGCTTTACTGAACTAGTCCCTGAGGTTGCTGAACCTCAGCTGGTTGATATCGACCCAGTTGTATCCTCTTTCGGGGCGGCTGGGGCAGAGGAAGCAGTTGTGAGTGGCTCAGGTGTCGCCATTGAAGGGGATATGGCGGCCGTGAGTGAGCCTCAGCGACCCTCCCCTGGTAAGCTATGTCATGTCTTGACTAGTGAGGAGGTTCATTTGCTCTATCTTCATATCCTTCGGGTTAAGTTGATCGATGGTTGTTCTGGACATACAGGTCCTACTCCTTCACTGTCGACAATGGACATCCTCACGGAAGAAGTTACCAGGGGGATCTAGTGGAAGGAAGTACGCCTCTTCCTCCTCCAACTCATATCGAGGGACCTCTTGCCGGGTCGAGTTCAGGAGGACAAGTAGTGGGACTGACGGGGCGGGAAGAAACGGTCCATGCACCCTCCTCGATTAATGTGGCTTTATCACCGGAGGTTGATCTTTCTGCACTGCCAAGTCTTCGAATCCTTCGGGCTGCGGAGAAGGAGATGACTGCTATTCAGGCGTCTTATCGCTCGAAACTTGCATCCCTAGTGATAGGGGCATCAAGTTCTGGTACATCTTCACAACCATCTTCAACTCTCTCGGCTACTCTTCCTTTAACACCGTCCACATCGGAAGTTCTGGACGAATCGTCGAAGGACGTGATTGATAGTTTTTACCGCCATTTGAAAGGAGAGGTTGAAGCTGCCCTGGAAAGAGGGACATCTTTTGTACTGGCTCGTCAATGTGCCCGCGGTCAAATTGAACTTCTCAGAATACTCCCTGGTGGGGCAGGGATGGTCGACCTCTTGGAGCCCAAATTAGTAGAAGCTGATAAGCTCGTGGCTCAGCTTCAAGGGCTGCGATAACTTGATATGTCTTTGGCAATAGATCAGGAGCGCGCCTTCCTTATAACAGCCATGGAAAGGGTAACGACGGTACCGAATACGTCCAAGCCCGCTCTAGTGAAGGACCTTCAAGATCTGTCTCTGAAGTATGATCAACTAAGCCGTAGAGGAGAGGACTGTTTGGCTCGGAAAGAGGCCGCATCTCGTATGATAGCCGATACCAACGAGCAGATCCTCCAACTTCAGATAAAATTGGCTTCTTTAGAATATGAGCTCCAGGCCTCCCGTAAAGATAAGGAGTTAATTTGCCGGAAGACCGACCAGGTCACCCGAACCTCTGCTGCTCTGGAGTCTGCGCTGAAGAAACTTGAAGACCGTTGGCAGGCTCATGTGCATCTAGAGGATGCAGAAAAGTTGACTCAAGAGGTCGAGCGCCGAGCCACACTGAGGATTGAGCGGTCGACAGCCAAGCTAAAGGACCGGCACAGAGAACTGTGTCTCGCGGAACCATAATCAGATTTTTCTCTCTTTTATTATTATGTCCCTCCATTTCTTTTTTTTTTCTTTTTTTTCGTAGAACAAGGACGTGGTCCCAGAGAAATGTAGCACTTTTAACTTTGAATAAATGAGTATGTTTACCCCATCCTTTATTTGTGGTATCTGTTGTGTTTGTACAGTATCTTTGATGTTATGGTACTTGCTCCACTGGAGGGCTTTCTATGGACCTATTACCCTTGGCATACCTTGGTTTTAGGTATGGATAATAAGTTCGATAGAGAAACCCAGCATATTTACTTGAACGTAGTAAACACGAGGTTTGATGATAGAACCTTCCTACTCAGAGGTACTGAGGACATGGTAGGGATGGGCCCAATATAGATACATAGAACAACTCCGTGGTAAGGTAGGCGTAGAAGTTCTATATATTGGACGAAAGAATGCCATGGAACAATTGGGCTCCAGAGGCATGTGATGATGAAGAAAGAGGTGCATGTACTAAAGGACCTAGTACAGCATTTATTGTCAGCTGTGGACATTTGTGGTCAACTGTGGACATTTGTGGGCCTATTACCCTTGGCGTACCCTGGTTTTGGGTATGGATAATAAGTCGAGAGAAAACCAACATACTTACTCAGAGGTAATGAGGACGTGGTAAATATGGGGGTTTTACAACGGAGTCTTCCTACTCAGAGGTGATGAGGATGTGGCAGGAGTGGACTCAACGAAGGATACATAGAACAACTCAGAGATAATATAGACGTGGAAGTTCTACGTAAGGGGTGATTTGTTTGTGATTGAAGAGAAACAACTCAGAGGTGACATCGACGTGGTTGTTTCGGGAATTTTGTGGACCTGTTACCCTTTTTTATGAACTGAAAGCACGGGTAACAGACTCTGAGGAAAAATGCTTTTTTTAGGGAGAAGTTTAGAGGTATGATCATACATGACTTGCTACCCGAAAGATGCGATATGAATTCATTTGGGGTAACCAGAGTGTAAGTTCAGTGGTACCTAAGGGTACATAACTCAACAACCCGGTTGATTCGGAGGGTATCGTTTAGACGTAATATTTTTTCAGGAACTTGTCGTTGATGGGCATCATGAGCAACTCTCCGTTTTGCTTTGCGAGACGATATGCACCATTGGAGAATACAGCCTCAATAATAAATGGGACTTCCCATTTGGGCTGGAACTTGCCGACGATTTTATGAGTCATAACCATCGGCCTACGAACTGCTAAAACGAGATCGCCTACTTGGAATGTTCTTAGTTTGACCTTTTTGTTGAAGGCTCCAGAGATGCGTGCTTGATACAGCTCGATTCGTTATTGAGCTAGCAGGCGCTTCTCATATAAGGCCTCCAATTCTTGTAGCCGACGACGGTAATTATCATCTGACGTTAGTCGGTAAGTGAGGGCGACGCGGAGCGAGGGGATTTGAGTTTCCAATGGGAGAACTGCCTCACTTCCATATACCAAAGAGAATGGTGTGTTCCCAGTGGCTGTCCGGACTGTAGTATGGTATGTCCATAAGCATTCACCAAGCTTTTCATTCCAGTCGCATTTGTTTGAGGACACGAACTTCTTGAGAAGCTTGATTATGGTTTTGTTGAATGCTTCAGCCAGACCATTAGCCGCCGGGTTATATGGTGGTGAAGCAACATTCTGAATTCGATGTTTGTCGCAAAACCAATAGAAGGCGTGGCTTGCGAACTGCGGACCATTGTCGTGGATGATCCTTCGAAGTAGTCCAAAGCGATAGATGACGTGATGCTTGACGAAGTTGATCACGTTTGATGTCTTCACTTCTGCAAGTGGAACAGCTTCCGCCCATTTGGAGAAGTAATCCATAATTGCGAGTATAAAGCGGTGTCCTCTGGATGAAGGCGGGGTGATTGGACTAATGATATCCATTCCCCATGTCTCAAATGGCAAGGATGCCACCGTCGGATGTAGGAATTCGGATAGTTGGTGTATGAAGTCCGTGTGGACCTGACAAGCTTTACATTTTCTTGCAGTCTATCGCATCTGCTACCATCGTAGGCCAGTAATAGCCCATCCGGCGAAGGCGGTCTTGTAATTTTGGGCCAGGTTGATAGGCCCCGCAAATGCCATCATGAGCTTCGCGTACGGCTTCTTTGGCTTCCGTATTTGACAAACACCGGAGCAGTAATCCATCATAGGATCGCCGATACAGCATTTTTGTCTCTGTGTCGTAGAAGAATCTGAGAGAACGTCTTCTAATAGAAGTGGCTTCTTTCGGATTTTTCGGCAAGATACCATAGACTACGAAGTCAATAAATGGAAGTCTCCAGTCCTGTATTTCGTCGACCGTCAGGGCAGAATAACTCACAGCAACTTGAACATTGTTCTTAGGACAAACCAATTCATGGCCTATTACGTCAACCAAATGATGGACATGATTTGGAACTGCCAGGGAAGCGGCAAGGCCCACTAGGGCATCGGCTTCAATGTTTTAGATTCTGGGAACATGTTCTATAAAGAACCCTTCCAAGGACGTAATGATGGCGATTGCTATTTGATGATAGGGGATCATGTCTTCATGGCGAACTTCATATGAACTCCGGATCTGATTAACGATTAACTGTGAATCGCCATATGCTTCCAGGTACTCTACCCCCAGTTCCTTTGCAAGTCGGAAGCCGATAACCAAGGCATTGTACTCGGCCACATTGTTTGAACAAGGTTCAGTGAGGGAGTATGCCCGATTGATCACCAATCCAGAGGGAGAAATCAGTACCACTCTGACTCCAACGACGATTTGCCCTTGGGCCCGGTTCTTGAAGCATCGTCGAAGAATATTCGCCAGACGGTATCATGGGAAGTCATATTTGAATTGGCGACCTCGTCTGGAATCTCTTCATATACTCTGGTTGTCTCCGAACCTTGATGGGCAGCTAAAAAGTCTGCCAAAGCTTGACCTTTAACAGCCTTCTGCGGGACGAAGATCATGTCGTAGGGGGACAATAATATCGCCCAGGTAGCGAGGCGAGAGCTGAGTGCACCTGGTTTTGTCTTGAGGACCCTGAAGGGGTTAACTCTTGATATAACATGGATGGTCTATCCTGTAACATAGTGTCGCGTCTTCTGAATGGTGAACACCAAAGCGAGACACTCCTTCTCCACGGCGGTATATCTATGCTCGGGCCCTATCATCATTCGGCTGAGGTAATAGATAGCTTGTTCGTGCCCCGCATCATTGTTTTGTGCTAGTAGAGCGCCGAAGGAATGCTCCATTGCTCGCACATAAAGCAAAAATGGCTTTCCAGCAACCGGGGCCACCAGGACTGGAGGTTTCGACAGATATTCTTTAATATTGTCAAAGGCACGTTGGCACTCTTCATCCCATACGAAGGAGACGCCTTTCTTCATGAGGTGTGTGAATGGTTGACATCGTCTGGAGAGGTTAGAGATAAACCTCCTGATATAAGCTAGCCTCCCTTGAAGGCCTCTGAGCTCACGGAGATTTCTCGGGGGACCCATCTCCATGATTGTCTTTGTTTTCTCAGGATCTATATGGATACCCTGGATGGTAATGACAAAACCCAAGAATTTCCCGTTGGATACGCCCAAGAAGGATTTGGTGAGATTCATCTTTAAATTGTGTGCTCGCATCAGGTCGAATATTGTCCTCAGATCCTGCAGATGATCTTCCTTAGAGCGGCTTTTGACGGCGATGTCGTCGACGTAACATTCCACTGTCTTACGCAGGTGGTCTCTGAAGATGATACTCATAGCTCGTTGATATATGGCACCGGCATTCTGTAAACCAAAGGGCATGACTGTGTAGCAGTATACGCCAATCGGCGTTCGGATTGATGTATACTTTTTATCGTCAGAAAACATCTTGATTTGGTTGTATCCTGAGAAGCCATCCATGAATGACATGCGCTCAAAGCCACATGTGTTGTCAATTATTATGTCCGTAATAGGAAGAGGGAACTCATCTTTAGGACATGATTCGTTCAGATTCCGGAAGTCGATGCAAATTCGGATCTTCCCATTCTTCTTGAGGACCGGTACTATATTGGCTACCCAGTCCGGATGTTGTTCCTCACGGATAAAGCCGCTGGCTATTAGTTTGTTGACCTCAGCTTCGATAGAATTTATGATGTCTGGGCGAAATCGTCATTGTTGTTGCTTGACTGGCTTTGCGTCCGGATGGATGTTGAGCTTATGGAGTGCAATCTCGGGGTTTAGCCCTAGCATATCTTCATAGCTCCAGGCGAATACATCAATATACTCTCTGACGAGTTGCAATAACGACTCCCGCTCTTCGTCTGTCAGACTTTTGCTAACGAAGATTGGTTTTGAAGAGGATTCATCGTCGAGGTCAACTCGTATGACCTCATCTTCAGTAGGGGGATCTCTTTGTTCGAAATGCTTCTCCTATTGCGCATCTAGCTGTTGGACCCAAGGCTCTAACTTAAAAAGTTTGGGTTTGTCTTCGTCTTCTTCGTAAGCGTCAGCAAATACCATATTGACAGACCAAGCTTGCCTGAGTACGTCCCCGATGCTGACATCTGAATCGGAAGTGGGTGATCCGGTCGAATGTGAATGCCATTCACATTCCTCATCCGAGCTCTCGGGAGTTGTTGCAGGTGTAACATAGCCTAGACCATGTTTGGTCTTGCTGTAATAATCTCGTGGTTTTTCATCCGGGACTGGCAATTACAAAGGTAATCGCCGGTCGATGTCGTGGTTCAAGCCTGGTGTAGTCTCCATATCATATCCCTGTTTTTGCATAAGGTACTTGGATCGGAAACTATACAGATAAAGCGGTAGTCTTTCGGTGTCGGGTTCGAGATCGACTTCTTCTGGCCTGAAGGACTGTTGATCATTCTTTCGGCCGAAGATGATTGGATGATCCTCTCCCACGACTATGAAGCAAGCGCCTTCCACGGGAGTAAGTTGGTTCGTGGTATAGACATTTGTCACTTGTGTGTGTAAGTTGATGTCCATATCGTGTTCCATAGCATACATTATACGGAGCTTGTTAAGCTCGAGGTAGTTCAAAGATAACCCTTTATTAATAAAATAAGGTATCTTCTCTGGCGGTATTACATCATCGGCAGAAGGAACATCAGTGTACGCAGCCACATATTTGGCTAGTTCTAACTCCTCTTCAGCCACCCCCTGCATTATTGAAGATTGGAAGGATGACCTGGGCAGCTTGATCATCAAAGGTTCCACTGGTGGTGCTGGACGTGGGGTCGTTGGCTCATTAGCGGTCCTTAGCTCAGTGCTGGGCTGTCGATTTGTCCTGGGGAGACGAATAACCATCGGCTTAACCAAAGGATTTATCTCTTCTGATTGTTGTTGGCCGGCTCTTGGCAGTCTGATTGTCATTGGCTCCACAGTGGGTCTCGGCGCCTGGCTAGACCTTGGGAGTCGGATAACCATTTGCTCCTTTTGTGCAGTGAGCACCGGTAGACTGGTTACTTTTTTACGCAGAGTGGCTACAAGAGGTGCAGTTTTGCCTGGCTTGCGAGCCTGGAGGTGAATCTTCAGAGGTTCTTCTGATCCCATTGTAGCCTTTGCCTGATCTTGAGCATCCTCTTCTACCAGGTGCTTTTTCAATTTTTCGTACAAGCAGGCATCCGAATAGTAGGATTCGACCCCTTTGAAAGGATCGATATCGACAAATTACGTTCTTACGAAGTCGTATTTGTCGACATATTTGAAGCACTGGTGCAATATGGAGGGTACGATCATATAATCGTGTATCCAAGGTTGCCCCAGGAGATTGTTGTAGGACGTATCTGCGTCTATGACGTAGCAAGTCACTTCCGACTGGAGGTCGCCAATTTGGCAATTCAAACGAATCTTCCCAATAGGATAGCTTCTCCCTGAATTGAAACCGCTGATGGCGGTGTTGGTAGGTGTCAGCCGATACATAGGGATACGCAGGAGGTGAAGCAAGCTCTTCGGAATGATGCTTATTGAGGAACCGGGATCAATGTGCATCCGATCTACTTTGACGTCGCCGATGTATCCAATGTCATACAGAGGGCGATCGTACAGGTTGGTCTTGATGAGCATATCCTGCAGAGTGAACACGATGTTGGGCATTGCACCTGTACAATTACTGTCCTGGAAATCCGCTAGCGAGCTCTCCCCTATAAGCTTGACCTGAGCCAAATACGCATCGGCAGTCTGGAGTGCTTCGCTCAGTGCGACACGAATATCCTTGGAGAGCCTCAAGAGCTCATATATTAACAATTTTGCCGGTGTGTTGGCCAATTGTACCAGGATGTCAAAATTGTAAGGCCTCTCCAGCCCCTGAGGTGCATCTTTACTGAGCGGCTTGTCGAAGCGGGTCTCCTTTGGCTTAGCTTGTCGGCCGGCGGAGGCTGAGAAAGTCCTGGGGCATCAGCAGCGGTCGGCTGACGATATTCAGCCGAATTACCAGGTATGGGTTGAGATTGTGCACCGGACCGGGTAACGACAGCTGTTGCTTCTTCAGTTCCGACTGAGATTGTGTGGCAAGACTTAGCCTTCCCGCCCTTCTTCTTGCCGGTAGAGGATGATGCTGACTGAGTTACTTCAGGCACCAAGTCCGGGGGGACCCACATGACCTCCCCTCTTGACGTGGTGAGGGGCACCAGCCCAGTCGTCTGGTCTCGGGGAGGTGGAAGATTAGTGACCTCCATTGTTGCCTGAGGGATGGGTACTAGCCATCTTGCATCTTCGTTGGAGGGAAGCTGCCGAATTGGACCGACACCATGTTGGCAGCCACGGTTACCTCCTCGAAATCAATGGACAGAGCCTTGGAATCGATGAGGTTCTGGATGTACCGCTTCAATTGGAAGCAGTCCTGAGTAGCGTGGTGGACGTAGCGGTGGAAGTGACAGTACTTCGGGCTCTCCATCTCTGCAGGTCGAGGTTCGCGTCTCGGTAGAGGGATCTGAATTCTATCCCCTTGCAAGAGCATGTCAAAGATGGGCTTGACATAGCTATCCTCGAAGGAGTAGGTCACCTGAGGCCACTGTTTCTCTACCTGCTTTGGTTCAGGCTTCTGGGCTGTATCGACAACCATAGCCTGTTTGCCTTTGGTGTCCCGGTTATTAGAGGAACTACCGCCGTTGTTGTTGTTGGTTTTAGGGCGTTTGCCCTTATCCTCTCCATTCGAGATATGCTGTCCCGGTTGGCGAGCCTTCTTCAATTTTGCTTCTGCGTTAGTGGCACTGATGATGAAGGCCTTCCAGTCTTTAAATTGATCTTCGTCCATCCAGAGGCTAATTGTGGGGAGCAGCCTCTTTTGGCAAATCTCAATTAAAGAAGAGTCCGGGTTACCAGAGGGCAATTTTATCGCGGTTTGGCAAAACCGCTCGATGTAATTCCTTATCAGTTCTTTTTCTCCTTGAACGACGTCCATGAGGTTTGACATCGTCACATCTTGTCCCATCTCGTAGAACCTTTCCAAGAACATATGTTTGAAGCCGACAAAGGAATGGATGCAGTTATCCGGTAGGTTGCGGTACCAATCGAATGCGACCCCCTCCAATGCCCCGATGAATAATCGCGTGAGGATGGCGTCGTCATGCGGCAGATGGTCTCTTATGACCTCGAAGTAGGTCATATACCGGCTCGCAGAGGTCTTCCCGTCATATGGATTGATATTGAATAGTTTGTATCATGGAGGGAAGGGAACGTCTCTCCATGCAACGGGATACGGCTGTCGTATCCTGAGGTCCTGAGAGAATTTTCGGGCGTAAAATATTGCCCGGAGCTCCTGGACTTCTCTTCTCGCCTCCCTTGCTTCTTCTGCAGCAGTGGGAGCCGATATTCCGGGTGGATTGTCGTCCGGGGTTGGCGCGGTCATGTTTGAGTCCGCATTGACGGCGGGACCCAAGCTTGTTTGACCAGGTGTCCTTGCTTGTAGAGCCGGTAGGGCAGCCTTGATCTCGTCCACTGACTTAACCAAGGTTTGGAGTATGGCCTCAAGAGTGTCGAGGCGCTGCCAATCACTGGGACCATCTTGGTCGTTCTCAGTCATGAATACCGTCCTCACATGAGGATAAGTGGAAGGAACTGTAGAAGATGTGCCCTCCAAATCATACCCTCGCATAGAGAAGTCATCGGGGTATGTGGAAATATTCTCCTCTGGTTCAGACTCGGAGGAGGTGCAACCCTCTGCATTGGAGGTTTCCTCGTCTTGGCACCTGTGGACATTTTCAGGGACGTCTGAGTCTGTTGTATCTGTTGGGGGGATTGTTTCCCCTGGTTCATCTTCTTGAAACGTCGGATTGTTGTGGATGTTCCGAGGAGTGCTACCCCCAGCTCCAACTACCCCCAGGGATGTAGATGACGAATCTCCAAGTGTTGAAGATTTTGTCTTTGAGTGGGTACCTTGATAAACCCCTTTTGTGACGGCTGTGGACAACCCCTTGGATGAGAGTTTCTTGGCCGTACCGGTTGAGATTGTCGGGCTGGACATGTTTATTTTCTTCCCTTCCTTGCCGGTAGGGACCTTCCGGGTAGAGTTACAGGAGACGAGAGGAAGCGCCTCGTCCCCCGAGTTTTGTTGTAGGACCGGTCCTGGCGGCTGCAGTCGTTGGAAGACGGACTGCCGATCCTCTTGTACTGTTGTCTTGTTGCAGCAACAATTGACAATGACTTGAGTGCAGTGACGCCCTGGAAGGACTCTTTGCACGCCAAGGTTTCTTCTCTTTGCTTGCGCTCTAGAAGGATCACATCTCGTAAGTCAAGGACATCTTGATCCACCTTTGCACTCGTTTTATGGTCCTGGGAATCTCGAGCACACGAATGTATAGGTATCATGTTTGTTCCCTGATGCGGGACTAGTAAAAGTACCTGCCTTCGATCAATGTTGGAAGACTCTTGAGAACTACCCTGTCTGTTTGCCGCCGGGGGCTGGACACGGGCGGTTCTGTACAACTTTCCATCAGAGGCCCGCATAACAGTTAGCGGGACTCTCTGATGGTCAGTAGTTGGGACAGCTGAATGAGCTTGACGAGCCCGCGCTGTCCTAGACTTCTTTGCTCTAGCACCCGAGGGTGCGTAGTAGGAAGAGTCCAAGCTGTGCCGCATAGAATCTGGCATATTCTCATTGAAGCTTCTGAGGTCAGGCCTCCCGCATGAGAGGTGGTCGAAGACTGAACTCGAGCCGCATAGGGCAGATGGTCGACGGCTGGAATTGGATGCCGCATAGATCATTTCCCTGTGGCTGGGATGGTTGGCCGCATATGCATTCTCCATGCGGCTAGGATTGGTGGTCGCATATGCATTTTTCCTGCGGCCCATCCCCTTATGCGGCTTCTTCTTGGACCGCATAGAGTTCCCGTTTGCCCCTGTATGTCCAGTATCGTAGTATTTTCCTTTGCTGGACTTGGGGACAGCAGGACCCTCTGCGGCCTGAAGTGGGGCCGCATGTGAGTCTTCTTCGCCGTCTTGAGCAGTAGAGATAACTTGTTCCAGAGCTTGGGGAGAGGCAACGGTTTTGGGCCTCCATGCCCTGCGGGCCTTCTTTGGGCCGGCTCACTTCTGGATTGGGCTAGTGCTCCCTTCGGAGAGCATCTCTTCGAACGCTTGCTGGTCGAAACGAACAACAAACGTTTGTTGCGTGGAGCCGAGTTTGGCTACGTCCGATTATGTCACCAACTTATCAGCAGTGGAGAAGTTAGTCCCCAGCAGAGTCGCCATCGTGTTTGCCATTGATCGTCGTAGAACAGAACAATTTTATAGGAGGACTGAACTTGACTCACAATTACAAACTCGCTTGTACAAAAGAGAGCCTAGGAACAAAACCTAGGAAAAGCAATCTAAGTACAATTGTTTAGTTTTGATTCTGGGAGGTGACGGTAGAGGCTCGGAAAAGTGCTATCAATTCTGCCTTACTCCTTGGACGATTGAACGCGACCTCGACTCCGGTGAAGAAATGCTCTCTGAAGACACGAAGGGAAGAGTCTGCTTCTGAGCTTTGTGTACTTTTTTATGCGTTTCTGTGTGTGTGTGTGTGTGTGTTTGTAAGGGAACAGCACCTTGCTATTTATAGGAATTCATGAGTAATGGAATGTACAGCCACGTGGCAAATTTTAGGCCACTTCCTTGTAACTGTGCCTCGAGACTCGATTTATAGTGGACAGCTGGGGGTTGGTTGAGATTGATCATGATCTGTTTGTTACAGTAAATCTGAACTGTCAAGACTTAGTCAATCTTTGCCACGTGTCTCAACTACTATTCTGTGGCGAGCCGCATGAAGGATGTATCATGGCTGAGCCGCATAGGACTGTCTCATAACCGAGCCGCATGAAGAATGTCTCATGACCGAGCCGCATGAAGGACGTCTCATAACCGAGCCGCATGAAGAATGTCTCATGATCGAGCCGCATGAAGGACGTCTCATAATCGAGCCGCATGAAGGACATCTCATAATCGAGCCGCATGAAGGACGTCTCATAACCGAGCCGCAAGAAGAATGTCTTATGACCAAGCCGCATGAAGGACGTCTCATAATCGAGCCGCATGAAGGACGTCTCATGACCGAGCCGCATGAAGGACGTCTCATAATCGAGCCGCATAAGAAGTGTCTCATGACTGAGCTGCATAAGGAGTGTCTCATAGGCGATCCGCATGAAGAGTTTCCTTTGGCTCGTGAACTATGCCGGATATCATGATGATTTTCTCGTCTTTTTAGGAACACGTCACGTCTTATCTTTATGTCAGAGCTGTCATCTTTGTCAGAGCTGTCACCTTTGTGTCAGAGTAATTATGGCCAGCTATATAATAAGGCATTTATTGCTTTAGGCTGATCTCGAATCGCATAAGGCTCTCTGTTGCTTTTGGGCCGCATGAAGCTTTCTGGGTTTTTGAGCCGCATGAAGCCTTCTGGGTTTTGAGCCGCATGAGGCTCCATATTGATTTCGAGCCGTATAGAAAGTCCTATTTTTTCATGCTTCTACAGACTCGTATCCGATTATTCGGAAGCGGGTCGTGTCATGTTTATAGTGGTGGCCCATGCAGGTCTATCCTAATGGCACTTAGGCTATAAAGTGCTATTGGGGTACCAGCGAAGCTAAGGAAAACTCATCACAGCATAGGATCCGTGGGAAAAATAGTTATGGTTATTGATATTTAAATTTGATTTTTACTTATGATTTTTTCTAGGTTTGTTTATGATTTTCTAGGACATAGCAATCAACGGTTTATTTTCTATTACAGGATGGCCGCTACGAAGAACGCTGGGACTAGCGAGCAGCCTGTACCCGATGTACAGGAGCAGCTTCCACCGCCTCCGCCTCAGCCGTTTCCTCCGACGATGACATTCGACGGTACTCAGATGATGGTCATGTTCCAGCAGTTCATGGAGGCACAGAACCACCAAGCTACGCAGTTTCGGGCGACGATCTTGGACGTGCTCTGAGTCAGGGAGCCAGCTCTGCCGGCACCACCAGCACCAGCAGCGCCGAGGCCAGGGACCGCCAGATATTATCAGAACCTCTGCCCGATGGATTTTTGGGGCCATGAGGGGATAGTCTACGCAGATGAGTGGCTAGAAAATGCCGAGCGGACGTTGAAGATGGCGAGGATTCCAGATGATCTGAAGGTCGAGGTTGTGAGCATACGATTTTTCGACATTGCTAGAGCTTGGTATAGAGAGGAGCCTCGGTTGGCTGAACCCCAAGTTCTCTGGAAAGAATTCAAACTGCTGTTCCAGGAGAAGTTCTTTCCTGATGTAGAGCGAGACGAGCTTCGGATGCAGTTCGAGGCATTGCAGCAGGGGAGCATAACTGTGGCTCAGTACACATCGGAGTTCATCCGACTCAGCAGGTTTGCAAAAAACCTAGTTAGCACACCAGATGAGAGGGCTTGGAAGTTCAAGAAGGGCCTCACCAGATAGTTGTGGCATGCAGTAGCAATCAGCCAGGCCACTACCTATGCGAGCATCCTCAAAGTTGCTCAGGGAGTAGAGAAGGAGATGGACCCGAAGCTCAAGCAGGACCGAGATATTGACGCCAGCAGCTCCTAGGGTCCACCGAAGCGGACCGACACTCAGCAGAGGCCACCTCAGCGGCCAGCACATCAGCATCAGCATCATCATGTTCGAGCTCCGACATCGTCGAGGGCAGTAGAGACAGATCCAGACCCCGATATACTTTTTTTGCGTGTACTGCAAGAGGTCGAGACATCGTGTTGAGGAATGCCACAAGAAGTTAGGGCAGTGCTTGGTTTGTGGATCTGCCACTCACCAAGTGAGAGATTGCCCTACAGCTTTCACTCGTCAGGGACCAACGCCAGAGCTGTAGCAGGAGGACCCAGTCTTCGAGGATCAGTAGCCGCAGGAAGCGCATCCAGATGGACCGTTATCTTCCTTATGTTGCTTGTAGTATCTAGATTTTCTTGTAGTACCTATTTTGAGGCTTGTCTCTGAGTTTTCTTTCATTTACAGTCTTTCATATTGTCTAGTGACTACTTGTTGGTCCTTGTTACTTTTTACTACCTAAATAAAACCATTTGTCTTTTGTTGCTTTCTTGATAAACTTGTTATTTTGTCACCTCTACAAAATCTTTGAAATTTTGAGGACGAAATTTTTGTAAGGGGGGTAGAATTGTAACTCCCTGAATCATTTTTTGGTAAAATTTTGAGATTTTCCTAATTTAATATTGTTTTCTTATAAAAAAAACCTAATCTCGATTGAATAGTTGATTAATATAAATTTTTACTGTTAATGAATCGGTTGCTTTGTTCACCGGAGGCCACATCATTTCGCTGACAGCCGCCGGACCGTCGTTGCCCTGATCTCGTTCGGCGTCGTTGCTGCATCAGAGCCGAACAAGACTGCTCCTCGACTACTGCGTCGCCTTGGAGGTCACGCCAATGCTTCGATTCCTGTGCCGACGCCTCGAGAGTTGTATTGCCCTTTCGAGCATCGTACAACCATCTCGAAGACTGTGTGCCCTTCGTAGCTCGTACCACCCCTTCGGATCTCGAGGAGCCATCTCCTCGTAGCTTGTGCCACTGTTGCAGCTCGAAGCGCCGCCGAGGAGTCACCATCTGGAGTTGCAGATGACCGTCGTCGAGGCCTTGTCGCCGAGGCCTTGTCGCCGAGGCCTTGTCGCCAGGAGCCATCTCCGACTCGCCAAGGCGCTGGAGAGCTGTTGTCCCAATCGAAACCACCAGATCCGCCGAGATTGACGTCTAGCCGCCGTGATTCGTCGCTGTCGAGGTAAACTCCTCATCGATCCACTCGTTCCCCTTCTTCTTGTTGCTAGGATTCTAGATCTAGGGTTTCTTGAGTCTGGTGGAAGATGATAGTTGGGAGCTAAGGATTCTGGGGTATGGTGAGGATGGTTGATGGTCCGGCTAGGGTTTCTTCTTGCGAGTTCAGAGGAAAAGAAGGATGAAGAAGTGAAGAGATCCATCTTAGAGTTGGGGTTCAGTTTCTTCTTGCGGCTGGAAGAAGTGAGGAATGGGAGGAGAGAGAAGAGTAAGGGTTAATATTAAGGTTTTGATGTAAACTGTGGACCGGGTCTGGGTAGATGAATCATGGGCTGAATCAAATTTTATGGGCTGATATGCATTTAGTCTTTTGAATAGAATTATGAATTTACAATAGTTAGTGTTAGCAGAACTCTAGCCAATGGGCTGTGTTGGTTTGGAACTAATAGAAATTATCAGCAAGAGAGCTTTTAGCCATGGGCTGGTCTTTAGTTAGTTTGTAACAATATTAATGTAGTATGGGCTGAGAACTGGGCTGGGTCTAAGGCTTGTTGGTTGAGGAGGAATAATATAGAGAGATTTGCACCTTGTATTAGAGATGTTAGGTTTGTGACATTGAGCATGAGCTGGGTTGATCCGTATGGGGAGAGTGTTAGAGAGAGCCAAGTATAGCTGTGAAATTTTGTATATACAGAGTTGTACATACTATTTTGATTTTAGAAGCATTAATTAAATAATGTTAAGTTATAGTATATTACAGGTTTTGACTACTATTTGTAATGTGTTAATAAGAAATATTGTTTCATTAATATTGGGTTTGGCTTGAAACCTTATCACGACCCGCACCCGCTTTTCGGATACGAGACGTGTCCAAGCCAGCCTACACCGCAGAGTCGATGGTAGAATGCTGTCACGACCAAGATACTCAAAATCATAAAATGTAACATATATTGCTCATTCACATTACTAAATCAATTTTTTACAATTTACAAGGTTTCACAACTTCACATTTGCTAGAAAATACAATGTCTCACAAAATAGAAAAGACAGCTAATTCAACTATCTAGGTTGACCTCAGCATACCCATGCCTTCCCAGTGCTAAGAGTGATCGCGGCTAAACCTGAAAAATGTTGGCTTCCAGTCAGGAATGGAACGAGTACATTCTTATAATAGAATCAATAAATGACGAAATCCATCCATAAATCTGTAATAATACTGAGATACATGATAAGGGATAAACAGGAAATTATGGTAGGAATCATGCGAGTAAAAGCAGGAAGACATGGTACACAAGACAAGCAATGATAAGAAACCGTAATGTAGCAAGACTATATCTAACAAGTGATTTGAAATACACTTTCGACATGTAAACGGCTAAGGGGTAAATTCGGCACCCCGCACGTGAATTGTGCGACTGCTATCAGGAAAGAATAGACATTTTGGGGATATTTCTGGGTATGTTTACATGTCTACTAATGTACCTCCCCGTCCGGCTAGTACCCATAGATTCAAATATGTCACGAACACGAAAATATATTGGTCACGAACAACATGCAAGAATCCATAACTACTATCTCGTGTGACAAGCGTGTCAAGAATCAACATGATATCAATGTAAAATAATATTAAATACAAGAAGTATAGAGATAATCAAATACGAAAACTATCAGAGATGTACTCGCATGAGGTCACGTGCTGGTGAAACCGATAATACTATACCACTTAGTGAGCCACAACAGTCAACACATGCAAAAGTCTCCGAATACTGGAATAAACATTACCAACCTTTTCAGAATAGTCAAATTAGCTAGATTTGTCTGTCCTTAAGTCCAATTCTGGACACAGGGCAAAACGGTAATTTTGGGTCAAAACGGTGTCCGCCGTTGGACCCGCTTTGCACCGAAAAGCATGTCAGAGTCTATGGTCTCTAAAGTCATCAAACTATATGTCAACAGGTCCAGTTTTTCGATACGAACCCAACCGTATATCCAAAGTTGGATTCCGACGAACCGTGCACAAAATTGCCCGTTGAGTCGGATCGCGGAGCCCGCAACACGGCGATCCGGTCAACTGCCTCAGAATCGGACCAAACTTGGCATACAGGACCAGAAAAACGATACGGTCATGTTGGCGTAAGTTTCGTCTCGATTTGACGAACATGCACATAGTAATTAGAAAATTTGCACAGAGGCCGATACGGTGAATTTCGACGGATACGTATCAAATTCGTCGCGCAAACACAACCAATTTGAATTTCGTCAAAGTCCATACGTCCACGAAGCCATTACGCACCTTTCGATGCTTTCGGTTCGCGACCACGTCGCCCGGATTGGCGGAACGCACGTCATATCGAAGGTTTTTTAGATTTTTATGGTTTTCTAAACTGATTTTTCTTGATTTTTGCAATTAAATTATTCTGCACATACTTGATGAATTTAGGAACTACAAAAAGGTTTTCGTAGACCTATAGGTTGGCTATAAGATGGTTCCATTAGTTTTTGAAAACTCCTAGTGAGTTAACGGAAAACAGTTGCTAATTGGGGATAGTTAGACTATTCAATACCCTATTTTGGGACAGATTATTTCATCGACTTTGAGTCGATTTGTCGGGCCGCTCTTGAGCATCTACGTAAAAGTAATTATAGGAATTTAAAGACGTATATATGGGCTACATACCAGAGAAGAAGTATCGAAAAATGATCGAGTGTGAAGGCCGTTTCCTTCCCGTGAAGTCGGCCTCGCAGGGCTGCTGTGACCGCTGCTACTGTGTTCTTTCCAAGTCGCGCGTGCGGTTTGGCCGGCCTGTGGCCGTCGTGCGGTGGCTGCGCGCTCGCGCGACGGAGCCCTAGGGCGCGCGCGCGTGTCAGGAGGTCGGGGGTCGAGGATTCGGCTAGGGTTTTCTTCCTCTCTCGTTTTCTCTCCATCTATATTTCATATATATGTTCGGTTTGGCTAGGTTCCGAGAGGTGTCGGGCTTCCTGAGTTTTGCTGGGTTGGGCTTCCTGGCTCGGCTGGGTTGGCTTTTTATCACTGCTTTTGTATTCTTTCTTTATTTGCTATATATATATATATATATATATATATATATATTTATATATATATATATATATATATATATATATATATATATATATATATATAATTATATGGCAATACATACCTATATATATGAATAAATATGTATATTTATAATGTATATTTATATATATATAAATATATGGCAATACATACCTATATATATGAATAAATATTCCATAGGCAAAATCTTAATAAATAGTCAAAATTAGCTAGAATAAATATTCCATAGGCAAAATTCTTTTGTATGATTTATAAAAATGCACATATGTACATATAATTCATTTGATAATAAATTATCAAAATAAACGAATACTAATTATATTATTTAAGAATAATATAATAATAAGAATAATAATGATAATAATAATAATAATAATAATAATAATAATAATAATAACAATAACAACATTAACCAACTAAAATGACCAATAAGAGTTTTTGGTGAGCATATCATACCCCATCTTTATTTGGTCCTAGACATTCGTACAGTTATTCTAAAACAACATTTAAATAAACTATTAAATATTTAGAAAATATTTGTCAAGTCCTAAAAATAAATAAGAAATATTTGTACACACATAAAATGTCTGTATGGCCGTCTTTGGTCTTTCTACATGCCTACATGGGCTTGGGTTTGGTTCGGGTCCAGTTCGGGCTAGTTTGGTATAACCTGGTCTTCTATACGTTAATAAATTAATTAAATAAATAATTAAAACAACTATAGGGGTTAAGTCGCAACTTGGCCTGGTTTTCCTAGTTAAGACATCACTATGGCTCGGCCTTTCCTACTAGGGCTAATACACTAGTCAAAGCACGCCACTGCACTGTCCGTGCCACGGTTTCTAGTCATCTTATACTCCAATTCCTAACCATGCCTAAAAATCATCTACCGTAAAAATTAACTGATAATTATTTATAACATTCTAAAAATCACCATTTAAATCAAAATAATAAATAAAAATATTTCAAAATTCGGGAAAGGGGAGCTACAAATCTACCCACCTTAAAAATAAATTCGTCCTCGAATTTAAGGACTGCCAGGGTATTCAGACTTGGTGGATTGGTGAGAGGTAGTAAAAATTTATGACAAAAAAAATTGATCGAATAAAATAAATAAAGTAGGAAGAAAGTGTTTGAAACTCTAAAAGCCCTAAAATGCTCTCAACTTTAATTTTGAAACAAGTTTGCTAAGAAAAATAATCATAAACAAAGTATCGACGAAATCTACCTTTAACCCCGACAAATAAAATATGTGAATAAATAAATGAATAAAATTTTCTGAAACTCCGGAAAAGAAAATCTAGGGATTTGACCCAATCATGCTCCAAATCATTCATAAAATATTGTCTAAAATAATACCTATTACTTTAAGTAATCCTCGTAATAAAATCAATTGTCAAAATATTTGTTAAGAATAATTCAGGTACATATAGCTGTATATTACCACAAATACAATATCTTCTAAAATAATATAGTAGTAATTTGAATTTAATATAACTCTTGATAAAATAGTAATTCCAATAATCCCAGAATAAAATCTCTTTTAAAGTTTTGCAAATCTCTCCTCACTTTCTTTTTCAAAATATCTAAATAAGAATATAATAAAAATTATTTTCCGATTTGAAAAAAAAAATTAAACTGAAATAAACTAAATGGAGAATGTGAGAAAACGGAAGGTGGGCTTACGGCCTACCCACCTTAGAATGATTTGTCCTCAAATTTAAGGACTCGGATGATCAAATCTTCTAAGATTTAAATAAATATTGGATTTAACAAATCAAAATCAATCCATAATGATTTTCAAAAAAATAATTCAAAATTTTATTAAAATATTAAAAATGTATTTGATAGAATCTAAATATAATACAGTAATAATTTAAATGGATAATATATTTATCAAATGACTTGGAAAGTATTATGTATATTATCTAAACAGTACATATCTTGGTTAGTACAAGGCTGAATCAAACTAATTATAATATAACAAAATGAATTTAATTGATAATTACTATTAGCAAATAATTTAAATGATATTTTATAAATTCTAAATCCAAAATAGTTTGACAAAAATTCTGTTGTCATCCAAATATATTCTATAGTGGTTACAAATAAAATCTATTTTCTAACCAAAATTTATTAAATAAAACAAAATAATAAAAAAATCAGGGATGTGGGTTTACAAATCTACCCACCTTAAAAATATTTCGTCTTCCAAATTTCAAAGAGCACGATTTGGTACGGTAACGAAATTTCAGTCGATATAAATAAGAACGACACTAGGCATAATCGGGAGAATGATAGGGTTGCTGATCAAATAGTCACGCGTAATCACGGATAAAATCAAAAATCATAAAATAAAATAAAATGCAATTTCGCACAAAACATATTTTCTTTGTGTCACGATCAAATTCTGTTTAAGGATGATCAAAGGAATTGGTTTAGCATGCTTGATCGTTTAGGCACGAAAAAGATGACCAAATTATATGGTCAGGGATCTAATTAAGGTCAAATCATAAGCATGTTTAAGGATAGGATTAAAATAGGATTAGCTGAATGAGAAAAGGCATTTAGACACGATTACCACTATCGAAATTATATAGACATGATCAACTATCAGAATTCAGTCAAGCCAAAACATGGTTAGAGACACGTAGATATTACTAAGATGCAGTCACGATCAAGGCTAATTGTGTAAGTCATCCAAGCAGGGTAAAATAGGAAGTTGGCACGAGCATGATCATGATCAAAATAGTCATAACCGTAGTTGAAATGAAGGTATAGCCTTAGCTATGATTTAGTTGAAATTATAGACACGGTTATGATTTAGTCTTGATAAAAAAATAAGGTCGATCAAAATTGAAATCATCTTGGTACGAACAACTTGTTGAACAAAATTATTTAGGCAATATCATGGAATTGAATTCTAGGATGACAGGCAAATTGGCACGATCTAGATATAATCAAATAGTTTGGTCATGATCAAAAAGTATTTTAAGGATGATCCAATCGAAATCGTTCTAACACGATCGATTGTGTTGGCATGATCATAGAATCAAACCTAGGAAAGGATACGAACTGACTCGATCGAAATATAATAAAAGGGGTCTAGTCATGATCGAAATTGTTCAAGGATGATCAAATCCAAATTGTTTCGATATGCTTAAAATATTTATCCACAATTATTTAGGCACGAGCTTAGAATCAAAATCTAGATAAGTTTAGGAATCTAGTCAAAATTACATTAAAAGATGACAATCTGAAAATGTAATGAGGTAGAAAGGAAGGGAGAATTACCGGTTTATCGAAAAGATTGTGGCTAGGAAATAGCACAACTCAATTTGAGAACTTAATAGTTATATGCCAATAAGACGTAGTCTCTACGGTATTCAAAACTCGTAAACATAATCGAAGTCATTTTACCAAGAATTTATGCCTCGCCAGTGTACAGCTAGCTGCATTAAACCCTCGGTTCCACAACTCAAGCTATGTTACGGTAACGAATACCCTATCAACTCTATCTAATCTTGACATAACAACTCAAGGATGAAATAAGACGACCAAGACATAATTTTAATAATTTTCGACCACCCACGCTTACTTGAAATTATTTCAACTTAGGGATCATGTCACGCCAGTGCGCTGCTGGCTGCAGTGAACCCGCAGTCTCGATAATTTAAATAAATGACGACAGTGCACTGCTGTCTTGTCATCGTAAGTCATCAAAATTATTCCAACTATATCCTCAAGAATATCAAAGGAGTTTAAAATATCATACAAGTTGATAAAGATAGAAAAAATGCAAGTATCTGTTCTTCAAGTATAAGATCATCTTATTGAAAAGAAAGCGATTGATTAGGAAGGGTAATGATCGAAGCCAAAATAAGTAAAATCTTATAATCCTTATTTCACGGATATTTCAAGATTCAACGATTGAGAGGAAACTTTTTTGAATCCAAAAAAAAACTTAACTCGAGATTAATAGAAAATTGAGTGAGAAGTTATTTTTAAAATAATTCCTTAGGTCCAAGGAAAAGAATATAAGTGACACGAACTTATGATATGGCGATGTTTAAAAAAAACATAAGATAAAGTTGTACAAATGATCATGATTAGGGAGGAAATGACCGAAGGCAAAAGAAATATAAACTTAAATTTATATTTCTCTAATATCCAAGATCGAGGAAAAAATATGTATAAGGCACTATGTCTACCTATTATGAATATACTTATACACAAGTATTTATGTATAGCCTAAGTGAATCCCAAAATTCCCAAAATATCATTCTAAGAGAAGGTTATCCTATTTCCAAGAAAATATAAATTTAAATAGCAATAATACATATATTACATTCAATATATAATTTATAGAAATCATTCACAATACTAGAAATGGACTACCAATATATATACGCATCTATATGTCTACATGGACGACATTGGTCGCACTACATGACCACCAGGACTTGGGTTGGGAACAACCGGGTCTTCTAAAAGCCAATAATCTTAATAATAAATAATTAAATTACTCCTAGGGTTATGTTACGATTTTGTCTGGTTTTCCTAGTTAGTATACACCTATGACTCGGTCTTCTCTACCATGGCTAGAACACTAGTCAAAGCACTCGACCACACTCTCAGTGCCAAAATTTTTGGTTATCCTGCACTCTGAAACTTAACCGTGACTAAGGCCTTCTATAATAATATTTACAAAATTCTAAAAATCATACTTTAATTCAACTAAAGGAATAAGTGCTATTTTCAGAATTTCGGGAAGATGTTACGAATCTACCCTCCTTAGGAATTTCGTCAAATCAAAATGTGACAGTGTACCCTTCTATGAAAGTTATCTAGTGAGACATATGTATCAACCTTAACTACCCAAATGTCAATTTAAATTAGGGACTCCTAGTCCTAACCATTCTCTTAAGATCGATTTACTCCTAGTTGTGAATGAGCATTTTCTAGTCGCAGGCTCGCAGTAGTATGATTAATATGGTACCACCACGAGTTCACAATCTTCTGCAAAAATTGACCTGCATGGGCTACCACAAAAACTTGTCACGACCCGTACCAACTTTTCGGATACGAGACGTGTCCAAGCCAGCCTACGCCGCAGAGTCGGCGGTAAAACACCGTCACGGCCAAAATACTCAAGTCATAAAATGTAACATATATTGCTCATTCACATTACTAAATCAATTTTTTACAATTTACAAGGTTTCACAACTTCATATTTGCTAGAAAATACAATGTCTCACAAAATAGAAAAGACAGCTAATTCAACTATCTAGGTTGACCTCAGCATACCCATGTCTTTCCAGTACTAAGAGTGATCACGGCTAAACCTGAAAAATATTGGTTTCCAGTCAGGAATGGAACGAGTACATTCTCATAACAGAATCAATAAATAATGAAATCCATAAATCTGTAATAATACTGAGATACATGATAAGGATAAACAGAAAATCATGGTAGGAATGATGCGAGTAAAAGCAGGAAGACATGGTACACAAGACAAGCAATGACAAAAAACTGTAATGTAGCAAGACTATATCTAACAAGTGATTTGAAATACACTTTCGACATGTAAACGGCTAAGGGGTAAATCCGACACCCCGTACGTGAATTGTGCGACTGCTATCAGGCAAGAATAAATATTTTGGGGATATTTTGGGTATATTACATGTCTACTAATGTACCTCCCCGCCCGGCTAGTACCCATGGATTCAAACAGGTCACGAACACGAAAATATATTGGTCACAAACAACATACAAGAATCCATAACTACTATCTCGTGTGACAAGCGTGTCAAAAATCAACATAATATTAATGTAAAACAATATTAACTACAAGAAGTATAGAGATAATCAAATACGAAAACTATCAGAGATGTACTCGCCTGAGGTCCTGTGCTGGTGAAACCGATAATACTATACCACTCAGTGAGCCACAACAGTCAACACATGCAGAAGTCTCCGGATGCTGAAATAAACATTACCAACGATTTCATAATAGTCAAATTAGCTAGATTTGCCTGTCCTGAAGTCCAATTCTGGACACAGGGCAAAATGGTAATTTCGGGTCAAAATGGTATCCGTCGTTGGACCTGCTTTGCACCGAAAAGTGTGCCAGAGTCTATGATCTCTAAAGTTGTCAAACTACATGTCAACAGGTCCGGTTTTCTGATACGAATTCAACCGTATGTCCAAATTTGGATTCCGACGGGCCGTACATAAAATCGACCGTTGAGTCGGATCGTGGGACCCGTAACACGGCGATCCGGTCAACTGTCTCAAAATCGGACCAAACTTGGCATACAGGACCAAAAAAATGATACGGTCCTGTTAGCGTAAGTTTCGTCTCGATTTGACGAACGTGCACATAGTAATTAGGAAATTTGTACAGAGACCGATACGGTAAATTTTGACGGATACGCATCAAATTCGTCGCACAAACGCAACCAATTTAAATTCCGTCAAAGCCCATACGTCCACGAAGCCATTACGCACCTTTCGATGCTTTCGGTTCGTGACCACGTCGGCCGGATTGGCAGAACGCACATCGTATCGAAGGTTTTTCTAGATTTTTATGGTTTTCTAAACTGATTTTTCTTGATTTTTGCAATTAAATTATTCTGCACATACTTGATGAATTTAGGAACTACAAAAAGGGTTTCTTAGACCTATAGGTTGGCTACAAGATGGTTCCATTAGTTTTTGAAAACTCCTACTGAGTTAACGGAAAACAGATGCTAATTGGGGATAGTTAGACTTTCAATACCCTATTTCGGGACAGATTATTTCATCGACTTTGAGTCGATTTGTCGGGCCGCTCTTGAGCATCTACGTAAAAGTAATTATAGGAATTGAAAGACGTATATATGGGCTACATACCAGAGAAGAAGTATCAAAAAATGATCGAGTGTGAAGGCCATTTCCTCCCGTGAAGTCGGCCTCGCAGGGCTGCTGTGACCGCTACTACTGTGTTCTTCCCAAGTCGCGCGTGCGGTTTGGCCGGCCTGTGGCCGTCGTGCGGCGGCGGAGCCCTAGGACGCGTGCATGTGTCAGGAGGTCGGGGTCGAGGATTCGACTAGGGTTTTCTTCCTCTCTCGTTTTCTCTCGATCTATATTTCATATAAGTTCGGTTTGTCTAGGTTCTGAGAGGGTCGGGCTTCCTGTGTTTTGCTGGGTTGGGCTTCCTGGCTCGGCTAGGTTGGCTTTTTATCACTGCTTTTATATTCTTTCTTTATTTTCTATATATGTATATACATTTGTGTATATATAGGTATATATATTTCTATATATATGTATATTTATATATATAACCATATGGCAATACATACCTATATATATGAATAAATATTCCATAGGCAAAATCTTAATGAATAGTCAAAATTAGCTAGAATAAATATTCCATAGGCAAAATCCTTGTGTATGATTTATAAAAATGCACATATGTACATATAATTCATTTGATAATGAATTATCAGAATAAATGAATACTAATTATATTATTTAAGAATAATATAATAATAAGAATAATAATGATAATTAGGATATAATATAATAATAATAAACGATAATAATAACAACATTAACCAACTAAAATGACCAATAAGAGTTTTTGGTGAGCATATCATACCCCATCTTTATTTGGTCCTAGACATTCGTACAGTTATTCTAAAACAACATTTAAATAAACTATTAAATATTTAGAAAATATTTGTCAAGTCCTAAAAATAAATAAGAAATATTTGTACACACATAAAATGTCTACATGGCCGTCTTTGGTCTTTCTACATGCCTACATGGGCTTGGGTTTGGTTCGGGTCCATTTCGGGCTAGTTTGGTACAACCTGGTCTTCTATACGTCAATAAATTAATTAAATAAATAATAAAACAACTATAGAGGTTAAGTCACTTGGCCTGGTTTTCTAGTTAAGACATCACCATGGCTCGGCCTTCCCTACCAGGGATAATGCACTAGTCAAAGCACGCCACTGCACTGTCCGTGCCACGGTTTCTAGTCATCTTGTACTCCAATTCCAACCATGCCTAAAAATCATCTACCGTAAAAATTAACTAAATAATTATTTATAACATTCTAAAAATCACCATTTAAATCAAAATAATAAATAAAATATTTCAAAATTCCGGAAGGGGAGCTACAAACCTACAATCCAATTTTAGGGCTGAGTTTGGAGCCAATAATAGTTATTTAATTTAGTATATTTGTATATCAAATTTGTATAAGATTTAGTTTCCAAAAGTATTATTTAAAAACCTTTAGAACTTTTAGTTCAATATTATTGTAGTATGATATAAATCACATTTGCTAAAAGGTTATAGCTTAATTTAATATACATCATTTGGTTCTCTGGCCTTTGTACCTAATGGGTGTGTATATATTAAGTTTCCAAAAATAAAATATATTTATACATAGGGGTCTTTGCCCTTCTTTGGAAATAAATGTCTATTAGAAGTATTTCTAATAAAGGCTTCTATTTTGAATTTTATATAGTATTCCTCATAAGTTTCAAAAATGAGATCATAGACTGTAATGCCTGTGGTTCGTATTGCGTATTTGTGGAATGCGTGTACGTATTTTTCCTGTATTGCATGCTTCCTTGCTTAGTTTCCTTCATGGCTTGGTTTATTCTTGGTTCGGGCTGGCTTGGTTCGGTTTGGATTGCTTTTGGTTATCATGGACCAAAGGGTGAACCCCCTACCTACCACCACCACTACCATTTATTAACCATTCTTCCTTATCTCTCTTCATTGCTCTTCTTCTTCTTTTATTTACTTCTTCACCTACCAAGAGAGAGAGGGAGGTCTAGGCAAGTGCAACTTGCTTCATGGAGGAACTCAAAATTTATTTCTTCATTCTCTTCCTTACAGCATTTTAACTTACTTTAGTACTTGGCATTTCCACTTTCCATGGCTAGATTCTTGTAGATCTAAGTTTATTTTATTTTTGGATTTCCTGGGTTTTGATCTACTTAATCTTGTTATTTCTGAGTTTTGATGGTTCCATGTTGTAGAGTATTTCGTTCTACCCCATTTTGACCTATGGAAGTCTGGATTCCGACTTCGGATGAAGGAATTATGAAGTTTTGAAGCCATGGATTTTATGGCTCTTCTTCTCGGCAAGTGGAGAAGAAGAGTAGTACTTGGCCGCATGAATTCTCATGCGGCAAGCTTCTGGCCGCAAGGCAAATTCTGCCGCATGGTCCTTCCAGCCGCATAGAATTTTGCCCATAGCCAGCCGCATAGGCCCAGTCCCCCTGAGCCGCATGAGACTCCGTCCGACCCAGCCGCATGGAAGTTATTCCCAGCCGCATAAGACTCACTGAGCGCAGCCGCATAAGATCCCTTTATTCCCTGGCCGCATGGGACTCGACTCGGTTCTGCCGCATAGCCCTTGCTTTGCGAGCCGCATGAACCCAAGTCCGTTCCAGCCCATGAGAACCCTTCCCCCGTGAGCCGCATGGCCTTGTATCCCTTGTAACCGCATAGCGCCTATCTTCCTGGCCGCATGGAATCCAGCAATCTCGAGCCGCATGAGTTTCTCCTTTCAGCGCATATACCCTGACCAGTCCTGAGCCGCATGAATTCATCCCCTGAGCCGCATGGACTTCCCTTGCCTTGTTATATTATTATTATTATTACTCTATTATTATTAGTATGATAACAAGGCACGTGATTTATTGTGTATTTTTACGCCCATTTTATATCCTTATGCCTTTTGTCCTAACTTGATAATCATGATTTGATTGACATGATTGAAATGACAATTGTACATGGCATGGTGTGGCAAGGAACTAGCATGACACGACAGTGACCTATAGTGGTGCACTCCTGACAAGTAAACCTGACATGACATGATAGTGGCTCGTCGTAGCGCACTCCTGACAAGTAGACCTGACATGATATATCTTGATAAGCTGTTGCGACGGCTACCTGACATGACATGACCTGTATAAATAACCCGAATACCGTGGGCGCTTGTGCTTGTATAAATAATCCAGTCCTATCTTGCATCATGTCTAGGAGGGGACTCCTGAGTACCACGGTCAGGAGTACCTACTAAATGGACTAAGGCTAAAAACTAGATTAATACACTAGTCATAAAGAGATCTCCCAGCTACAGGCAATCCCGTTACCTGGGCACGCCTTGGGATCTGTAGCCTGCCGTCGAGTAGGGCACATTTCCAGCACACTGTCATGTGTTGCACCCTTTAAGCTACCTAAGGGTACATTCGTTTTCTGGACGATGTACCCACCTGAATTCAACTCTAAATCTTTTAATCCGGGTAACCTGGATGGTCTGCAGGGCTTGTGGCTGTGGAGTAATCTCACTGCATCTTACTAGTAACTAGATCTGTGATAACCCTAGTTAGTTAAAGTATCAAGCCGTAATTCTTGCTTGGCCGTGAAGTGATGATGGAGTTTAACCAGTCTAGTCTTGTCTTGATCCTGTTATGCCCTGATTTTCTTATATTATCTTGCCGATAAATGGTGAGAATTCCAAGTTCTGTTCAGACGAAGGGTTACAACCCCGGTCCTTGTTTGGTTTACGGGTTTAACCTGGCTATCTGAATAGTTCCATGGTTATCTCGTCGTATATCACTCTGATGTATTTTTTTATTTCTAGTTCTTACTTTTATTTTACTCTTGTACTGATTGCTGGTTTTAGTTCCTAAGTGAAGCTTCCTTTGTGGCACTTGCTCTTTCTGGGATCTGACCCAGCTGGTTTTGTATGGCCAGATTTTGGAGCAGCTCCAGAGGATCTACCGCTTTTCCAGCCCGATGGTGAACACCGTAACCAGGGCAACGAGTGGGTTATTTTTAGCTCTCCCACTCTATTGTAAAAATATTCTTTTGAGGCGTTTAGCTGACGAGCACCTGTTTAGCTCGATTACACTTACTTACTGTCTGCCTACGGGCTGTAACATGATTGACAGATCCTAGGGTTGATCATGTATGACTAAACTCTTGCTAGTCCTAATATTTTGTAACGACTAGCTTCATGATCAGCTGAATATAATATTTGGGACGCCTTATTATTGTATATTTAATGATCATACATCTTGTAACATTTACTTACTTGCTTATGATTGAGACACTAGGCTTGTTCATGACCATAGGAGACTGTTGGCTTGTAGTAAACCCTCATGTATCTAGACAGCTGTGACCGTATAGCGAGATGGATTCCATTTTATATACGTAGTTGGCTATGTCTGCCCCGCTTTCAGTATTCTGGTTCTGGGGCGTGACATGGTTTAAGTGGTGGCCCATGCAGGTCTTGTAAATCAAGATATGTGAGGTTTACGAATAGATGTCTCAATCAGTATTCGTCCTTGATCTCTGCTCGTATCTTCAGAATCTCTGGATTCTTGTCCTGATCACATACTTGTATCGTTGATCTGTCCTGGTCCTTCTTATTGTTCTCCATGTCGTCTTCTTCAGCGGCATCGTTCCTGGACCTGCCGGTCAGCAAGGCGGAGCACTTCCCGCAGATCAGCAGCAACCCAGAGATCAAGCCCAGCATTCCGAAGTAGCCTCCAGAGTCGTGCCTTCTGATGGAGAGCCACCAGTCCAGCCCGTTCAGCCTGCCGAGCCGGATGATGGCACTTTGGTAGGTTTCATCAGGACCTTGATAGCTTCTTAAGATCATCGAGGAGATGCCTTGCACCAGGCAGTGACGGATGCTCTGACCAGAGGAGGTCATCAGGGTAACAACGCGGCCAACAGCTTCAAGCGCTTGAACCCTCCATTCTTCGACGGTAGTGAAGATGCGATCGCCGTAGATGCTTGGCTTCAGGACACAGAGGTGATTCTAGAAGCAGCCAGGACCCCAGAAAACGAGAAGGTAGCCGTGGTGCGCCTGCAGTTATTGGATCTTGCCCGCAGCTGGTGGACAGCTCAGGCCGTTGGATTAGCAGCACCCATTGCTTGGGCAGTATTCAGGGAGAGATTCCAGACCAAGTATTTTGATGCTGTAGCTCGGTACGATCTACAGACCCGGTTCACCAATCTGAAGCAGATGGGCAGAACGGTCGACTGATATGCGGCCGAGTTTTCCAGACTCAGTCGGTTTGCTTCCACCTTGGTGGCAACCGAGTATAATAGAGCCCAGCGATTCCAGCAAGGGCTTCACCTGGAGATTCTATTGGCAGTTGAGCAGTTTGAGCATCAGACTTTTGATGCAGTCTTGAGAGCAGCTAGGAGGCATGAGTATACCTCCCAGAGGATTGTGGATAGGGCCGGAGGTCGGAAGAGATCCACGGCCAGATGAATCAGTCTTCAGCACCAGCCCCGGCAGCCAGGACCTTGACTATTGGAGCTCCGAGGCGAGCGGCCTCAGTAACGTCGGTTCAGTATTCAACCCCGACGTACCCTCAACAGCAGCAGCAGAAATAGAAGCAGTCTTCCGCAGTGGGATGTTCTCATTGTGGGAAGCCAGGCCATGTAGTGGCAGAGTGCCGTAGGGCACAGGGATTGTGTCTGGCTTGTGGAGCAGCAGACCATAGGGTTGGATCTTGCTCGAATAGGGGTGGTTCATCATCGTCCAACCTTTCTAGCTCTTCGATGAGAGGACCAGCTCCGGTCCAGCAGCAGCAGTATCCATTGTCGAGGCCCTTGCCGCCTCAGTCCCAAGTATTCTAGCAGCAGAACCCCCAGCAGCATACTCAGGCCCAAGCCCAGGGTCAGAGCAGGCAGCGAGGATTTCAGCAGAGGGGACCAGCACCCCGAGGGCATGGTCATGCTATGGTGATGACCGCAGAAGAAGATTGGCACCAGGAGAGGTAGTAGCAGGTACTATTCTCGTCAACTCCTTTCCAGCTTCAGCTTTATTTGATTCTGGTGCATCGCATTCTTTTATGTCTGCACGATTCGCGGCACGGGTAGGATTGGAGCCCGAGTCATTATCAGTAAGGCTCAATATACTTACTGGCAACGGACTTGTGGGAGTCGATAGAGTATTTTTCTCGTGTCGGATCGTAGTTAGCGGTAGAGAATTCCCCGCTAGATTGATAGAGTTTCCGATGGCCGATTATGATGTGGTCTTAGGGATGGATTGGTTGAGGAACCAGTATGCTAGAATAGACTGCCATATTGGTAGGATTATTTTTAGCATTCCAGGAGAGCCAGAGTTTTCCTTTTCCCGAGGCGCAGTTGAGCCTTCTCCTCCAGTGTTGCGGATGGCAGTAGAGCAGTACAGTTGCCCCGGGTAGTCGAAAGTTTCCAGATATTTTCCTAGAAGAGCTTCCAGGTATGCCGCCAGAACGGGAGATCGAGTTTACCATAGACTTGATTCCTGGGACAGCCCCAGTATCAGAGAGAGTCTACAGGATGGCGCCTTCAGAATTGGAGATATTGTACAAGATGATTGATGAACTCAGGACGAAGGATTCATTCGTGCTAGTGGATCGCCTTGGAGAGCCCCGATGCTTCTTATGAAAAAGAAGGATGGTACGTCCAGGTTATGTATTGATTATCGTACCTTGAACTCAGTGACAATCAAGAACAGATACCCTCTCCCGAGGATAGATGACTTGTTTGATCAACTCAAAGGGCAGCAGTATTCTCGAAGATCGACTTACGCTCAGGATATCATCAGATCAGAGTCAGAGAGCAGGACATCCCGAAGACAGCTTTCAGGTCTAGGTATGGGCATAGGAGTTCCTAGTGATGCCATTTGGAGCAACCAATGCGCCGGCAGTAGTCATGGACCTCATGAATCGTATCTTCATGCCTTACTTGGATCAGTTTGTGATCGTGTTCTTGGATGGCATCCTGGTCTACAGCAAGAGTGAGGCGGAGCATAAGCAGCATCTCAGAGTTGTTCTTCATATTCTCAGGGAGCACCAGTTATATGCCAAGTTCAGTAAATGCGAGTTCTGGTTCGATCGCATTTCGTACTTAGGCCATATCATCATCAGAGGAGGAGTAGAAGTGGATCCCCAGAAGATTGTGGCTATTGAGTCATGGTCAGTGCCCATCACAGTTGCAGAAGTCCGTAGTTTTTTTGGATTGGCCGGCTACTACCGGCGGTTTGTTTCAGATTTTGCTCGGATTTTGGCGCCATTGACCCAGTTGACCCGCAAGGATGCGCAGTTTACTTGGACAGCAGAGTGTCAGAGTTCTTTTGAGTAGTTGAAGCGAGGCCTGATAACGGCACCCATTCTCACGCTTCCAGATGGAACCGGAGGATTCTCAGTATATTGTGATGCTTCAGGCAGAGGCCTAGGATGTGTTCTGATGCAGCATGGGAAGGTAATAGCTTATGCGTCACGACAACTTTGTGATCATGAGAAGAATTACCCAACCCATGACTTGGAGCTGGCAGCAGTAGTGTTTGTACTTAAGTGGAGGCACTACTTGTACGGAGATAGGGTGGTGATTTTCACCGACCACAAGAGCCTTTAGTATGTTTTCACCCAGAATGATCTTAACATGCGTCAGAGGAGATGGCTAGAGCTGCTTGTGGATTATGATGTCAACTTGCAGTATCATCCTGGGAAGGCCAACGTTGTTGCAGATGCATTGAGCAGGAGAGCCAGAGTTTATTTCCTAACAGTACAACCAGAGCTGTTAGCCGATCTTCAGAAGATGGGTATAGAAGTTGTTCTCCCTTCCAGTGTGGCATTGATGGCCAGCATGCAAGTTCAGTCCACTATAGTCGAGAGGATCCGGATGGCACAGTCAGCAGATTCCAAGCTTCAGTGACTCAGAACAGTGTGTGAGGCAGGACGAAGACCAGAGTTATGTATTCATGAGGATGGTATACTTCGACATGGTAAGCATCTTTGTGTACCCAGTGGAGATATCAGATAGGAGATCATGTCAGAGGCTCACAGTTCTCAGTATTCCATCCATCCTGGCAGTACGAAGATGTACCGCGATATTCGTCAGCATTTCTGGTGGAATGGCATGAAGAGGGAGATAGCCCGGTTTGTCTCTCAGTGTTTGGTTTGTCAACAAGTTAAGGCTGAACATCAGAGGCCTGCCGGACTTCTTCATCCTTGCCGATTCCAGAATGGAAGTGGGAGCATGTGACCATGGATTTTGTGACCGGATTGCCTAGATCCCCAGCTGGTAAAGATGCTATCTGGGTTATAGTTGATCGGCTCACGAAGGTAGCTCACTTCCTCCCGTTCAGAGTTGGTCAGTCGACAGCTCAGTTAGCAGAGGTGTACCTCAGGCAGATCGTCAGATTGTATGGTGTGCCAGTTAGTATCACCTCGGACCGAGAATCCAGATTTATGTCGCACTTTTAGCGTAGCCTGCAGGAGAGTTTGGGAACTCATCTCCAGTTCAGTTCAGCATATCATCCGCAGACAGACGGTCAGTCGGAGCGTACGATCCAGACTCTTGAAGACATATTGCGGTCCTGTACACTTGACTTCGGTGGTTCATGGGAAAATCACCTGCACCTGGTGGAATTCTCGTACAACAGTTTCCAGGCCAGCATCCAGATGGCACCATTCGAGGCGTTGTATGGCAGGAAGTGCTGATCCCCGTTAGCTTGGGATGATGTTGGAGAGAGGCAATGCTTGGACCAGAAATGATTACCCAGACAGTTGATAGTAGTCAGAAGAGTTCGGGATCATCTTCGAGTTGCCCAAGATCGCCAGCGCCATTGGGCCGATTCTCATCGGCGTCCTCTCAAGTTTTCTGTCGGTGACCATGTATTCCTGAGGATTTTGCCTAACCGTGGCGTCATTCGTTTCGGCACACGAGGAAAGCTTAGTCCTAGGTATATAGGGCCATTTGACATTCTGGAGCGAGTAGGAGATGTGTCCTATCGTCTCGCTCTTCCGTCGTCGCTAAGCGAGGTGCATGACGTGTTCATGTATCCCAATTACGACGGTATATCCCGAACCCGAGCCATGTCCTGGATCATTCGAAATTGGTTGTTGGTACCAACCTTTCGTATGAGGAGAGGCCCGTGTCTATATTGGACCGGAGAGAGAAGATACTCAAGAACAAGACTATCAAGTTAGTCCGAGTTGCTTGGGGTCATCACTCTTTGGGTGAGTCAACGTGGGAGCGTGAGGATGATATCCGATCGCGATATCCCGACTTATTTGACTCGTGAGGTATAATGACTTCCTTATGCCTCAAGCCTTCGATTCCTTGCTTGAATGAGTGATTGCCTGCTAGTTATAGCTTGCTTGTGCTTAATATAGCTTGTCCTCGTCTCTCTAGCCTCTTAATTAAATTCCGAGGACGGAATTCTTTTAAGGTGGGTAGTGTTGTAATGCCTGTGGTTCGTATTACGTATTTGTGGAATACGTGTACGTATTTTTCCCTGTATTGCATGCTTCCTTGCTTAGTTTCCTTCATGGCTTGGTTTATTCTTGGTTCGAGCTGGCTTGGTTCGGTTTGGGATTCTTTTGGTTCATCATGGACCAAAGGGTGAACCCCCTACCTACCACCACCTCTACCATTTATTAACCATTCTTCTTCTCTCTCTTCATTACTCTTCTTCTCTTTCATTTACTTCTTCACCTACTAGAGAGAGAGAGGGAGGTCTAGGCAAGTGCAACTTGCTTCATGGAGGAACTCAAAATTTATTTCTTCATTTTCCTTACAGCATTTTA
>JANAVB010025022.1:0-53744 GCA_029216955.1 Iris pallida
TGAAGATAAACTTGTTCAAATAGATGTTGGTGAAGAGGGGTCTCCCAAACCAATATTCATCAGTGAAAGTCTTTCAGAAACTGATAAGAAAGACATGATCAAACTCATTCGTGATTACATCGATGTCTTTGCTTAGAGTTATGAAGATATGCCAGGGCTTGATCCTCAAATTGCCACTCACAAGCTCAATATCTTGCCGAATGCTAAACCGGTCAAACAACAACAGCGACGATTTTGTCCGGACATCATGGATGCAATTGAAGCTGAAGTCAATAAACTCATTACATCTGGATTTATTAGAGAGGAACAACATCCCGATTGGGTGGCTAATATTGTTCCTGTTCTTAAAAAGACTGGCAAGATCAGAGTATGCATAGACTTTCGCGATCTCAATGCGGCATGTCCTAAAGACGAATTCCCTCTACCAATCACTGATGTCATGGTTGATAATACCTGTGGATTTGAACGAATGTCATTTATGGACGGGTATTCTGGGTATAATCAGATCAAAATGTTCCCAGAAGACGAGAAGCACACTTCTTTCAGAACGCCGATTGGTACATACTGTTATACAGTTATGCCATTCGGTCTCAAGAATGCAGGAGCAACTTATCAACGAGCTATGAGTACTATATTCCGTGAACATTTGCGGAAAACAGTCGAATGCTATGTTGATGATATTGCAGTCAAAAGTTGACAAAAGGAGGATCATATCCAAGATTTGAAGACTATATTTGATCTAATGCGTAAGCATCAATTAAAGATGAACCCTACTAAGTCCTTCTTAGGCGTCTCTAGTGGTAAATTTCTCGGCTTCGTCATTACCTCTAAAGGTATACACGTGGATCCCGAGAAGATCAAAGCCATCCAAGAGATGCGTCCTCCACGCACCTTAAAAGAGCTACGAGGATTTCAAGAAAGAATTGCTTATATCAGGAGATTTATCTCTAATTTATCAGGACGCTGCAGACCATTCAACAAACTTATGAAGAAAGGTGTCTCTTTTGTCTGCAATGATGAATATCAGAAAGCATTCGATGATATAAAACAATATCTGATGAGCCCTCCAGTATTGGTACCTCCCGTCTCAGGAATACCGTTCCTCCTCTATACTCGAGCAATGAGTCATTCATTGGGTGCATTACTCGCTCAAAAGAATCAAAATGGCCATGAACAAGCCATTTATTATCTCAGCCGCACTATGACCGGAGCTGAACCTCGATATTCACCAGTTGAAAAAGAATGTCTAGCCTTGATGTTTGCTGTCCAAAAGACACGTCATTATATCATTGGTCAGACTATTCATGTCATCTCCAGGATCAATCCTATACGGATCATGATGAAGAAACCCAGTGTTTTGAATTCTCGATTGGCTAACTGGGGAATCCTACTTGCTCAGTATAATATGCACTATATTCCTCAGAAATCAGTCAAGGGACAAGCATTAGCTGATTTTCTGGCTGCTCACTCAATTCCAGAAAATTCAAAACTCTATGATGAAACCCAGATGAAGTCCTAGATTCAAATCAAATTGCTGAAGAAGATCCTACTTGGCGTTTATTCTTTGATGGAGCGTCAAGAATTGATCCTAATGGCGATATTGTTGCTGGAGTTGGAATTGTTCTTGTATCGCCAGAAGGTCTTGCCATCCAAAGAGCTTATTCTCTCGATCAGCCGTGTTCAAACAATGTAGCTGAGTACAACGCATTGTTTATTGGTCTTCAACTCGCTAAACATCTGAATATTCAATATTTGGAGGCGTATGGAGACTCTAAACTTATTATCAATCAGATCAGGGGTACTTATGAAGTTCGCCATCAAGATCTGGTTCCTTATCATAGAGTGGCCATATCTATGGCCTCATTATTTAAGGAATTCTTCATTGAACATGTTAGGCGAGCATGTAACACAGAAGCTGATGCCCTTGCTAATCTTGCAGCGGTGCTGGCTATCCCAATCAGACGGCAACAAATAATTGTTGTTCATAGTCGAGAATTATTTCATCTTGAAAATAACCTGACTCTAGGACTTCCAGTTGACATTGAAGAATCAACATCTCATGACGCCAACACAACAAGAGGATTTGGATTTAGTCGTAAATCGACATCATCTTCATCCGATTCCAGCATGGAATTCATCTTCAGTAACTCGACTGAGAATCAGAATACGGATAAAGATTGGAGACTTCCTTTCTTAGATCTTGTATTGTATGATATTCTTCCGGACGATCCGAGTGAGGCAGCATCTATCAGACGACGATCACTCAGATTCTATTACAATCATACAACAAAGACCTTATATCGTCGAGCTTATGATGGTTTACTCCTTCAGTGCATTGCCGGTGATGAAGCCCAACAAGTTATTCGTGAAGCACATGATGGAATTTGTGGAGCGCATCAACCTGGGCCAAAACTTCAAGACCGTATTCGACGGATGGGTTATTATTGGCCAACTATGGTATCAGATGCCATTGAATATGCAAAAAAATACAAAGCTTGCCAAATTCATGCGGATTTTATACATCAACCTTCGGAATTTCTACATCCGACGGCAGCATCATGGCCCTTCGAAGCTTGGGGCATGGACATTGTCGGCCCGATCAATCCTCCATCATCTAAAGGTCATCGGTTCATTCTCGCAATAACCGATTACTTCTCCAAATGGGCCGAAGCTATTCCTTTATCTGAAGTTAAGACGTCTAATGTCATCAGCTTTATTAAGCACCATGTCATCTACAGATTTGGTGTTCCTTGACGCATTGTTCATGATAACGGACCACAGTTCGTCAGCCAGAAATTTACTCGATTCTGTGACGATCACCGGATTAATAATGTTGCTTCTACCGCATATAATCCAGCAGCTAACGGATTGGCAGAAGCTTTCAACAAGACTATCATCAAACTCCTAAAGAAGTTTGTCTCCACTAACAAACGTAATTGGAGTGACAAGCTCGGGGAATGCTTGTGGGCTTATCGTACTACAGTTTGTAATGCTACTAAGTGTACACCTTTCTCTCTGGTGTATGGATCTGAGGCTGTTCTTCCATTAGAGATTCAAATTCCTTCTTTAAGGATAGCAATCGCTAATGAACTCACTGCCGAAAATAATAATCGTCTTCGACTTCAAGAATTGGAGGCTCTGGATGAAAAACGGTTATCTGCTCAACAGAATATTGAATTCTATCAAGCTAGAATTTCAAGGGCTTTTAACAAGAAAGTCAGAATTCGAACATTTCAGAAATGAGAACTTGTGCTTACTGTCAGACGCCCGATGACTATGACACACATGAGTAAGGGCAAGTTTGATGCAAAATGGAAAGGTCCATTCATTGTCAATAAGATCTTTTCTAATGGGGCTTATCAACTCACTACTCTAGATGGTAAAGCCACTATGATGCCCATCAACGGCAAATTCTTGAAGAAGTACTATGTCTGATATTTCTATCAAAATTGTCCTCCCATCACTCTCCAGCTGTTTCATTGTTCTTTCCGAAGAATCATTCTGATATCTATTATCCCCAGTGGAGATAGGTATTCTACTTTGTATCGTTTTCTCAACAAATTTGATATCCAGAAAATTATGTCCACATCACCTCTGAATTTTCTATCTCAATATCATATTTATGAAAATGATATTTAGTCTTTCTGATTTTTGAGTCAAAAGATCAATGAATAAAGGCAAAAATATAAAAGTGGGAAGGATATATCATAAACAAAGTTTCCTTAAACGGAGTTTATTTGAGACAAATTCCTCAAGAAAAAAGAGTACATCATCATGGAAGATCACTATGATCCCTTTCATATTTGGGACGAGGACCGCATACATAATCAGCAAAAGAATTGAATACATCTTTTTCTGACCGCACCAAGAATTGACAGGCAGCCAGCCTCATTGCTTCTTCTTCTTCGGTTTCTCCTGGTTCGACCAGGAAGTCCAAGATATCTTTTGACGGCTTGGGAGTAGACGAGCTTTCGCCCATTTCCTTCTTCTGCGGAGGTGGATGTTCTTTAACACCTTCAGTAGTTTCAAGGGCGACTTCAGCCTTCTTTATGTTCTCTTCAGAAGATATTATGGATAAAATGCGATCCTTCTATTCAAATATATGCTCTATTTATAGGCATATGGTTACAAGGATCGAAGGGACGTATTCTTTCCCGATATTCAGTTCATCCATTCATTTCTCACATTCATCCGACGTTTCACATGTTCATTAATACTTGACGGTTCGTCCGTTCATTTATTACATTCACTCGACAGTCTATCTGTTCATCATTTCCTAACGGTTCATCCGTTCATAATCTTCTATCAGTTCATTAAGTGGGGATTCGTTATTTATCATGTTTTCATAACCTCTGAATCAAATCCGAATCTACTTACTCATTTGTCATGTTTTGACCTCTGCATAGAAATCAATCTATTTTCTTTTGAGTTCCTACATATTATCACGTCCATAATACCTCTGATAATATCATATACTCTAGAACAGAAAAGAAGATTTCATTATCTATCATGTCCACAATTCATCCACAAATACAAATCATTGAGCATAGAAGAATTGTCATTTTCATTTCCATTTCACCACAAAAAGTCTATTACATTTTCTTAGACTTTCCTACAAATCATAATAGAAATCTATTACAAATCTTGGATTTTCATTTTACACCACAACGATAACCTAATAGAGATCTATCTTCTTCTTTGGATCTTCTCCGTCGGACCTTCTCCGTCAGGTTCGTTGTTGGTTACAATTCCTGACTATCTGGGTCTCAGTCACGACCAGATCAGCAGGAATCAAACTCTGGTCTTCTCTCTCAGACGAGAGGAGAACCACAGAGTATGGCAGCCCGACGGCGTGTTGCTGCCAATACAGCTCGTGGAGGAACGGCGGCACCTCAAGCAGGTAGGAATGTATCCAGCATTGGGATACGATTCCTAGTTCTGCCGTCAAAGGAACTCTACTACCCAATCTCTTGGTAGTAGAGTTAACTCCACCATCCAACTCTCGTGTATAAAGGCTCTTCCTACCATCTAAGGAAGACCCTTCTATCTCACGAAGAGTTCTGAGTTGTCTGATATACGCGTCAAAAGCGTATGAGCTCCCTGATGTAAATGTCAGAAGAACATTGTCCACAGCATCCACATCACCAATGCCAGTTCTGAAGAAGGTTTTCAGCCAAAATTCTGCAGGAAACAGTAAAGAAAAATCAGTCAACAGAAACTGGCCAAGCAAAGACAGATGCATTCTGTTCATTTCAGGAAGATGAATTTGTCCTCAGCAAACAAAAAAAATTCGATGCGTGTATATTGAACTTACCACTGAGTTTGCTGCTAAGGATTGACAGATCCATGTCTGGTAGCATGCACAGAGATTTGACATCAGACAACATAGCTTTCCTATTTTCTTCTCATAGAAAATTCATTCTCAGAAGAGAAGAAGAAGAATGGGAAGATGAGTTTGCGTGGAGTTCATCCATCTATTTAAAGGGTCAAGTGCAGGTCTATTCTTGGAAAAGATCCGCATAAATAGCGCTCGTAAATTGTGGAATGAGTGTCACGTATACTTCGGAAGACCGTGCAAACATTGGAAACAGTCAAAGAGTGCTAATTAATTTTCTTCATTAAAAGGCACGCAGATCAAACACAAAAGTTGTACTTCATTCTTTAAACAGGCACTGATGGCCTTACAAAAAGACAAAAAAAAGAAAGTGCAACAAAAGCGTAGAAAGTTACGCCTTATTTTCCAGAGCGGCTAAGTTTGATGCCTAACTCCTCTACGCTCTTAACTCCCAGGCGATGCAATAGAGTCTCGAGCATTTCACGCTTCTCCATAAGGCTCCGCCCATCAGAAGAAGACGAGCCATCCAATCCAAAGTAGCTCAAGAAATTTTTGGCTAGCTGCGTGGAGTCGTCCTTGAGCTCGATTACGACAGGTTCGGGTTCTTTGCCCCCAAAAGTGGGGTCACCATGGGAACAAAAGCCCAACTTGCGTGCTTCCTCTTCGGCTGCTTCCTTTGGGGTCATATTTTCGAGAGATGAAGTCAAAACTGAGAATCACTCCCTGTTTATATAACAGATCTCGTCGACAGTTCATATTCCACCATAAATTGGACGCAATCAGTCTCGGAGAACGAAGAGTCATTATGACATTTAATAAGTTCATTTGGATATTTTCAAAGAACTTCGAAGTCTTTTCAACTTCCGAAAAAAAATTTGGAGTCATCTCAGCGTGACTTTAACTCATTTCATCATCTCTATTTCAAAGTATTTCGAAAATATTTTATCATTTTTTCGAAAACTTTGAAGGGGGTTTTGTAGGCCTCAAAAATGAAAGTCACGCTGAGTTGATCAGAACAAGTCGCGCAGAGTGATCCAAGAAGCAACACAAAAGATACGCTAAGTTCTGCCTGGCCATCTCCTTTAGAAGTCACGCAGAGATAGCTCAGCCATACGTCAGAATCATAATAACTGACAACACAGCAGTCGAGAAACGTCTCCTCGTATGCCACGTATGCACAGAATTCGAGAGATCATCGCCGTCTTTTGCGTGATTTTTGAAATCTTCCTTAGCAAGACTCACTCTTCACCAAGTTGGCGTGACTTTGGGTCTTATCTTTATTTAATGCGGCTGACAATATAATCAATGTCAGAGATTTTGTGTCAGACGAAGCGTGCCAAATCAAGACAGCTGGCGGTTGGCGTGGATTCTGAACCTTCTCCTTCCTCAAGTTTGCGTGGATTTTTTGAGTTATTCTTCTCAAATCCTGCGTAAATTCTGAAGTATTCTTCTTCAAAGCTTGCGTGGATTTCGCCTTCAACGAGTCTGCGTCAACGAAACTACGTGGATTTTTGCCTTCAGCAAGACAGCGTGGATTTCATTTCAACTGGAGTACGTGGCAGCCATGCCACCGATCTCTCTCTCGCGTGCCCAGTAACTTGCACACGACCCATGCACTAATGCCATGTGTCCAACAGTTACGGGCCACGTCCAGTAACTACTCACTAACCCTGCGTGTATTTAGAGTCTGCGTGACTTTTCAAATGCACTAGTGGTGAGGTAGTTATCTTTTCAGTTACTGTTTTGACTCTATAAATAGAGCTCTTTTTTTATTCATTGTACAGATACATTGATATCTACTGTCAAAATTTTGAGAGCTTTTCTTCTTCGCATAGTCCAAAGGATAAAGCGATCGTCTTCTAGATCGGATTCCTACAGTTGTAATTTTCTCAGATACAAAATAAATAAAGTGAATTTATTTATGGAAAACACCCGCATAAACTTAGTCCGTGGAAGGCTATACAATTCTGCCTTGGACAGGACACAACTTTTTGGGTGTTACAGTCTTCCCCACTTAAAGGCGTTGACGTCCTCGTCAACCATGCTTGCTGAGAAATGCCTGGACCTCGGCCTCGAACTGACGTAGGGTATTAGCACATTTCCAGCTAGAATCGTCGTGCGGCATGTCTTTCCATTAGATGAGGTACTCTACATACGGGAACACGCCTCGCCGACAGACGGTCCTCTTGTCGAGCACGGCTTTCACTTCCTTGTCGAAGGATGTAGTCATGGTCGCCGTGGGTCTTTTCGAAACTCCTCGCTGGAGATCCTGCAAGTATTTATGGTACGGCTTCAGACAACTTGCATGGAAGACTGAATGGATCTAGCTTGGCGGGTAGCTCGAGCTTGTAGGCCACCTTGACTACTTTCTTGAGCACGGCTTCAGACAACTTCCTTCCGCTGGTTTGCACTCACAAAGTGCCGCAAGTACTCCTCGAGCAGAGAATTGACACACTCCGTCTGTCCGTCCGTCTGTGGGTGGAAGCTGGTCGAGAAGTGCAAGTTCGTCCCGAGGATTTTAAACACTTTCGTCCAGAGCTTCCCTGTGAAGTGGGGATCTCGGTCGCTGACTATGTTCTTCGGGATGCCCCAAAACTTTACCATGTGGCTGATGAATAGTCGTATGGCCTCCTCTGTTGTGCAGTCCATTGAAGCAGCAATGAAGGTCACGTACTTTGAGAATCGGTCTACCACCACAAGAATGGACCCAAGAGCCCCCACTTTCGGTATGACTTATATGAAGTCTATCGATATGCTCTCCCACTGTCGGCTCAGCACGGGGACAGGCTCCAACAGGCCTTCGGGTCTCTGGTTGTCCACCACCTTGTCTTGTTGGCACATAAGACAGGTGCGCACATAATCCTCTACATCCTCGCGTATGCGAGGCCCGTAGTATGCGGCCTCCAGCAGCGCCTGGTCCGCTTCTGTCCTGGGTGTCTGGCCCACTTTGTATTGTGACACTCCTTGAGCAGCTACCTCCATAAGCCACTCTATTTAGACACGACCACCCTGTCGCCATTGGTATAGAGAAGTCCAATCTTTAGCCAGAACCTTCTCGTTATGCCCTCCTGAATGAGATTCAATATAGCCTGTGTTAGTGGGTCCTCAGCGATACCCACTCGGACACAATCCAAAATATCCCCCTTGAGCAAGCACACCGTTGCGAGCTCGGCCTTCCTGCTGAGGGCATCGGCCACTTGGTTCTCCTTGCCGAACTTGTACTGCATCTCCATGTCAAACTCGGCTAAGAAGTTATGCCATCTTGCCTGCTTTAGGGACAGCTTCCTCTGGGACTGGAAGTAGCTCGTAGCAACATTATCCGTCATGACCACAAACTTGGTGCCGAGAAGGTACTGATGCCATATCCTCAAGCAGTGTGCGACCGCGGTCATCTCCTTCTCTTGCACCGTGTAGCGCCACTCGATATCATTCAGCTTGCGGCTCTCGAATGCAATGAGGTGCCCTTTCTGTACGAACACCCCGTCAATGGTGAAGTCGGACGCGTCCGTATGCACCTCGAACGCCTTGGAGTAGTCCGGTAGAGATAAGACCGACTCATCCATCACAACCCTCTTGAGCGCGTCGAATGCCTCCTCGTATTTGGGTGCCCAACTCCATGCCCGATCCTTCCGCAACAGATATGTCAGTGGTGGTGCGATGGTAGAATATTCTCGAATGAACCGCCTGTAGTAGTTCGCCATGCCTAGGAATGATCGTAGCTCCGTCGACCTGGTAGGAGCCTCCCACTCCCGTATGGACAGGACCTTCGTGCCGTCCATCCAGATCATGCCATGCACAATCCAGGGTCCCAGAAATGCCACATCTTCCTATGCGAATGAGCACTTCTCTCGCTTGACGAAGAGCTGATATTCCCTCATCACCTAGAGAACCTCCTACAAATACTCAATATGCTCCTCCATCATGTTTGAGTACACAACGATATCTTTGAGATAGACCATGACGAACCAATCCAGGTAGGGATGAAAGAACTTGTTCATCAAAGTACAAAAAGTCGTAGGAGCATTTGTTAAACCAAAGGGCATAACTTTAAATTCATATGCGCCATACCTCGTGATGCAAGTCGTCTTTGCCTCATCCCATTCCGCAATCCGGACTTTATAATATCCCGAGCGCAGATCAAGTTTGGAGAAGTATCGTGCGCCTCCCAATTGATCGAACAAGTCGGCCACCAATGGAATGGGATATTTGTTCTTGACGGTCACCTTTTAAGTACACGATAGTCGATACACAAATAAAGGCTTACATCTGTCACGCCCTGTTCTCGTAGGAGCGATCGTCCTCGTAAGACATGATGCCGCACGAGCCTAGATTGCGCTCGTGCAAGGTGGGTTCCATAACGGCCGATTACAGCGGCTGCGACGGGGTCGTCGCACAGAAGTCCCAAACAGAGACATTGAATATGCCAGTGCGAGATTTAGAGCAAAACATAAGTTATTCAAAAGATGTATTTTATTGATATTAAAACAAGGATTACAATGGGGCACAAGGCCAAGATTACAAGTCACTCAAGCTCACTCTTCTCACATTACAAGTCACTCAGCTCCCTCTCATCTCTCAATACAAGTCTTGAACTAGCGGATGCTTCGAAGAGGCGATGTCCATATAATATCTCCCGTATAAGTCCTAACTCCATACGATCGCACGCCTCGAATCGCCAAGGAACTCGTGCCTCGACGCATCCAAACGAGCTCCGCACCACGAGCTTCTACCTGTTCCTACACATAAACACTGTATGGGTGTCAGTGCTTAACTGTACTGGTGGAATCAGCTCGCCCACCCATACAAAACCAACACGTTAATTTACTTTATGCAACATAGCCCCTTTATGATTATCTTTCTATTCTTGCCTTAGGATCAGTTTTAGGACAGACTGTCATGCCCCGACCCGGAATTACCCGAATCATCGTCCTCGCAAGGGGTATGATGCCGCACGAGCCTAGAGTTGCGCTCGTGCAAGGCAAGATGACAAGTTCTCAAAATGGTTATCTTTGATTTAATACAGCAAACGAAAGAAAATAGAGTATACAAAATAGGTCTCTTTATTGATATTCGAAATAAGATTACAAAGGCTTTCGATAGCCCAATAATATATGCCAGATTGGCTACAACACTCAGGTCTCTCTCGTCCACAAAGGATTTCACCATTCCATACATCATGCCTTCTATATCTCGGCCGCATCAATCATGTTGCATTTTTTAGCGTCAAATGCGGTCGCACGCCTCAATACGGTTTAGCATTCTAAGCCTCAACGCGTTCAAGCGAAGCTCCGCCGCGAGAAGACCAATTCCTGAACCTGCTAGCAAACTAGTAGGGGATTAGTACTTTCGTCCTCGCTGTACTGATCAAAGACCCACTTAACAAACCGATATTTATTATTGTATTAATTCATGCAAACATGCAATTTAGTTCAAACGAAGCTCCGCCGCGAGCAGACCAATCCCTGAACCTGCTAGCAAACTAGTGGGGGATTAGTATTTTCGTCCTCACTGTACTGATCGAAGACCCACTTAACAAACTGGCATTTATTATTGTATTGATTCATGCTAACATACAATTTAGTTCTCTTTCTATGTTCTCCTTAGGATCAGTTCATGGCATATTCAATGACTATAAAGCATGCATGTTATCATGGCAAGCATGTTATTCAATTCACATAAGTAAACAAGCAAGCAATCGTGTGTTGTTTTGTGACTTCTTACCAACATCGACGCACTCGCCCTTGCACCGACGCAAGGTGAATACGCCTATCAGCTTTCCATGTCATGTTATAAGTGCTCTCTACGCGGATCTATATGTGCACGATATGAGTGTACCTTGCACTTTCGACCCAAGATCCATCCATGCAGGATATATGTATACCTTGCACTTCCAATCCATCGCCCTTAACTATATGAAGGTCACTAGCTTTCCGGGCTAGAATGGACTTATGTTTCTCATATCGAATATGTAAGACGATGATCACTCTTGATGCGGTTGCTAACCGAACAAATCAGAGGACCCCCGAAATACTTGGTAAGTGGCTTATCACATTCAATAGTAGGTCGCTAACCGTCTATATGAAGTGCACCAACAATACCAACTTTATCCAATATCCCTCCTCGACCGAACGGTCCCAGCACCCTGGCGTACCACGTTCGAGGGATGCCCGTGCACAGGCTTCTTTATATCTTTAAGTCCATTTGACCATACAACGCATCTTATCTTTCATACAACCAAGCAAGTTTGCCTATCTCTATTTCAATTGGCACAACGCCCCAATGTTCTCAACGAACGCCCCGAAGGCCATAATTATTTCAAAGGCACCATGTTGCATCGACAGTTATGTCACATCCGTGCCACAACTGTTCTCTTCTTCATAATGATGTCTGTTTGCAAAAACAAAAAGTCTTGAAATTGGCAAAAACAAAAAGTCTTTTATTTCACAAACTTTGTAAGAAGATTACAATTGAATTCTGGGAAAGTACAACTATAGGAATCCGATCTGAAGACGATCGCTTTATCCCTGGGATGATGTAAACTTTGAAGACGATAGCCTCTGAAGAATGCAGCAGCACTTGGGCAAGAACTCCTGATCTCTGATGATAATATGATCTGATAATAATCTGATCCCTTTAATGAAGGACTTGAAACTCTATTTATAGAGTTCTAGAAATAACTAATTTGTAGTTATTCTGGTTTGCGCATGATGAACTGCGCTGGCGACAGATTGCGCAGACTACAAACTGCGCTGACCTATTGGGCAGTTGCTCGATCGTGGGCTAACCATTTTCAGATGCGTGGCATTGTTTGATTGAAATACGCTTGGTCGTGTGCAGACGGTTGCCACGTGGCGAGCAATTGATGGCATGGAAACCACGTAATAAATGTCAGTTATTTGATGAACTTGATGGATCGCGCTAGCCGAATAGCGCTAGCTTCTGACTGTGCTGAACCCTGATCAACAGATTACGCTGGATGAGAACAGCTAGACCGCGCTAGATAGCTGTCATGGCGGCATGGCACAAGAAACGAACAGTCTTCTCGTTCTTCGGGCTGTCAGTTGTCAGAAGATCTGATCTTTGTCAGGTAATGATGGCGTTGCCACGTCAGCGTAGCGCGCTCGGGTGGTAGCGCAATTCAGCTTGCGCATTTGATTCATAGCGTAATCTATTTCCTGCGCAGTTGATTTGCAAGATGCGCAGTTGGATTTTTGTGCCTTTTTATTGAGTGTAACTTGATTTTTAGTACATACAATTAGACCACCTTCAATGTTTTCGAAATTTGGAAAGACTTCAAAATTTTCAAAATACTTTGAATATGAAAAGTTAAGAAATGAGACAAGAAGAGCGCCGGTCAACCGTCATAATAAATTTTTCTCTCAAAACGTTCGAACTTCTTTTCGTCTTCCCGATTTGCATTGATGATGTTCAGTTTCCCATAAGGAATATGAAGGGTTGGTTAATTGTATATATAAAGAAAAGTTTTTATTCTCACTTCTCATCCTCGTATAGTCATGGCACCGAAGAAAGAGATAGAGGCTGCCAAGGAAAAGGCTCAAAGCTCAAGGCTTGACATAGAGACGGAGGCCGATCAATTGCTACGAGCATGCAATTTCCTGGAATGCTTTGGACTGACTCCAGCGATCTTTGATCGTATAAATGGTGATCTTCCAACTGCCTACGAAGGACCCGGTGATGCAGAAGCATTCCTCCGTCTGATGCGTCGTTCAGGGATCCACAATGTGCGCGACTTAGGCGCCTCCCTTCGTCAGCCCAGTGAAGGAGAGAAGAAGAAATAATGTCTTGTGTAGGAGTGTCATTTTATTTTCTCTATGTGACACTCAACTTATCTGTAGGGGCCTACTCTCTTTTTATGAAATAAAATCCTGGTGTTATTTTTACATTTATTCGTACGGTGCATTGATATAGGATCTTTCTGCGCCTCTTTTGACTGTTTCCATGTTTGCTCATTCCCAAGAAAAAAACACGTGGCAGTTGTTCTATGGTTCTGAACACCTCTTATTCGAATATTTTCCGAAATAGACTCGCGCCATCTGCTTCTTTGACCCACTATAAATAGCTGAGTTAAAGAATGCATTCTCATTCCTTTATTCTTCTTCTTCTTCGAAGATGGCTTTTTGCAAGACTCCATTCTCCGACAAAGGATTGATGATGGCGATGCTTTCCGATGTCATTCCCCTACACGTCGTGTCATCAGACATTGATTCAACAACTACTAGCGCCGAACCATCTGACCTCGATGGTACGCCCAACGTGAAACAGTAGCTTTTCTGTGTATGATCATCATTTATCCATTGTTATGCGCATCACCTTTCAGCGAAATAGGTATTTGATTTATACAAAAGAGGCAGAGTGCCCCTTCTTTGATTGAACAGGGTGCACAAACAGCTATCTTTGAGCTTTTGTTGAAAACAAGCGCCTATCTTTGATAGATAAAGCGCGCCTGCTGAAAACGAGCGCAAATCCTTGATAGATAATGTGCACCTGTTGAAGACGAGTATGTGTCTTTAACTGAACAGGGTGCGCGAGCATCTGTCTTTGACTGAACAGGGTGTGCCCGTCTTTGATGGGCTAGTTTGCGCCTGATGATAACGACACTTCTATTGATTACTTTCTTTTTCTGTGCTGTTTTCTGCAGAAGCTTGGCCAAAGAACTTTTCTAGAACTGGCATTGGCGATTTAGAAGTTGTGGGGAGCATTCTTCTGACACACACACCAGGGAGCTTATGCGCTTTTGACGCACAAATCAGACAACTCAGAACTCTTCATAGGATAGAAGGGTCTTCCTCGGATGGTAGGAAGAGCCTTTATACACGGAAGTTGGACGGTGGAGTCAACTATAACCCGAGAAGTTGGGTAAAAGAGTTCCTTTCACGGCAGAACTAGGAATCGTATCCCAATGCTGGATACATTCCTAGCTCTTCTAAAGGGCCGTCATCCCTCCATAAGGTGTATTGGCAGCAACATGTCTTCGGGCTGCATACTCTGGGGTTCTTCTCTCGTCTGAGAGAGAAGACCAGAGTTAATTCCTAATGCCCTTGTTGCCATTGAGGCTTAGACAGCAAGGAATTACCACCAGCAATGAATCCGATGAAGAAGATCCAAAAGATGTAATAGATCTCCATTAGGTCACCGTTGTTGTGTAGAATGAAAATCCAAGATGTAATAGATTTCCATTATGATTTGTAAGAAAGTCTAAGAAATGTAATAGACTTTTATGATGATAGAATGAGAATGGAAATGACAATTCTGTGGAAAATACTCCTTTTGAGACTTTTTCGATGTTCATGGCATTTTGATAAGCCGATGTTTTTATCAGTGCTAAAAAATATCTTTTCTCAAAAAGCTAAGATAATTAGATTTCCAACAGGAGATTGATTGATTTATCGTTCCATTCTTGAGAAGGTGAACGGACAGCAATGAATGTAGATATATTCAAGGTAAGTGATGAAACCGATGAATGAATGAGCGAACAGACGTTTCTTTTTGCGGGGAAGGTGAATGAACCATAATAAATGCAGATACATCCCTTTGCATGGAAGGTTGCTTCTATTCCCGAGACCGATTGAGCGGCAGGTTTCTTCTATAACTAGAGTAAAGCTCTTGTAGAATTACCATCGTCATCAGCAAGAATGTCTTCCAACGATGTATCGAAGAAGGCTAAGATTGCCCTGAAGGTTAAAGAGGGTACCGAGGAACGTCCAATCAAGCCGACTTTCAACCGAAGCAGACGGGAGTGGGTGAAGGTTCGTCTGTACCCAAGCCACCAAGGGATATCTTAGACTTCCTACTTGAACCAGGGACGACGGAGAAAGAGGAGGCTAAACGACTGGCTGTTTGCAAATTTCTGGTGGGTTCGAGCAAAGATGTCCTCGGCTCTTTTGCCGACTATGTCTTCGATAAGGACGGCAGTGGCCCGCGTCCTGATTTTGAGAAGGATGATAGTGACCTTCCTTGATATTATGTACTATCATTCATGATGAAAATAAAATAAAAATTTTATTTATGAACTGTTCTGTCATATGTACAAGAAATCCCTTCTACATTCATGCATAGTACTTTTTGAGGAGCTTGCCATTGATGGGCATCATTACAACTCGACCGTCTAGTTCTGTGAGTTGATAGGCTCCATTTGAGAAGACTTTGCTCACGATATAAGGCCCTTCCCATTTTGCATCGAACTTGCCTTTGCTCATGTAAGTCATAGTCATGGGACGTCTGACTGTAAGAATGAGTTCTCCTTTCAGAAAGGCTCTGACTTTAACTTTACGATTAAAAGTCTTCGAGATGCGGGCTTGATATAATTCGATGTGTTGCTAAGCTAATAGTCGCTTCTCGTCGAGCGCCTCTAGTTCTTGAAGTCGAAGAAGATCATTGTTCTCCGTAGTAAGTTCGTTAGCGATAGCAATCCTCAAGGAAGGAATTTGATGTTCCAGAGGTAGAACTGCTTCGCAACCGTACACCAGAGAGAAAGGTATACAGCCTGTGGGGTTACGGACCGTCGTACGGTAGGCCCATAGACATTCTCCAAGCTTTTCACCCCAGTTTCGTTTGTTAGTAGACACAAACTTATTAAGGAGCTTGATGATAGTCTTGTTGAAGGCTTCAGCCAAGCCATTAGAAGTAGGGTTGTAAGCCGTAGAGGCGACATTGTCAATTCGATGATCATCACAGAATCTGGTGAACTTTTGACTGATGAACTGAGGTCCGTTGTCGTGAATAATTCGTCGAGGCACACCAAACCTATAGATAACGTGATGTTTGACGAAATTGATGACGCTGCTGGTTTTGACTTCAGCCAAAGGTATAGCTTCGGCCCACTTCGAGAAATAATCAGTTATGCTAGTATAAACCGATGTCCTTTACAAGAAGGAGGATTGATAGGACCTATAATATCCATGCCCCAAGCTTCAAAAGGCCAGGAAACAGCAGTCGGATGACGGAATTCCGACGGTTGATGGATAAAATCTGCATGGATTTGATAGGCTCGGCATTTCTTTGCATATTCGATAGCATCAGACACCATAGAGGGCCAATAGTAACCCATTCGTCGGATACAATCTTGTAGTTTAGGACCTGGTTGATGTGCTCTGCAAACACCATCATGAGCTTCACGCAATACTTGCTTCGCTTCATCACTAGCAAGACAGCGCAAGATTAGGCCGTCATAAGTTCGTCGATAGAGAGTTTCGGTAGTCTGATTATAGTAGAATCGAAGAGATCGTCGGCGAATACTCGTAGCCTCCTTAGGATCTTCAGGAAGTATGTCGTGAACTACGAAATCGATGAAGGGAGCTCTCCAATCTTCAATGATAACATTGACTTCGATGAAATTACTGAACTCAATGTTGTGATTGTTTTCAATACAGAACAACTCTTTGTTGGAAACAACAACCACTTATTGTCTCTTGACAGGAATTGCTAAAACTGCTGCAAGATTAGCTAGAGTATCTGCCTAAGTGTTACATGCTCGTCGAACATATTCAATGAAGAAAGCTTTGAATGATGTAGCCATGTAAATTGCAGCTTCATGATAGGGCACCAGATCTTGATGGCGAGCTTCGTATGTTCCTCTAACCTGATTGACAACCAGTTTAGAATCACCGTAGACTTCAAGATATTCGACCTCCAACTGTTTAGCTAATTGGAGTCCGATAAGCAAGGCATTGTATTCAGCCACATTGTTAGAGCATGGTTGATCTAAGGAGTAAGCTCTTTGGATAGCTAATCCTTCTGGAGAGACTAGAACAATTCCAACTCCTGCGACAATGGTCCCATTGGGTCCGATCCGGGATGCTCTGTCGAAGAATAGACGCCGGGTAGGAAATTCTTCAAAGATCATGTTTGATTCCAATGTTTCAACAGAAATTTTATCATAAAGCTTAGATGTCTCCGGAACAGGATGAGCTGCTAAAAAGTCAGCCAGTGCTTGACCCTTAACAGATTTTTATGGAACATAAACCATGTCGTACTGGGCTAGCAGAATGGCCCATGTAGCCAGTCAAGAATTGAGTGTGCTAGGCTTCTTCATCATTACCCGAAGAGGATTAACTCGGGAAATAACATGAATGGTTTGACCAATGATATAATGCCGAGTCTTTTGAACAGCAAACATAAAAGCTAGGCATTCTTTCTCAATCGGACTATAACGGTGTTCAGCACCAATCATAGTACGACCAAGATAGTAGATGGCTTGTTTATGACCTTCTTTGTTCTTCTGGGCAAGTAAAGCACCCAATGAATGATCTATAGCACGGACATACATTAAGAATGGTATGCCTGAGATTGGGGGCACCAAGACTGGTGGGTTCATGAGATATCGCTTTATGTTATCGAATGCTTGTTGACATTCCTCGGTCCAAACGAAAGATACGCCATTCTTCATTAATTGAGTAAACGGTCTGCAGCGTCCAGACAGATTTGAAATGAACCTCCTGATGTACGCAAGTTGACCTTGGAATCCTTGTAGCTCTTTTAAGTTGCGTGGAGGACGCATCTCTTGAATGGCTTTGATCTTCTCGGGATCCACGTGTATACCTTTAGAGGTAATGACGAAGCCGAGAAATTTACTACTAGAGACACCCAAGAATGACTTGGTAGGATTCATCTTTAACTGATGTTGGCGCATGAGATTGAAGATAGTTCTTAAATATTGGATGTGATCTTCCTTTAGACGACTCTTGACAGCAATATCATTAATATAGCATTCGACAGTCATACGAAGATGATCTCGAAAGATGGTACTCATAGCTCGTTGATAAGTTGCACCCGCATTATTGAGACCAAATGGCATCACAGTGTAACAATAGACTCCACGAGGAGTACGAAAAGAAGTGTGTTTTTCATCTTCAGGATTCATCCGAATCTGATTGTATCCAGAGAATCCATCCATGAAGGATATTCTTTCAAACCCACAAGTATTGTCGATCATGACATCTGTAATAGGGAGAGAAAATTCATCCTTTGGACAAGCTTCGTTAAGATCCCGAAAATCGATACAAACTCGAACTTTGCCAGTTTTCTTCAAGACTGGAACAACATTGGCTACCCAATCTGGATGTTGTTCTTCTCGAATAAAGCCACAAGCTATGAGCTTTTTGACTTCATCATCAATGGCGTCCATTATTTCTGGTTTGAATCGCCTTTGTTGTTGTTTGACTGGCTTTGTATTAGGCAAAATATTCAGTTTATGAGTAGCAACTTTGGGATCTAGACCTGGCATGTCTTCATAATTCCAAGCAAAGACATCAATGTATTCTCGAATAAAAAAGAATTAATTCTTGCTTATCCGCCTCTGGAAGGTTCTTGCTAATGAATATTGGACGAGGTGACCCGCTTTCTCCTACGTCAATTTGAACCAATTGATCTTCGGTAGGAGGTTCTCGTTGTTCGAATCGGAGTTCCCATTGGGTATCCATTCGTTGAGCCCAAGGATCTATTTCGGGATTTTCTTCGATATCTTCGTCATAACCTTCCGGGAGTTCAGCGGAGACCATGTTAGAAGATACGATCAATCGATAAACTTGACCGATACTGGTGTCAGAATCCCATGATCTGGAATCAGAAGAATTAGAGCATTCCTCACTATCAGATTCGGAGACTTCCGGAGATAAGACCGAAGGTGAAGCATATCCGAGACCTCTTTTTGTCCTACTGTAGTACATCTCTGATTTTCCTTTCGAAACAACCGTACGGATAGGAGTTCGTCTACCTTTACCGTAATTGGGGCCATTCTTGAAGTCATAACCCATCTTTCGGATGATGTCTTTTGATTGTTGACTATAACGACGAAGTTGGAGACGTCCCATATCGTTATTTTTGCTATCATCTGTATAGCTGAATTTTTGTTCTGGCCTTTTACTAAAAAGTATTGGACTCTTGCCTCTCTTTTGAGAAAGGACAACAAAGTATGAATCATCTGGATGTTCAAATAATACTTCCGTCTGAAGGGATTGTACGACTCCTATTGTAAATGACTGAAAGCTATCTAGCATATCCAAATAGCATTTAGTATGATAAATGACATCAGTATACTGGAAAGTAGATGCTTTTTCATTAATTTGTACGTCCATATTTACAGTAGGACCTTTAGCCTTAGCCGGTTTGGTCAGATCGATTACAAGAGGAGGATCAGAAGAGCAAGAAAGTTTAGGCTTGTTGCGACGAAGGTCGATAACAAGCGACTCAGAAGAGGTGAGCTCCCTTTGATCTTTGTTACGATGTAAGTCGATAACCAGTGGCTCAGAAGAGGTGAGCTCCCTTTGATCTTTGTTATGACGTAAGTCGATAACCAGTGGCTCAGAAGAGGTGAGCTCCCTTTGATCTTGATCATCACCAGTTGATTGCTTCTGGGCTGGCAGATGAAAAGTTAGTGGTTTGAAGGATTGAGGATAAGAGACACGCCCTTTGACAGGTATGATGAGAGTGTCATTGGGCGCTGCTTCCTGTTCTTCTTCACCATCCATGGCTAATACCACCTTCATAAACTCTTCTTTGTACATGCGAGCGTCGTTGCAATATGCTTCAACGCCTTTAAACGGGTAAAGATCTGCAACTTCGTTTTGGATTTCTCCTTTGTCATCAACGTATTTGAAGCATTGATGGAGAGTAGAAGGAACAATATCGTGTTCATGAAGGAATGGTCTCCCCAGAAGAGCATTGTTGGAACAACCATGGTTGTCTATAATGTAGAAAGTCACCTTCGTGCGAAGATTGCCAATTTGGAGTTTTAGGCGTATCTTGCCTAAAGGTTCACTTCTTCCCTGGTTGAATCCCAGAATGGTGGTGATAGTGCTGGAAAGGCTATGCACTGGAATCTTCAAAGCATCCAACATTATCTTGGGCATGATGCTGAGTGCTGACCCTGGATCTATCAGAATACGATCGACCTTTATGGAGTCGACATATCTGTAGGAGCGTAAAATGTGCTTCACAAGAAGGGTCAAAGTGATAGCTCAGTCTACTCAAATTGATCCCCTTTATGCCAAGGAGAGGCTAATCACTTTACGCCTGAAGCAGGTTGGTTATTTTACGCTTGGGTCTACACCTATGATTTTACGCCAAGGACAGAGCAGCCACTTTTACGCTGGACAAAGCTGTCAAGTCTTGCATTTAATGCAAACTCTGACATGAAGATATTAATGATGGCATATATCACAGAATTCAAAGGGATTTGTTTTATACAGAGACCAATGTTGTCGTTTAGTGTGTGAATTGAGCTACTTTACGCTCACACTATGGCTTCTTTTACGCACGAGAACTATACGAGCTTTTACGCTCAACAGTTGACGTGTGCGTAAAGTCTATTTGAGCTATTTCTACGCTCAAGGTTATTTAACAACCACTTTACGCGAGAAGTCTACGTCAAAGCTACTTTATGCTCAATCTATTGCTTTACGCTCAGAGTACATTGAGGCTATTTTTATGCCCTGTTCTTTCTGATCAATTTCGAACGTGGTTTGCCTACATGGCTTTTATGCCACACATCTCGAAGAACGTGTGTACGTGCATCATATTCTTACTGAATTGATGGGACACGTGTCAACGTATATAGAGGATGACTTTGATCGTGGGTGACGGTTGTTAGCGTAAAAGCGGAACTTTTTCTGAGTTTTTACGCACCAAAGCCCAAGTCTATAAGTAGACTTATTTTTCTCATAAGACAGACACAGAGAGATAGGAGAGAATACAGAGATCAGAACTTCGAGATTTTGATTCTCCGGAGCATTCTTCTTCAACTTTTCTTTCAGAACAGAGTGAAGCAAAGCAGGAAAGCATTCGGCCTCGCCATCAGTGCCCAAGTGCGTCGATACCTTTCTGGTGACTTAGTTCTTCCAAGTTGTTCTACTTCAAGCAGTGATCTTCATCATCATCATATGGTCCAAGGAACAAAGTGATCATTTACAGATCAGACTTCCATAGCAATACTTTCCCAGAATCAAATTTGTACTTCTTGTACTTTTTCTCGTTTTATTTTCAAAATCCAACTTTTGTTTGGCATTTTTGTTAAGTGAAACAAAATGGCGACTCTGCTGGGGAATACCTTCTCCTCTAACGAGGAGGCGATTGCTCAATATGATGATGTTTCGGTCGGTTCGACCAAGAAGACTCTGGTTGTGCACTTCGACCAGACTGCCTATGAAGAAATGCTCCGAACTGGGGGTGGTTCTCGCCACTCCAATGTTCAAAAGTCTCGTAAAGCACGAAAAGTTTGGATTCCCAAATCTAAAGTGGTTTTTGATCTCTCTGTTGCTTCTGATGACAAGGGAATTCTTCCCACTCCTGTCGTAGGGGCTCCCGTTCGTAACGAGGCAGTCCTTACTTCAGAGTTGCACTCAAAGTGTGACGATTTATCTTCCGTTTGTAACGGTGAAGATAATCAGGTTTCACGCCTACTGCGTAAGAATCAAGTTTTACGCTCAGTGGGTAAGAACCAAATTTTACGCTCAGTACATAAGAATGAATCTCCCATTCGTAATGGGGCAGACTCTAAAGTTTATGCTTCTGAGTGTAAGAATCAGTCTCCCGTCGGTGACGTAGTAGGCCCAAATAAATTACGCTCCTTGCGTAAAACAAAATCTCCCGTCTGTGATGTGGTAGATAATCAATTTTTACGCTCCACGCGTAAAGATAAGTCTCATGTCTTTGACAGTGTAGATAAAATTCATAACGATGTTTGCACATCTAATATGAATGTACCTAAACGTGTGCAGGTAAAAATGTCGTTGGTAAAGCTTTTGTCCTACACCAACAACCTTCTTATACTGCTTTACGCAAAGTACCAAACTTACAAATTACACACCATGAAAATGGAGTCCTTCGTGCTAAATCTCAAGATTTACGCACACAACTCCAAACGCGTAAAAATGTACAGTTTGGTTCTGCGAATGCAGCCAGTAATCTTCTTTATACACAAGGGACTAAACGTTTTTCTACCCCAAATGTAATAAAGAAGAATACTCCATCTGTTCCTTCTGATTTACGCGAATTGCTAATGCAAAAACGTAAGAACAGACAATCTCCGGTAATATTCCCCCAAGAAAAATATCATTGTGAATATCACCAGGTTGTGATCAACTGTTGTTGTTCGACTTCAAAACGGTCAGTTTTTGATCGTTTAAGTTTTAACTCGCCTCAACATCAAGCTGAAGACCAAGAACATGAGCTGTAATATGTGTCAGTCAACATGGCATCTCATACTAACAGAGGACGACATCCAAGACGGAATATGTCCCAAACCCCAGGTCAACAACAGTTCAACGGGCTTCTTGATTCCTTTGAAGCAGTATATCAGAATACTCGATCAAGAAGACAAAGACAATTACAGACTTCTGATTCAGAAGCTGGGGGTACTCAATCTTTTGAGTCTGATACCGATAGTGTGGATTCATACTTCTATACTAATCCCTCTATATCTTCAAGAGAGGTTGAATCCTACGCTGTTGGAGATGAACCAGAGACGTCATCTGCTAATACGGAACAACATCTCACTGCCGTAGAGCAATCATTGAAAGACATGCTTAACATGGTGCAAAGCATGCATCAGATAATTTTGAATCAGCAAACTGCTCAACCTACAGTAATCACTCCAGTACCAGTAGCAGCACAAACTCAAGATAGTCAAGGGGCTGATATACTTTGAATATTCAAGAGCCTGCTGTTAATCAAAATTCTGCATCTCCAGATTCCATCATTCCAGAAGATGTACCACCTCCAATGGAGGTTACGGTACATCCAACGACTATTCAATCAAATGTGCTTCCTCAAACCAGTGAAGCCATTCAAGCAGTGCGTGAACTCAAAGCACAGTTTGAAGTTTTGAGACACAAAGATCAGCTCCAGAGGTTAGGGATTAAGCAACCTTATCCTCCTCATTGGAATGATGTACCCTTTCCACCGAAGTTCAAGCCACAATCCATGGTTTTATTCGATGGAAAAGTATCTCCCAGTCAATATATCAATTACTTTGATATTATGACTGTACACTTGCAGAAAAATGATGCTCTTCTCACTCGAGTGTTCATCGGGTGCCTGACGGGTTCAGCTTACGACTGGTATCGTAGCTTACCCGATAACTCTATTTCGTCTTTTGACGAATTCAAGGCAATGTTTCTCTCCCGCTTCTATGAAGGAGGTATGGACATGAACATGTCCTCCTTGATAGAAATCAAACAAAAGGAGAAAGAAGATACTCGGACGTTCATTGAACGTTTCCGACAGGCTACTCTAAAGATGCCTCCTGGTATGCCAGATTCAGCGTTGATTGATACATACAAGATGAATCTGCGACCATCCATTGCTGTCTTCACAGGTTCCCAATTCACAGATTGGGCTTCGTTTATCATAGCAGCAGTTTCTGCCGAGACCAATGGTAGGTTGGCTCGTGAACACAGAATGATTTTCGCTTCAGAAGATAAAGGGAAGAAAAGTAATCCTGGTAATAATCCTGGCAATCGTAATGTGAAAGGAAAAGATACTCTTATGGTCAATCTTTCCAAGAACAAAATGATGCCAAATAATCAGGAATCTTCCAGTCCAAAGGAAGAATACTCTTTTGACGAAAGTGATATCCTAGGGATATTTCAATGTCTGGTGAAAAGTGGTAAACTTCAGATTCCAGAGCCAAAAAGGCCTAATGAGGTAAATCTGACTGACAATCCCAAATATTGTATCTATCATAGATATATTAATCATCCTACCAGTGCTTGCTATGTCTTGAAAAAGAAGATCCAAGAGCTGATAAATGGTGGCGCTATCACTTTAACCAATGATGACCATACGGTTACGACCAATATGGTTTCTCTTCAGTTCGGGGATTTTCCTCCACAGCAAGTCCCAGATGGAATTATCCCAATTCCGAAGGCGACAATGAAGATCGTGAATATCCCGCCTGCCAGGGAAAAAATACAGGATTACTGCCGCTCACATTGAAGAATGGTGAAATCATGTGGGTACATCCTGACTTAGTACCTGAGTTGAAAAATGAAGGTAAAACTTTAAAATCCAAGAAAGGTAAGAAAGTCAAAACCTGCAACATGATTTCTCATGTTATTCCAAATCCTGATGACTTGGATCATCTATGGGATGGCCTTCCTCTAGAAGATAGACTAAAAGGACTAAACATCTGTCCTCCAAGTCTAGCTCCTCCTACCAAGCTCAAGCTTACTCATCAGCAGTGGCTAGCCATGAATAGTATTCCTTTATACCGGGCACAATAAGTCTTTGCTGCTTATGAAAAAGCTCCAACAGGGATTTCTTCTCGTATCCCGAACCATTCTCCTCCCTTAACTACAGAGACGTCTATGCTTCATTCTCCTGTAGTTGCAGAGGTTCCTTCCTCTTCCTGGACTGGAACACCTGTCCAAAGTTCACTGCCTATCCACTTGTATAGTCAGCAATCTGTCCTTCTCATGAGGAAGATGGGTTACGACTTTCAAAAGGCAGAAGGTTTGAATTATGATAAAGAAATACGTCTTCCTTTACAAATTCAAAATCAGAATTCCACTGCTGGATTGGGTTCTGAAGTTCATCGTAACAACCCTCACAAGAAGAAGGCTAAGGGAAGAAAGACTAAATCCTGTAATATGGTACTTTTTTCTCCTGAGTCTAAAGAAGAAACTTTTGCTGGTACAAGATCTGGAAAAGAGTACCACAAAGACTATGAGGGATCCTCCAAAGAAGTAGAAGATGTAGTGGAAACTCTACCAGTTCAACCTCCTCATGTTCCTGTTAAATCGTCTGTGGTTGAAAAGGGGAAACAAAAGGCAGTACGCTTTGATATCCCATTGAAGTCTGCTTCCAATCAGGGGGTGGTGATGAAGCCTTACAAATTTGACATTCTAGCTCAGTTAGCCAATACTCCGGCTAGACTATCTATATTTGAACTGCTTCGCCTTTCCAGAGAAAGCAGAGAAACTTTGAGCGAAGCTTTACTTCAAGCAGATTCATGCTTGGCTCAACTCAAGACTCCTGATAATATACCAGTATCATGCCCGCAATGTCATAGTGTGATGGAAGCAATTTCCAACATCACCTTTACACAAGAGGATATGCTATTGAAACACAACAAGCATGATAGGCCTCTATGCTACACTGGATATATCGGATCCACTGAAATTGACAGGATTTACATTGATCCTGGGTCTTCAATTAGTATAATTCTTCAGAGTATGCTAAGACCCCTGAGGATTCCTACAAGTGAGCTGACTTACACTAGTACTACGATAGTCGATTTTAACTCTGGCAAGAGCAAACCACTGGGGAAGATTCGTCTGCAGATTCAGATTGGTGATCTTCGAACTATGGTAACTTTCTATGTTATCAACTCGGACGTATCCTACAATATTCTTCTTGGAAGATCGTGGATTCATGAGCACAATATTGTGCCTTCAACTCTTCACCAATGTTTCAAATATGTGGACTCCCAAGGAGTTGTGAAAACTGAGTTTGCTGATATTAATCCGTTCAAGGGTGTCGAAGCCTACTTCTCTGATTCAAGGCTTTATAAATAAGAGCATGTGAAAGATATATCAGACATGGCTGAAGATCAATCATCATCTGAGGATCAGTCTATTAATGAAGATCCGCCAGAGGAGCAACCTTTGAAGATCATAGTCAAGGGACGAATCCAATCCCAACCTATCAATGATCAACCTTTGATAATCAAGGTTAAAGGAAGAACTCAAACTTCATCTGAGGGATCAATAAATATTCCTGCTAAGAGCCAAGTTCAACCTTTTATGATCAAGGTTAAAGGGCATACTTCTTGTATGAATGATCCAGAATCACCATTGATTGTCAATCTTGGCAAATCTACACAGAAGACGGATGATGGTCCACTGTTGATTAATCCGAAGTGTAGCAATCAGATTGTAAATGATGTAAATATTGATCATTCTGTACTTTTTAATATTAATGAAGATTTCTTGCTCGAGTATATGGCTGTCAAGTTTATTGAGAGAATGACTTTATCTTCTGATAATCAAAGTCATCAATATAAAGACAACACAGAACCGGAAGAAACTTTATACATTGATCATAAGGAGAATTCTTTTCCTCCTCATGTCGATGTCGGACCTTATGTTCAAAATTTCATGACATCTTCTCCCTATCTGCTTCCTGTAGCCGCTTCATCACGAGCTTGCGTAACTTTCAGACGTCACAAAGAATCCTATTTCGTGGTTCCGTCTGATAAGAAAAATAAGCGTCAAATTGTGTTTGGCCTGGCTAGAAATATCCTTGTTACTCAGACAGATAATCTGAAGGATAAAGATAAAGGAAGAATCCGAATTGACAAATACAGTCAACAATCTATCAAGATCATCCAGAACATGGGGTATGATTTGAAGACTATGCAAGGTCTCAATCAGGGCAAGGGCAGACGACTACCATTATGTGGTGATCCGTTTTACCAAAAGACTCGTCATGGGTTGGGATATAATCCGTCCCACATGTTTAATGACGATATACAAGAATAATTATCTTCTAGCTCTTCGTAATCATCAGATTCGGAAGAAATTCTATTCATCGAATCCGATATGTCTCGTTCCTCATATTGTGAATCTGGGCAAATATTCTAAGTCAATATGGTTCAAGCCGATGATGAATCAGATCCATTTGAGAATGATCCTTGGGCTCAACAGATGGATACTCAATAGGAACTTCGTTTTGAACAGCGACAGCCACCTACAGAAGATGAGGTTATCCAGATTGATGTTGGAGATAGAATTACGTCCAAACCAATATTCATCAGTAAGATAAAAAGGAAGAGCTGATAAAACTTATCAAAGATTACATTGACATCTTTGCATGGAGTTATGAGGATATGCCAGGGCTAGATCCTAAAGTTGCTACTCATAAACTCAATATTTTACCTAATGTCAAGCCTGTAAAACAACAGCAACGGCGCTTTAGACCAGATATGATGGATGTAATTGAAGCAGAAGTCAAAAAGCTGATTACATGTGGCTTTGTTCGTGAAGAACAACACCCAGATTGGGTGGCCAATATTATTCCTGTTATGAAGAAGAACGAAAAAGTCTGAGTTTGTATAGATTACTGAGATCTTAATACGACTTGTCCAAAGGACGAATTTCCACTTCCCATTACTGATGTCATGATAGACAATACATGCGGTTTTGTACGTATGTCTTTCATGGACAGATTCTCAGGATACAATCAGATCAAGATGCATCCAGAAGATGAGAAGCATACATCTTTTCGAGCAACCCTTAGGGTTTACTGCTATACGGTTATGCCGTTTGGTCTTAAAAACGCCGGTGCCACATATCAACGGGCTATGAGCAATATCTTTCAAGAACATCTACGGAAAATAGTTGAATGCTACGTAGATGACATTGCTGTTAAAAGTCGGTCAAAGAATGATCACATCCAGGACTTGAAGACAGTATTTGAATTGATGCGCCAACAGCAATTGAAAATGAACCCTACTAAGTCTTTCTTAGGGGTTTCTAGTGGCAAGTTTCTAGGATTTGTCATTACCTCTCAAGGTATCCATGTTGATCCTGATAAGGTTAAAGCAATTCTTGAAATGCGTCCTCCTCGTAATCTGAAAGAACAACGTGGCTTTCAGGGCCGTATTGCTTATATCAGAAGATTTATATCTAATCTTTCTGGAAGATGTCAACCTTTCTCTCGTCTATTAAAGAAAGGGGTATCTTTCGTCTGGGATGAAGCGTATCAAAAAGCCTTCAATGACATTAAGCAATATCTTACAAACCCGTCTGTTCTGGTACCTCCGGTGATAGGAAGACCATTTTTGCTATATGTTCAGGCCTTGGATCATTCACTTGGCGCTCTTCTGGCACAGAAAAGTGATATGGGTCATGAACAAGCAATATATTATCTGAGCAGAATGATGGTCGGAGCCGAACACAGATATACTCCTGTGGAAAAGGAATGTCTAGCTTTGGTTTTTGCCGTCTAAAAGACAAGGCATTATGTCACTGGACAGACTATTCATGTCATCTCCAGAATAAATCCCATTCAGGTATTGATGAGAAAATCGAGCATTCTTAATTCTAGGTTAGCTACCTGGGCGATGTTGCTCACTCCTTATGACATGATTTATGTGCCTCAAAAATCACTGAAGGGCCAAGCGTTAGCTGATTTCTTAGCTGCTCATCCTATACCTGAAACTTTAAAGTTATATGAAGACATTCCAGACGAAGTAGTGGATTGTAACATGACTTTGAAGAATGATATATGGCAATTATATTTTGATGGAGCATCACGAGTGGGACCTAAAGGCAATATTGTCTCTGGGGTAGGAATTGTCTTGGTTTCTCCTGACAAAATGGTCATATATCGTGCCTATTCTCTTAATGAGCCATGCTCTAACAATGTAGCAGAATATAATGCTCTATTGATTGGTCTCCTAGTAGCAAAATAATTGGATATTGAATTCTTAGAGGCTTATGGAGATTCTCAATTGATTGTTAATCAAGTTAGAGGGACTTATGAAGTCAGAAATCCTGATCTCATCCCCTATCATCAGGTGGTAGTCGAGTTGGTCATATCATTCAAAGGATTTTTTATTGAATTTGTACCACATTCTCAGAATGTGGAGGCTGATGCTCTTGCCAGCTTAGCTACAGACTTGGCTGTCCCAATCCGAAGGCAAAATACAATTACTTTGTTAGACCGAGACTTGTTCTGTGTGAAGAGTAATCGGCATATTGAACAAAGTTATGTTACAGAGGCAAGTTCCCAGCAGAAAGATTGGAGAACTCCATTCATTGATTATGCAGTTCATGGGATTTTTCCTGAAGATCCTAAAGAAGCTGCATCAATTAAGGGACGATCGTTTCGATTATATTATGATTCGTCTTTACATATGCTATATCGTCGTTCATATGACGGACTCTTGCTGCGCTGTCTCTCAGAAAGTGAAGCCAAACAAACACTGCGTGAGGCTCATGATGGTGTCTGTGGTGCTCATCAATCGGGTCCAAAGTTGCAAGATCGCATTCGAAGAATGGGATATTATTGGCCCTCTATGATAGCAGATGCTGTAGACTATGCCAGAAGATGTAAAGCATGTCAGATTCATGCTGATTTTATTCATCAGCCGTCTGAATTTCTACATCCTACAGCAGCCTCCTGGCCCTTTGAAGCTTGGGGTATGGATGTCATTGGTCCTATTAATCCTCCTTCTATTAAAGGACATCGGTTCATATTAGCTATAACAGATTACTTTTCTAAGTGGGCAGAAGCAGTCCCCCTTGCGGAAGTAAAAACATCTAATGTGATCAGTTTCATCAAGCACCATGTCATTTATCGCTTCGGGATTTCTCGACGGATAATTCATGACAATGGTCCACAATTTGCCAGTCAAGCATTTTATTGATTCTGTGACAAGAATCGAATTCAGAATTTGGCTTCTACGGCTTATAATCCAACTGCTAATGGTTTAGCTGAAGCTTTCAATAAGACAATCATTAAACTTCTCAAAAAGTTTGTCTCTTCTAATAAACGTGATTGGAATGAAAAACTTGGAGAATGTTTATGGGCTTATCGAACAACAGTCCGGACTCCTACTGGTTTTACACCATTCTCATTGGTTTATGGATGCGAAGCTGTTCTCCCATTAGAAATCCAGATCCCTTCTCTACGAATAGCCATTGCTAATGAGCTAACTACAGAGAATAATGATCGCTTACGACTCCAGGACCTTGAAGGATTGGATGAGAAGCGTCTTCATGCACAACAGCACATTGAACTATATCAAGCCCGCATATCTCAAACTTTTAATCGTAAAGTTAAAGAGAGGGTATTCAAAGTTGGTGAACTTGTATTAGTTGTTCGGAGACCGATGGTAATGACTCATAAAAGTAAAAGGAAATTTCAAGCAAAATGGGAAAGCCCTTATGTAATTGAGTCCGTGTTTTCCAATGGCGCCTATCGATTATCAAAGCCCAATGAAGATCTGCTCATGATGCCAATCAATGGCAAGTTTCTTAAGAAATACTATGTATGAAAAAAAAAGGATGAAAATAAAGTTCCTTTTATTATTTTTTTTTGAAACAAAAGACTAAGGATGAGGGCCACTCCCTTCGTTATTGAATACATAGTCGGCCAATGCATAGAAGGCGTCGTTTCCTGAACTCATGAAAAGTTTGCAGACAGTCATCCTCGACGCTTCTTCTTCAGGAGTTTTCCCTGGCTCTACTAAAAAAGCAAGGATGTCTTCGGGGGGCTTGGGCGCAGAAGAGCTTCCACCTATTTCGGTTGAGCCTGATGAGCCTGATATAGGGGGCTCAATGGGGAACGTCTCAATGATGCCCTCGATTTTTCGGAGGACTTCATTCTTTCGTCGGACATCCTCAGAAGACATTTTCAATAGAGGAGGAGAAATAAGAATGAAGGGTTACAAGCAATTCTCGCCTATTTATAGAGGAGGATTACTAATGAACTAGTCTCTAAAATTGAAAACGACTTTTCATTTCCGAAAAGACTCGTCCGTTCATGTTACCAGGTTCATACATTTAATTATGGAATTGAATCGTCCTTTCTATTCCCAAGAAATACGTTGATTCGTCCACCGTTTTGACGCATATGCTCACAATATCTGTCTTCTTATTTCCCAGCTACCAAGGTTTGGTTAAGCTGACTTCTTGTTTCCTGAGAAAGGGATTTTATATCTTCTATTTTATCAATTGATTAGAAAGTGGGATTCGCTATTTATCATGTTTCTATGACCTCTGGATAAATACTAAATCTACTTACTTTTCCTATCTATCACTTCTATTTGACCTCTGCATAGATATTAATCTAATTTTCTTTTGAGTTCATATATGCTATTATGTCCATATTACCTCTGATAGTATCATATACTCTAAAACAGAAAATAAGATTTCATTTATCTATCATGTCCATATTACATCCAGATAGATACAAATCATTGATCATAGAAGAATCATCATTTCCATTCCCATATCATCAAAAAAGTCTATTACATTTCTTAGACTTTCTTACAAGTTATAATGGAAATCTCTTACATTCTTGGATTTTCATTTTATACACCAACGATAACCTAATAGAGATCTATTTCTTCTTTGATCTTCTTTGACGGGTTCGTTGTTGGTGGCAATTTCTGACTGTCTGAGCTCCAGTGGCAACAAGAATAGCAGGAATCAAACTCTGGTCTTCTCTCTCAGACGAGAGGAGAACCCCAGAGTATGGCAGCTCGAAGGCGTGTTGCTGCCAATACAACTGGTGGATTAGGGGCGGCCTTCCAGAGGAGATAGGAATGCATCCAGCATTGGGATACGATTCCTAGTTCTACCGTGAAAGGAACTCTACTACCCGATTTCTCGGGGTAGAGTTGACTCCACCATCCAACTCTCCGTGTATAAAGGCTCTTCCTACCAACAGAGGAAGACCCTTCTATCTCACGAAGAGTTCTGAGTTGTCTGATTTGCGCGTCAAAAGCGCATGAGCTCCCTGATGTTGATGTCAGAAAAACGCTCTTCACAACGTCAAAGTCACCAATGCCGATTCTGGAAAAGTTGTTCAGCCAAACTTCTGCAGAAAACAACAAAGAAGAAGTGTTTTAAACAGAAGTATCATCAGATGCGTATTAAACGCTAACTAAAAACAGATTCAGCAAGGCTTTTACACCAGTGCTTCAGCAAGGCTTTTTACGCCTGAGCTTCAGCAAGGCTTTTACGCCAGTGCTTCAGCAAGGCTTTTTACGCCTGAGCTTCAGCAAGGCTTTTACGCCTGAGCTTCAGCAAGGCTTTTCTGCCTGAGCTTCAGCAAGGCTTTTACGCCAGTGCTTCAGCAAGGATTTTTACGCCAGTGCTTTAGCAAGGTTTTTTACGCTCGTCAAGAATTTACGCTCATGAATAGCTGTTTTCAACAAAAAATTCAAAGACAGACAATTGCTTATGATCGGACTTACCACTTAAGTCAAATGTTTTGGCTCTAATGGTGGTTGAATCTACGTCTAATGACTGGGTGTACAAAAGAACGCCGTTGGAAAGCTTCGCCATGGTCACTTGTTGGAGAACGACATTACAAAAAGTTATCTTCAAAGGAATGAGAATGAGAATATATGACACATTCTTGGCTATTTATAAAGAATGAAGAAACTGTTGGGAGTCTATTCCGGGAGAAGATCCTATTTAAAGGCTCTCGTAACCACAAGACAGATGCCACGTGTTGGTTTGTTTCTTGGGAATTAACACCCATAGAAGCAGTCAAAATAAGTGTTGAATAATTCTATCTACCAATAGATGAGATTAACATCAAGATTTTATTTATAAAGGGGGGAGTGGACCCCTATATATAAAAGAGTCGCAATACATGGAATATTATTTCTCTCCTTCTTTGGGCTAACGAAGGAAGACACCTAGTTCGTGCATATTGCGAATCCCGGAGCGGCGCATCAGATTAAGAAACGCTTCGGCATCTCCTGGCCCTTCGTACGCAGTTGGGGGACCACCATCAATGCGACTAAAGACTGCAGGAGTCACTCCAAAACACTCTAAAAGGTTGCACGCTCGCTCGAAATCAAGCCTGGAGCTTGAAGCCTCTTTGTTGGTAATCTCGTTCTTCGGCGCCATGACAAAACAAAGATGAATGTCAAGAATAAAGAATTTGTCCTTATTTATACAAACCAAAGCAACTCTTCATATTCCTCGTTGGAAACTACTTACTCGGGAAGATGAAGAGACATTAAAAAGTTTCGAGAAAGAAATTTATTATGACGGTTAAGTATTGACCGACATTAATTTTCTTTTGAAGAATACGCCGACTGTTGGATATCCCCTCTTTTACGCGGATGGCTGTTGCGTATCCCGAATTTTACGCCGACTGGTCAAATCTCAATTTTTACGCTTCTGTTCAAAGTATTTCAAATTTTGGAGATATTTGAAAACTTTGAAGGGGGTCTTGTAGGAGCGTAAAAAGTGCTTCACAAGAAGGGTCAAAGTGATAGATCAGTCTACTCAAATTGATCCCCTTTATGCCAAGGAGAGGCTAATCACTTTACGCCTGAAGCAGGTTGGTTATTTTACGCTTGGGTCTACACCTATGATTTTACGCCAAGGACAGAGCAGCCACTTTTACGCTGGACAAAGTGTCAAGTCTTGCATTTAATGCAAACTCTGACATGAAGATATTAATGATGGCATATATCACAGAATTCAAAGGGATTTGTTTTATACAGAGACCAATGTTGTCGTTTAGTATGTGAATTGAGCTACTTTACGCTCACACTATGGCTTCTTTTACGCACGAGGACTATACGAGCTTTTGCGCTCAACAGTTGACGTGTGCGTAAAGTCTATTTGAGCTATTTCTACGCTCAAGGTTATTTAACAACCACTTTACGCGGGAAGTCTACGTCAAAGCTACTTTATGCTCAATCTATTGCTTTACGCTCAGAGTACATTGAGGCTATTTTTACGCGCTGTTCTTTCTGATCAATTTCGAACGTGGCTTGCCTACATGGCTTTTATGCTACACATCCCGAAGAACGTGTGTACGTGCATCCTATTCTTACTGAATTGATGGGACACGTGTCAACGTATATAGAGGATGACTTTGATCGTGGGTGGCGGTTGTTAGCGTAAAAGCGGAACTTTTGCTGAGTTTTTACGCACCAGAGCCCAAGTCTATAAGTAGACTTATTTTTCTCATAAGACAGACACAGAGAGACAGGAGAGAATACAGAGATCAGAACTTCGAGATTTTGATTCTCCGGAGCATTCTTCTTCAACTTTTCTTTCAGAATAGAGTGAAGCAAAGCAGGAAAGCATTCAGCCTCGCCATCAGTGCCCAAGTGCGTCGATACCTTTCTGGTGACTTAGTTCTTCCAAGTTGTTCTACTTCAAGCAGTGATCTTCATCATCATCATATGGTCCAAGGAACAAAGTGATCATTTACAGATCAGACTTCCATAGCAATACTTTCCCAGAATCAAATTTGTACTTCTTGTACTTTTTCTCGTTTTATTTTCAAAATCCAACTTTTGTTTGGCATTTTTGTTAAGTGAAACAAAATGGCGACTCTGCTGGGGAATACCTTCTCCTCTAACGAGGAGGCGATTGCTCAATATGATGATGTTTCGGTCGGTTCGACCAAGAAGACTCTGGTTGTGCACTTCGACCAGACTGCCTATGAAGAAATGCTCCGAACTGGGGGTGGTTCTCGCCACTCCAATGTTCAAAAGTATCGCAAAGCACGAAAAGTTTGGATTCCCAAATCCAAAGTGGTTTCTGATCTCTCTGTTGCTTCTGATGACAAAGGAATTCTTTCCACTCCTGTCGTAGGGCTCCCGTTCATAACGAGGCAGTCCTTACTTCAGAGTTGCACTCAAAGTGTGACGATTTATCTTCCGTTTATAACGGTGAAGATAATCAGATTTCACGCCCACTGCATAAGAATCAAGTTTTACGCTCAGTGGGTAAGAACCAAATTTTATGCTCAGTACATAAGAATGAATCTCCCATTCGTAATGGGGCAGACTCTAAAGTTTATGCTTCTGAGTGTAAGAATCAGTCTTCCGTCGGTGACGTGGTAGGCCCAAATAAATTACGCTCCTCGTGTAAAGTAAAACAATATCCTGCAAAGTAGAGAGGACGGTCATGTCGATTGTCTTCCATTAACATGTCATCTTGTGTGAAGGTAATATTTGGAATTAATTCCAGCACACTGTGACAATGGAGACAAGAGACAGGTTCTGACTTAGGTTTTTTAAGAAGAGTTAGGCAGGTGTCTGCCTGCATCAAAGCCTCACTCAGTATTTCTCGAGTCTCTTTAGAGAGACGTAAAAGCTCGAAGATGGACAGCCTAGCTGGTGTGTTGGCCAGTTGAGCCAATATGTCAAAGTTATATGGCTTTTCAAGTCCAGAGGGGGATGACTTCTTCAAAACTTTGTCGAAGCGGACTTGTTGTTTGCCTTTGTCGGCAGCCGCCGGTTTAGAAGGAATGGATTCTACAACCGGTGAAGATGCAGAAGGGATGTCCTCAGTAGAGACAAGTTGCACTGGAGCAGACTCAGAAGAAGAAGCAGGGTTTTCTTGAGTCTCGGGAAATTCCCATGAATAGGCTTTCCCTGACCTGGTGCCCAGCAGGATTTTCTCTTCAACTATGGGGTCAAAAGACACCATATTACATATCTTTGTTCTGCTCTTGGAGCGGTCTTTTTGTTTAGACAAGGAAGGTGCCTCGAAGTCTGTAACAAGGTCAGGGTGGATCCACATAATCTCACCGTTATCAAGAGATAAGGGGACGAGACCTTCACTCCGGGGAGGAGGAAGATTCTCGATCTTAAGAGTGGCCTTGGAGATAGGGATAACACCACGATGTACCATCTGTGGAGGGAAGTTACCGAACTGTACTGAGACCATGTTTGCGGTAACAGTCTTCTCATCTTGTAGAAGGGTGACAACACCAGCGTTGACTAACTCTTGAATCTTGCCTTTGAGCACGTAACATGCTCGAGTGGGATGTCCAATGAACCTGTGATAAACACAATATTTGGGATGATCAGTCTTACCGACCTCGTCAGGCTTCTTCGGGTCTGGGAGTTGAAGCTTATTGCTTTTGATCAAGAAATCAAAGATGCTCACGGTGTCGTTCTCGTCAAAGGAGTACTCTACTTTCGGACGAGGTTCCCTTGGTGGAGGGGCAGAAGGAGTAGAAGTAGACGTAGGTGGAGCCAAGTTGACAGCCAGAGATTCTTTGCTCTTCAAATTGATGTTCAAAGTTTCTTTACCCTTACAGTTGTTCTGGCGATTATCGCTATTAGAAGTCGGGTGTTCATCCCGGTCGAGGTTAGACATGTGTACTCCCAACTGCTTGAACTTGTCAGCACTAACTTCAGCTGCTTTAGCATTGACAATAAATGATGGTCGGTCTTGAAATTGAGTTGACCCCGTCCACATGCTGATAATAGGCAAAAGATTTTCCTTGCAGGTATCTATACTTACAGCGGCCGGAGTTCCAGGAGGCATTTTTAATGCTTCTCGGCGGAATCTTTCAATGAAACTCTCAGCAGTTTTATTATGTCTTTGTTTGATCTTGTTGAGGGCCGACATGGTCATGTCGTTGATTCCCTCGTAGAATCGTTCCAAGAAGATTTGTTTAAAACTCGAGAAAGAGGTGATACAGCCATCAGGCAAGCTCCTGTACCAATCGTATGCTATACTGGCTAAACAGCCGACGAATACCCTGGTAAGAAGAGCGTCATTTGGCTGAAGTTGAACAGTCATTACCTCAAAGTGGTTAATGAACTGACTCGAAGAAGTGCTGCCGTCGAACAGCGAAATTGTGGGAATCTTATACTTTGGAGAAAATGGGACTTCCTTCCATTCAACCGGATAGGGTTTTTGATCCCCAATCTCTGTAAGTTGTCCTTCTCTTTGAAGGCCTCAAACTGAGTGTGCAAGAGTTTGACAGCTTCATTAGCATCCTCCGATAATGAAGAAGGAGCAGGCTGAATTATAGTGTTAAGGGGAGGAACAGCGTGGTAAGTACTACCCCCAGCTCCTGACTGGTTGGGTGTGGGTTGAATTTGTACAAGGGGTATTTGAGGAGATACTACCCCCAGACCTGTATTGACAGGCACCGACGATGCTATAATCTCAGGATTTACAGCAGGTACGGTCGGTGGTACTGTATGTTGGGCCACGATGATAGAATACATACTTACGACCATTTCAGCCATGGTCTTCAGCTTGTCCTCCAGTGCAGCTATTCGTTATTCTTGATTTGCTGAACTAGAAGCATCTGGGTCTTCAATGACAACATAAGCTGTCACTTCTCTAGGTACAGTAGAAGACACTGTCTGTTCAGAACTTTTGCTGTATGCGTCATAATCAGAGAAGGAATCATCTCCTGAATGAAAAATAGGAAGATGAGCAGAGGGCTCTTGGAGAAGATTCCTACGACCGATTGTGTCTCGACTTCGGGATCGGATGTGTCGAAATACTCCTTCAGAAGATTCTTGGAGTAAATCTAAGTACCGCTGGCTGGGTTCACGAGGTTTGTCGTGTTTGGAGCACCTTCTATCCCCAGTGTCTCGAGAAGCCATGTTGACGGAAGCATATAACATTTCGTCTTTGTCTTCTGACATTGGTTCAGAAGCTGCAAAATTCAGACGATCGAAGACATATCGTTTTGTTGTCTGGCAACAGCACTTGATGACAACCTTGTGATTACAATGGCGTTCAAGTGGTTAAACTGGAGGTGTTGAGATATTGTCCCGCTTTTGTTTGAGGTGCTCCCGGAGGTCAGGGATATGTTCTTTGACGACATTCGGAACATGATTCTGATTCTTCAGATGCCTTGTCCCGTGAGTATACAGAGAAGTACTCAACTCATTGGCATAGGTATCCGAATTTTTTCTCCTGGAAGTGTGTTTTTGATATAAGTTCGCCTTCTGCATTGGTTGCTTGTGTTTCATAGAAACTGGTCTATTGAGATAAGTCCGTAAATCGGCAAACTCACCCCCAGGGGCTTCTGTCTGAGACACCAGTAATTTCCCCTGCTTTGAGCGGGACATCCGAAGAGTTGGGAGATCTTGGAAATGTGCTACTGGAATAGGCAAAATACCTCTCTGATCAATATTCCTCCCTTTAACAGGGAGAGAAGAACTCTTGTTTGAGAGGGTTTTTGTACTGTTTGGTGCCGAGGCACGCTCAGATGGATCTTCTGAGGTAAAAATCGGAGAAGACTGAAAAAATACCAAAGGGCCTTTTCCTTTATTTTGGAAAGAAGGGTTGGCTAAAGAGCGTTTCTCTCTGTTAGACGGAGGAGGAACAGCCAAAAGACTACCCCCTGTGGGTTGCGCAAGAACAGAAGAAGCAGCAACTTACCCTCTGGAGATGAAGACAGAGGGCTCTTTGGCCATAGAACTTGCAGGGAGTGCAACCTGTGCTCTAGAAGAAGTAGCAAGTGAATCATTGATTACAGATGGCCTAGGTTGCGCTCTGTTTGAAGGAGTAGTAGATTGTGCAAGAGGGACAGAGGTCGCCAACTGCGCCAGAGGGAAAGAGGTTTTGATCTTTGCCATAGCAGCGTATGATGTAGACTACGTTGTGCCAAGACGAGCAGTGCACTGCGCCTGGGCAGGTGAAGCTCTGGCTTGCACTTTGACAACGCAGGTGGTGTTTTGCGCAAGGACAGAAGTGGCTACTGGTTCTTTGGTAGCAGAGACAGCAGGCTGCACAGATGACTGCGCAGAGGACTGCGCAAAGGGCTTCGGAGTCCACAATGTGCGGACCTTGCTCTTGGCAGAGGCCACAGTGCGACAAGTAGCCCCAGAGTTGATCATCGCTTCGTAGGCAGTCTGGTTGACCTTCACAACCAGCGTCTTCTACGTCTTTCCGATAGACGCAACATCATATTGAGTTGTCACTTCCTCGTCGGAGGAGAAAGTCGTCCCCAGCAGAGTCGCCATTTTGTTTGCAAAAACAAAAAGTCTTGAAATTGACAAAAATAAAAAGTCTTTTATTTCACAAACTTTGTGAGAAGATTACAATTGAATTTTGGGAAAGTACAACTATAGGAATCCGATCTGAAGATGATCGCTTTATCCCTTGGACGATGTGAACTTTGAAGACGATAGCCTCTGAAGAATGCAGCAGCACTCGGGCAAGAACTCCTGATCTCTGATGATAATATGATCTGATAACAATCTGATCCCTTTAATGACGGACTTGAAACTCTATTTATAGAATTCTAGAAATAACTAATTTGTAGTTATTCTGGTTTGTGCATGATGAACTGCGCTGGCGACAGATTGTGCAGACTGTAAACTGCACTGACCTATTGGACAGTTGCTCGATTGTGGGCTAACCATTTTTAGACGCGTGGTATTGTTTAATTGAAATGCGCTTGGTCGTGTGCAGATGGTTGCCACGTGGCGAGCAATTGATGGCATGGAAACCACATAATAAATGTCAGTTATTTGATGAACTTGATGGATCGCGCTAGCCGAATAGCGCTAACTTCTGACTGTGCTGAACCCTGGTCAACAGATTGTGCTGGATGAGAACAGCTAGACCATGCTAGATAGCTGTCATGGCAGTGTGGCACAAGAAATGAACAGTCTTCTCGTTCTTCGGGCTGTCAGTTGTCAGAAGATCTGATCTTTGTCAGGTAATGATGGCGTTGCCACGTTAGCGTAGCGCGCTCGGGTGGTAGCGCAGTTCAGCTTGCGCGTTTGATTCGTAGTGCAATCTATTTCCTGCACAGTTGATTTTTAAGATGCGCAGTTGGATTTTTGTGCCTTTTTATTGAGTGTAACTTGATTTTTAGGACATATAATGCCATCTTTTGTAAGTATTGTACAGTTGCACACATTCGTCGTCTTTTCTTGTATCGTGCATTCAATGCACGCCTCGAGGCCTTGTTTCCATATTCTACGCCTTAGTATTCAACGCGTTAGACTTATGTTCCTTCCCTCCGACTCGTGCAACTGAGGCATGCCCCGATAGGGTATTCAATATTTTATTGCTCGTGTACTGAGGCACTCGTGCCGATATAGTCTTTCAATGTTCTAGCATTCTAACTCGTGCACGGGACACGAATGACTTGTGCAATAAGGCACTCGTTGATACAGTTATCCCAAGTTCTTATGGCTTGCGCACCGAGGCGCTTGCCTTTGCGATATTCAATGTTCCATAGCGACTCGTACATTTGCTGTACGATTCATTTCAATTCTTCTATCTAGTATTTGACATGTACTATGTTTATCTCTCTATCGAGCCATGCCTGTGGCGTCGATAAGTCAACTCAGCATGCAATGATATATATTTTACTTAGGCATGAAGGAGTATGAAAGAGAAGTCAATGTCCCCCCTCCCCAACCTTGAGTCGATACACCTTGTCGTTTCGCCGAGCCGATGCGGCTCGTTTTCATAACTTCGTTGCACGGCCAACTCTCCTGACTTAGCCATTCGAGCACTTCGTGCTTTATTGAATTACACGTCCGATTTGGCTTACCGTGCCAACGCCTCAGTCCGTCGCAAGGCGACGATTGGTTTCGCGGACCCCTTTCTGAATAAGGCAAAACATCGACCTCTAATATTTCAGCATAAACATATAGCCTGCACACGAAACTAACTAAAATCAATACTTACTCGATTCGTTCAATTGCCTTGCGTCGATTCGATTTCTTAGAATCTTCGAACCGACTCACTGCTTTGCCTCGACCAACTTAACACTTGCATCGATCTTACTCGATGCGCTCCTCGGATCAATGTAACTATCCGACTCAATGCATCCTCTCGGGACAACGTAACTCTTTGTATCGATTCGCATCGATACGAAAAATTGGGTCAACGCAACTCTTCGACTCAACGACTCGGCATAATGCACCGTACGGAACGGGACATTACATAATATACCACTCAAAACAAGGTTCGTCCTCGAACCGAAACCAATACTAAATTTCCAAGGGTTTCACTAGATCGTTCCCCGATCTCGTCTCACTATCGTTTGGATCATACAACTTAGTTTAGAATTATACATTTTAGGCGTCCCCCCAATATATGCATTTCAGCCAGGCTTAGTTGTAGGATATCGGAAGAAAGCTAACATGAACTTCTTATTCTCAATTAGTTGCTACCTCGTACTCTCGATCGAACTTGGGATCTAGCATAATTTCTCGCAATTCTATTGCATATGCATATTGATACATACACGATCCTCCAACAAAAGTCAAGACACACGATACAATTCAAAAAATCGTATTTCTCATTTTGTAAGTTTTATCGGGACTATCAATTCTACGCGACGCGTGTCACAACCCGCTCCCGAATAATCGGATACGAGTCGGACACGCCCAGCCTTCGTCGATGGACACGAAGAAGTAAGCTGTACAATACTAAGAAAAACTCCAAGTCACAATGTAATGTAAACATCCACATCTTTATATAACGTTCCCAGAAAAATCACCAATATCCATCAATCAATTTATACAATGCTATCCGGAGACAAATCGATTAAGTAAAATAATATACAATAATGAATATCCAAAATACAATCTCCAGAAAATAAATAAAATAAAAGCTGCAATATCCAATGCAACCACATGCTCCATGTGGCCTCAAGCTCACCTGCAACGTATCCTGTCAGGAAAAAAGCAAAGTACAACCCCGACAAGACAATATACAATGTAATTGTAGTATAGAATACAAGGTGAAACCAGAATACCAGAACTGAAAATGAAACTATGGTACCAGAAATAAAATATAAAACTGCAGGCAATGGATACGACAATCAATATACAAAACAATGAACACGGCTATCAATGAATCAAGATAATGAACACGACAATCAATATAAAAGTGTGACAATTTGAAATATTAAACTAATGTGTGATCGCTAAGGAACACAATCAATCAATGAGTCAATCAATTCTATAAGATTTGGCTTCATCGTACGTGAAGTGTACGATTAGGCTATCCACAATACCTATGTTGGGTGTGGTCACACAAAAACTAATATTTTTCCCAATCCGCAATAAACAATGACTCACAAGCAATGAACAAGGTACAAGACAATCGTGTGTATCTGTGTCCGTATGAGAACAAAGCACATTACAAGCCCACTTCAATTTTTTTTAATTTTTTAATTTTATTTTTTATGATTAATTTTATGGCCATTGTGAGTCATGCCAAAGCTTGTAGGTTGGCTATGACCATATTAAGGTCATATGACCTCTAGATAGCTTATATATGTATTATTTAGCTATTTTATATTTTTCTACAATTTTTGGATATTTGTAGGTATTTAATATTTAAGGTTTTATTATTTTTTAGGACTTTTAGGATTTACTGTGAGGTCACATGATGATATTTGTGTTAAAATATTTTATTTAGATTCTAGACACTTAGAAATATTTTCTAGAATTTTCTAGAATTTTTCTGGATTTTTCTGCAATTTATTTTGAATTATTTGGACTTAAAATAATTTTTAAATGATTTTTGAAATAAATAAATAATTACCCAATAATCTACCGGGGGGCCCACCTGTCGGCGCTGCGCCTCTCTCTCTCCTATATATATGCATTGTATATTCACAAACCCTAATTAATTATAGCCTCCTCCTTTTGGAGTTTGATCCAGGTGATTCCCGACTTTCCGAGGCGATTGCCGCCAACTCGGACCTCATTTTCACATGCCATTTTTTTGTTGGAAACGTATTGAGGTATATTTTCTGAATATCTAATTTATTTTCGTAATTTCTGAACCTAAATTTCTGGAAAATTCAGTAGAGTGTCGGTTGTCCGAAACTTGACACGTTTTGGTGTTTTCGAGATTCCGGGAGAACCAGAAATCGAAATCACGAACCGTTTGAAGTTTTCAAAAGCTAACACAGAGCGTACTACATATATTTTCCCAGAAATTATTTCGTTAATTTAATATTTTAGTTTTTCTATTGAACTCAGAACTGATCGGTTGATCCCCGTTTTGGTCACGATTAGCCATAACGGCGATATCTTTTGACCAAAGCGTGATTTTGCGGCACGGTTGATTCCAGTGCACTCTTGGCACTGAAATCTACCAAAGTACACTTTCAAAATCTAGAGTTCACAGCATCTGACTAAAAAGTCAATGGCACGTCTCGATTTACGTGTCATGGTTTCCAAAATTGAGAAACACGACTTTTGATGGCCAACCTTGCATGTTTAGATTATATTCAGATTATTATTAGGTTAAATTATATTTTAAGTAAATTATTAAAGAATTAATTATTTAGATTAGTAACCCAAGTAGCCACTATTTAGAACTAGAATATTAGAATTGATTTGTGGTTTTCGTGCACGGTTCGTGGTGCGATATGTATTATAGGTTGACATCTTCTAGATCAGCATCCCCTCATCCTCTACTTGTGGATACGGTTTGTGCAAGATTAGACAAGTGCACTTTTTGATTGCTTTTCGATTCATAGTAGTCTTTTCATTTATGTCTATACATATATCTTGCTGCTTGTTGACACGCTCGTCACACGGAGTAGTCGGGAGGGGAAATATCTTAGTAGACATGTGGACTACCCAGAACTATCCCATGATGTCTATTCGTGAACAATAGCACATGTACACGACACGTACAGATGCCGAATTTACCCTCTAGCCGTTCACATGTCGAAACAGATATTTCACATCACCTAGATAGATGTCTTTTATTAGTTTTTCCTTGTTTACTTCTCTATCGTGCTATGTCATCAGTTATCTTCCCGTTTTTTTATCTCTCACATGTTATTTTCATGTCTTGTTAATTCTATTGTGATTTCGCATTGTCGTCGGTTTGTGTACTTGTTCCATTCCTGACTGGAAACCAACATTTTTCAGGTTTAGCCGTGATCACTCTTAGCATTGGAAGGCTTGGGTATGCTGAAGTCAAACCTAGAAATAGATAGCAGATGTACCAATTTCATTTACTGTAAAATCTTGTATTTCCTTTAAATTTTAAGTGATTAAATGTTGTAATAAACTTAGAAATGTGAATGAACAGCAAATAATATTTATTTTGAGTAATTATTCTTGCGGGCTTGACAGCGTTCTACCGTCGACTCTGCGGCGTAGGCTGGCTTGGACACGTCTCGTATCCGAAAAGCGGGTGTGGGTCGTGACAAGTTTTTGTGGTGGCCCATGCAGGTCAGATTTTGCAAAAGATTGCGAACTCGTGATGGTACGTTAGTCGTACTATTGCGAGCCTGCGCTCAGGAAATTCTCATTTACAATTAGGATTGAAATAATTTAGGAGAATAACTAGGACTAGGAGTCCCTTGTTCAAATTGACCGTTGGATAGTTAAGGCTATTAGATAGGCCATACAATTTAGATAGCTTGCTAGATCCCTATAGGTATAGTCTTACTTTTGATATGACAATGTGATCCAGTATGAATATACTAATCGCTTGGTATGTTAGACTTGCCTAGAATTAAGGCGTTAACTTTGATAAACTGTTCAATTTTCTTATTTAGATGTAAATCTTATATTATAAGTTAGAATTACATGTTTTAAATTCTCTTTTACTATGAGGAGTTAATTTATAATTTCTGATTCTATTATTCCTGTATGAATCTCGAGGTAGATTGATTCAAAGTTTTTTCCTCAACTATTTGAGATATATATGAGATAAATGTTAGGATGTTCTTATTTTCTTGTCGTCAGTAATTTCCCCGGTCAACCTTTTACCTTAAGGATTAAGACTTACATGCATGTGTTTACGCTTTCTACCATAGTCAACTAAATTGAATCCCTAGCAGCTCTTTGACATTCTTAGGAATATAGTTGGAGCATTTTAACGACTGTGATGACTAGACAGCAGCACACTGTCGCCAATTACCTGAGAGCGGAGAGTGTGGGTTCACTGTAGCCAGCAGCGCACTGGCGAGGCACAACCCATAGAATAGAAACCATTTCGAAGAATTGTAGGTTAGGGATCATTGCTAAAACTATGTCCTCGTTGACCTCTTTAGATCTTAGATACCCTGTGTCAATATAGGATAGAGTATCTGATAGCTTATCACAATTGAATCACGGAACCAAGGTTTTACCGCAGCCAGAGTATACATGCAAGGCAAAATTCTTGGTGAAATGACTTCAGACGTGATCACAAGTTTAGGATACTATAGAGAATAGAAAGATACCCGGTGTGACCCTAAGATCCAAAACCAATACTAAGATAAGTTCTGTAAGTTGGGTAACACGTCTCCCACCCTAGCGTCCCGTGGTCCGCGCAATCTATTAACAAGGTACTTGATCGACATTAATAGGTTTACCTAGAATATAGAATTTAGAGTTCCATAACCCATTAATAGACCAAGGCCTTATGGATAGATGATAGTAGGATGACTGTATAAGAACACCAAGGTAAGGTTTGATTCTCACCAAACTCGAACTACTAGTGCCTCCTTTCAAAAAAAAAGTCTTGCGTACTTGTATTTTGACTATCTTGACCAACACTGCAACTACAACCTAGTTTTGCAAGCTTGCCCTTCTATCGAGCTTGATTCGAGACATGTGTTTATTGGGGACGCCCGCTAACATATTGTCTAATCAGAATCATTGTATTACGGTCTGATCAACCATGATGCAATTGGTTCGCTCTTCATCTAATTACCCTATGTGGATTGAGATAGATGTCTCTAGGATCTCATCCACGACTGCTTTGACAATTTCTCTTGAATTATTCATTCACCTTTGAATCACGTAATTGTATTCAGTGACATCTCTCTTGAACTCCTTATCGTTTTTGTCCTTCACTGACTAGAAAGACGAAAGCTTGTAATTGATAGATAGATATAGAGTATTCCCATGGCTATAGTAGTGGTATACGCAAGGGTAACTACCATCGGCCAGCCAGGTGACTGAAACCTTGCCTTGAGATACTCGTTCTCCTCTCGACCTTCAAGCTAATATTGGACCTTCTAGCCATCTGAATTTGAGAAACGATCATTGACTTGACTTACATCTACCATATTCCGTTACACCGTGCCTTATTCTTTATTAACAGAGTCGAGGTATATATCCGGACTTTGAAATCCTTCTAACCCTATTACTCCTAAAACCATAGCCTAGCTCCTAAGGTGGTAGACTGTAAACTTTCAAAAAAAATTGGATATACGAGGATTATCTGATTAGAATAATTTTATTAGAATGATAATTAGTGCTCCATGAACTCCCACTTTCCGTTTAGGTCATTTTGTGTCCCCGATCGTGTCATTAAAATTCGGGGCACGAGACCAGCGATTACCTTCCAACAAATTTCATATGTAAGATCTAGACGAATCCACCTTCATCTAGGTATATCATGTCCCACTCAAATCTGTCCCCTTGTACTCTATTTTTGTGCTACGACTTTCGGGTTAAAAAGGACCAACTACCCATACCATGATACCAGTATACTTCCGACTAGCAACTAGCTCAACCACTTTGGTTGAAACCTATTCCAGGTCACCATAATCTAGTAGGAATAGTTTTATCTTTGGGATCCTGTCCAGCCAATGTTGATTGAAATCCAAGGATCATCCAACCAACGATTGTTGTCCAAATAGAGAACCCATTAAGACCACAATTTTGATTTCTCAAATTTTGTTCCATGGAACCTTGTTTGAATTAGAATTTTGAGAACGAGACTTCTGTATTGCACGGATTGCAGGCCACTCTAAGTAACGAAGGGCTCTCGACGTAGCAAGTGACTGAACTAGAGTAACCCAATCTAGCAAGTAAGTCAACGGTTCATAGACTTTTTTCTATCTGCAACATTGGATACTCTCCACTACTCTTGAAATTTCACAGTTGCTCCCGATTATTCTGTCTTATCTTCCTGTCCTCCCTACTTCGGAGCACGAATAGTCATGCTTACTAGAAATTACCAATATTTTTAAGCTACTTGTGTAAATTTGTTGCTGTTAAATTTTGGATTGCTTGATAAATACGAGAGGAGTGTAGATACCATATGCCTAGATAATTGTTGGTAGGATTGTTAGCAACCAGTTAGAAGATTATAAGATTTTTAGTTTGATGGAGTAGTGTGACCAAAGGTGGGTTGAAGTTCTCAAGTATTTGGAGTTATGAAATGGCTAGAAAAGGTTATAAAATATTTTGAGTGATTAAATTGAGGAGATTAAGATTAAGGTAGACTTTCTTTTAGAATTTTAAGAATAGTTACGAATTAGAATTTCGAGGAAAATTATTCTAAGGTGGATAGATTTGTAAGCCCACTTCCCAATTTTTTTTAATTTTTTAATTTTATTTGTTTATGATTAATTTTACGGCCATTGTGAGTCATGCCAAAGCTTGTAGGTGGGCTATGACCATATTAAGGTCATATGACCTCTACATAGCTTATATATGTATTATTTATCTATTTTATATTTTTCTACAATTTTTGGATATTTGTAGGTATTTAATATTTAAGGTTTTATTATTTTTTAGGACTTTCAGATTTACTGTGAGGTCACATGATGATATTTTGTGTTAAAAATATTTTATTTAGATTCTAGACACTTCGAAATATTTTCTAGAATTTTCTAGAATTTTTCTGGATTTTTCTGTAATTTATTTTTTTTATTTGGACTTAAAATGATTTTTAAATGATTTTCTGAAATAAATAAATAATTACCCAATAATCCAACGGGGGGCCCACCTGTCGGCGCTGCTACAGTAACCGCCTCTCTCTCTTCTACATATATGCATTGTATATTCACAAACCCTAATTAATTATAGCCTCCTCCTTTTGGAGTTTGATCCTGGTGATTTCCCGACTTCCCGAGGCGATTGCCGTCAACTCGACCTCATTTTCACATGCCGTTTTTTTTGTTGGAAACGTATTGAGGTATATTTTCTGAATATCTAATTTACTTTCGTAATTTCTGAACCTAAATTTCTGGAAAATTCGTAGAGTGTCGGTTGTCCGAAACTTGACACGTTTTGGTGTTTTCGAGATTCCGGGAGAACCAGAAATCAAATCACGAACCGTTTAATTTTCGGAAAGCTAACACAGAGCGCTACGACATATATTTTTTCCAGAAATTATTTCGTTAATTTAGTATTTTTGTTTTTCAGTTGAACTCAGAACTGATCGGTTGATCCCCGTTTGGTCACGATTAGCCATAATGGCGATATCTTTTGACCAAAGCGATTTTCGGCACGGTCAATTCCAGCACACTCTTGGCACTGAAATCTACCAAGGTGCCTTTCAAAATCTAGAGTTCACAGCGTTTGACTAAAAGGTCAATGGCACATCTCGATTTACGTGCATGGTTTCCAAAATTGAGAAACACGACTTTTGATGGCCAACCTTGCATGTTTAGATTATATTCAGATTATTATTAGGTTAAATTATGTTTTTAAGTGAATTATTAAGAATTAATTATTATTAGATTAGTAACCCAACTAGCCACATTTAGAACTAGAACATTAGAATTGATTTGTGGTTTTCGTGCGGTTCGTGGTGGATATGTGTTATAGGTTGACAGCTTCTAGATCAGCATCCCCTCATCCTCTACTTGTGGCTACGGTTTGTGCAAGGATTCAGGCAAGTGCACTTTCTGATTGCTTTTCGATTCATAGTAGTCTTTTCATTTCATGTCTATACATATATCTTGCTGCTTGTTGACACGCTCGTCACACGGAGTAGTCGGAGGGGAAATATCTTAGTAGACATGTGGACTACCCAGAACTATCCCATGATGTCTATTCGTAACAATAGCACTGTACACACACGTGCAGGTGCCGGATTTACCCCTAGTCGTTCACATGTCGAAACGGATATTTCACACCACCTAGATGGATGTCTTTTATTAGTTTTTCCTTGTTTACTTCTCTATCATGCTACGTCATCAGTTATCTTCCAGTTTTTTTATCTCTCATATGTTATTTTCATGTCTTGTTAATTCTATGTGTTTTCGCATTGTCGTCGGTTTGTGTACTTGTTCCATTCCTGACTGGAAACCAACATTTTTCAGGTTTAGCCGTGATCACTCTTAGCATTGGGAAGGCTTGGGTATGCTGAAGTCAAACCTAGAAATAGATAGCAGATGTACCAATTTCATTTACTGTAAAATCTTGTATTTCCTTTAAATTTTAAGTGATGTAAATTGTAATAAACTTAGAAATGTGAATGAGCAGCAAATAATGTTTATTTTGAGTAATTATTCTTGCGGGCTTGACAGCGTTCTACCGCCGACTCTGCGGCGTAGGCTGGCTTGGACATGTCTCGTATCGAAAAGCGGGTGCGGGTCGTGACACACATGAATGTAAGACAGAAAGACAAAGTAAAAGTTGAGTCGATGTACTTGCCTCGCCTTGGAAGCACGTGAGTAATACTGCATGGATGTAATGGATCACCTGGTATTTGTACAATTTGTTAGGGTTTTGAAATGATGATCATTAGCCAACTATATCACTAACTTTCTCTAGTACTAATTATAGGCCTAACTTAGCTTAATCAATATTTTTGAAAGTATATTATAACTTGATAAGGTTTTTAGAAATATTTTATTAGCAAGGTAATAATTATAACTATACAGCTTATATAACTACTAGCTAGAATACCAGAAAACTTATAATGAAACTTTAGATAAATTATTTGAAGATCATACTTGAAAATATTATTTGAAAATAATGTTTAGTTTAAAATACTTAAAACTATAAAAAAATTAGAAACTATATTATAGTTTTGATAATACTTAATTAGGTTTTAACCAAATTATTCATTAATTTTAGAAAATGCCTGAAAGCTAACTAACAATATTTTATAACAAATAATACTAGCAATTTAGATAGGGTAACATTCGCTAAATATTTTGCTATAAAAATATTTACCATTTTATTAATCATCCATAAAGATTTGTAGCAATATTTAATAATGATAACAAAACACATTTACTTATACTAGCAAATTATATGCTATTTAGAATAATGCTACAAATAAGAAAATATAAACAAGAGAACTATCATTATTCAAATCTAGCCCAAGCCCACAGTCCAACAGTAAAAAGACTTAAATATATAGGAAACTAAATAGATATATGTACCCAGGCCTGAAGCCCAAGCCCAAACTTCTGCCTAACCCCAGCCCATTTCCTATCCAGGCCCTGCTGCTAACATCAGCATTGTTATTATTTCTCTTAATTCTTTCTAAGCCCACATTCTTAGCCCGGGAACCCAGCCCAATTCTACTTCACTGCTAATACAACAATTAAAACCTTAACTCTTTAAAATTCAATACAACCAACATTTCTATCCTGACCCGGCCCACCTCTTAACACATATAACCCATTCTTCGTCTCTTCTCTCTCTTCCCTTCAGTTTTCAACCAGCCAAAAAATCCCATCCCTTCCTCTTCGTCTTTTCCTCCCAACTACTCCCAAACCCTAGAAATCTCGAGCTCTCCTTCCCCAAAAAAAACCGAGCACAACCTTAGCTTCCATTCTTCACTCTCTACTTCCTCAGTTCTCCTCAGACTTCCCAACCCGAAACCCTAATTTCTATTCTCTTCGTTTTCCCCAAAACTCTTCTCCTCTTAACAGAAACCCTAGCCCTAATGTTTCTCATCAACTTCCCTTTTCTACTTCACTCTCTCTTCTCTCTCACAGTTCTGAAAACCCTAGATTCTAGATCATCTCCCTCTATGAACCCTATTTGAACCCTAATCCCAATTGCCTCCTTCTTCTTCCCAAATTCTCACGAACCCCAACCCTAGCATCTTCTTCACTCAGAAACCCTAAATTCCCAATTAAAACAACAGCAAGGAGAGAGGGGGTCGAGAAGGATCGATGAGAAATTTACCTCGGCGTGCACGAGATTTGAGTGTAGCCGCTCGCTCTTCGAAGGTGGCACGGCTTCGAGGTGCAGCGCGGTCGCGGCGTTCGGGTCGAGGAAAACAACACCAGATCCGGTCGATCTAGGTCGCCAGGTCCCGATGCTCACCACAGGACGGTCGACAACGAGACCAGGCTCGGCGAGGCGACGCTCCTGCTAGCTGCGTCGAGATGCGGCGGAGATCTGGCTCCAAGCTGAGGATGGCGGCTCCGGCAACTGATCATGACGGCGAGCTCGTCGAAGTCTCCTCGGGGCTCGGTCGTCAACTCGGAACCGAAGGGTCAGACACAGAGCCCGAGGTGGCCTCACGAACCAAAGGGCGACACGCTGATCGAGGGGTCGGCGCTCGAAATATGGCTAACGGAGTCAGTGGCTCGGCACACGAAGCGATGGCGTGGCTCTGGCGGTACACGGCCCGAAGTGGCTCGAGCTCCGAAGGTGACTCACTGCTCGAGGAGTAGCGCAGTAGTCGAGACGACGGTGATCTGTGGTCGGCGAGAGCGGATCTAGACGATGGCGCTCGGTGGTGCTCGGTCGGGGATGGCCAGAGAGGAGAGAGATAGAGAGAGAAATTGTAGAGAGAGTAGAGAAATTGTAGAGAGTAGAGAGAGTGTGTGTGATGTGGACAGCACTGTGTGGTGTATCAGAACTTGGGAAATGTGTACAAATTTATAATAAAATAATTGTGTGCGTGTGTAGTAGGGATGGCAGAGCTGTAATAAGAAGTAGATCTGAGGGTATTCATACAATAGCGATCAGTGGCAATAGCAGTATTTAATATAGATCTGGGGGTTTACATGAGATTAATAACAGAAAGTAACTGAATTAGTTAGAGAATCAGATTTCAAATTCGAATTTCAAAACAGATTTTCAATATTCAAACAATCAACAGATTTTCAAAACATATTTTTAAATGCTAACCAAATTTTAAACTGCTAACAGAATTTTAAATTCAAATTTTTAAACAGCAAATAGGAACAGTAAAAGAATAGAAATTAATTAATAACAATCCACTAATTCAGTTAGTTAACAAGCTAACTAATTAACTGACTTAATAAACCGCCACATTCGACTAATAACAAGAAAACAATTATTCTCTTAATTAATAATTAATTATGAAAAATAATTAATCAACTAATCCTTTACTACAATTAAAATTAAACAGTATCAATCACCTAGTAATAACCATTAATAACTAAATTTAGATTTAAACAAGATTTAATTAAAACATTTTATGTTTATTATCATAAAATTAAAAATTCATTTATTAAATAACTATTCAAATAAATTTGGTTTTATTCATGAAAACAATATTACACCTAAAAGAAAATTAGAAAAATTTCACCAAAATTGATTCAGGGAGTTACATCGCGTCAAGTCATCGCGCATCCGATCACAACGAGTCTCCGCAACGCCTTGCATTCGACGTCGATACCCAACTTATTTCTGAAGTTTCACTTCGTATCTTATCTCGACATGATTCTCTTTTGTTGTCTTGCAAAAGAATCAACATTCAGGACAACGTCCGTTAGGTGATTTACCTAGACACCGTGCTTAAATTCTCCCGACACAACTTTAAATTGACATTGCACAAAGGCCACAATCTATCCAACACAAATTTAATTCGAGTCGACAATGCTCAAGGCAACGATCGCCTTAGCACGAATGTCTTTACGACGCGTCTTACGTTCGATACCCATCGAGTAGGAAACTTATAGCCAAATCCTAAACTCGTCCGTCTCGCAACATCGAATATAAGTTCGATTCACGCAAGCCTAATGTAAGGTGGATCCAAATTTAGCGACATAACTCGTAAGTCATTCCCTTATCGTTCTCTCTCGTGCATAGCACGACTCTCACAATCGTCTATCCGAATCACCAAGTCCGTTGGTGAATTTCTAGTTCGATCGTCGACAAACATAACCATTCAAGCATTCATTCGACGAATACTCAAAAACTAGCTACATCATTCTTAATCGAAAGTTGTTCCAACAATTTTTGATCGCCTTGACTTATCGTCAACATGCACGACACTATATTTGTTACCGATGCAATTTTGTATGCACAACGCATAGGTCATCTTACGGTCTGCAATATTCAATTTGATTTGGCGATCAAGTCTTCTAGGGTCAGCTGCCCCGAAGCTACGCTCGATAATTTGGATCATCACCGAAGGACAGTTTACTACGAACCATGTTATCTTATTTTGGAGCCAAATCGTTCCGACGATTTCTATGCGACTACTCAATTTCGGACAAAACCATTTCTATCGGTACAACGGATGCACAACTATCCTCGAGTAAAGTCATGCACTACTGTCGATGATTCCGCAATTTATGAAACATCTACTCGTATCAAGTTCGAGTCTATCTTATTTGCGGTCGACACACGAGATGCTATAAGCATCAAAAAATCGTCGATAACTTATAGTCTCGTCTTGATCAATCACAAAGTTCATGATCAACTATACGTTCATTCTCTTGTTATTTCCGAAAATCTCAATATCATAAGCCTACCCGTTGTGTTTTCTCATATCGTGCTTACGTTTCTTGGCGTATCGATTTTGATAGTTCATATCAATTTCGATAGCAAGAGAGTCGACTTCGAATCCGTTCCAACGTCAACTTAACTCGCATCATATACATCTAAGTTTGCAACGAACTTTTTCATACGCATCAAGTCATTTTCGATTCGCCGCATCCCACTATACTTTGATCGCGTAACTGAGTTACCGATTATCCAACATCAAACCCTCAAGTCATACGATCTCGTCCTCTAAGTTTTGCGTGTTTTCCAATCGTACTCAAAGTTTCGTAACGTAACCAACTATCTCTTGGGCACTATTTATTCACATCAACCAACTCTTCACCGTAGTCGCACATTGTGCGATCCGATTATATTTTGCCTCGCCAACATTTCTTTCGAGATCGCAAGACTTGCATTCAATTACCATTCGCGTATTCTAACATTTTGGTTGAGATCACATGTCGTGCGACGTGCGATCCGATTCGTATGTCCGAGCTTTTCTTGTCATGTCCGGTTCGTGATCAGCTGTTAGCTGTGTCCAGTCGGGTC
>JANAVB010025023.1:0-38017 GCA_029216955.1 Iris pallida
ACCTTCTACCCATCTGTTCTCAATCTTTCTTAAGCCTGCAAACCATTACATTACATGTGGCAAAAAAAGGAAGAAAAATTAATCAAAGCTTCGCACCATTACATTACTTTAGTTTCCTTGTTACAAAATTTTGACTTTCAAGTAAAGTTTTCAGGAAGGGCCTTTTTTTTTTACTCTTGCCCCGGGCACAAAAATGATCAGGGCCGCCGCTTCAAAGTAAACAAGTATGGGATTGACAAGTTATAAAATGAAGCTCAATATCATATCACATTGATCAACGCTTATCAGGATCTAGATGTCCCAACATCTAGAATTATATTTTGCACGAGTGATTGTCGAATTTTTATGTTCAGAATTCATTTGCAATAATGTTGTATATTAGGAGTCTAGGACTTGGGATGCGTGCTCGTGTCAATGTTCTCCACCAAGCCAACTCCCAATTATCGCCTGTTTGGTAAACGGGAATTGGAGCTGGATTTGGAGTTTCATGAAGAAGTGAAGCTAAATCCACGGCTTCCAATGTTTGGTTCATGGAACATGGATTTGGAAAGCAGAAGCAAATTGAAATTTGCAGTTCATGTCCCCCCTTGTCTCCTCCCAAATTCATATATCAACTTCCTCCCAAATCGTTAGGATGTGGGCTGGAAAACTTGGAAGAGGAGGAGAACGGTTGAGGCGTGGAGGAGGAGGATGGTCTCGCTAGAGGGGGTGAGGCGTGGAGGAGGAGGCCGGAGGCAGGTGAGGCATGGAGGAGGAGGTGGATTGCGGTGATGGCTGAGACGTGGATCCGACCCTTCCGGACACACCTCCTTGCGGACCAACCGGACCACGTCGGACGACCATGACGAGAGAGAGAATATAGAGAGAGAGAGAGAGAGAGAGAGAGAGAATGAGCAAGACCATGGCGAGAGAGAGAGAGAGAGAGAGAGAGATTTAGAATCATGTGCTCATTCTCTCGCTCTCTCTCTCAGTTATAAATATCTAACTTTATTTATTAATTATATTTAATATTAGTTAATTGAGATTAATTAGTTAAAGTATATTTTAATATTATATATTTTGTATATAATTAGAATAATAAAGTAATTAATCAAAAAAATTATTAACATTAACTAATACAAATAATTTTTATTCATTTTTCACTTTTCACTTACCTATCTCAACCAAACACATATGTCAATTTTTTTACTTTCCATTTTTCACTTTTCTTCCTCAACGAAACACATTTGTCCCCCACTAGAGGGACAAAAAAGTGCATGGATTCCTATCATTCTTTCCTTCATGAAAGTCAAAATTCAAATCCAAATCTACTTCCTGTTTACCAAACAGGCCCTTAAGTAAAAGTTCCATTCACTAACTCTTGCGAGCTTGCAGGAATTTGGTGGAGAAGAGTCTTGTGAGAGCGAGGAGAAAGTAAGAGCTCTTCCTTGACTTCCAAGAGAAAGAGAAAATAATGGGGGAAAAATGAAGGGGTGATCAGCCATACATAAGTCTCTATAACATATCTGAGTCGTTGGATCGAAATCGAATGGTTGAAATCAACATACAAAACCTCTCTTACCACTTACACCATAAAAACAGTATATTGGACAGTATAATAGGTAGTGTAGTATCCAGTATGCGATTAGACAAGGAAAAAATAAAGAGAAATTTTGACTTACCCCCCACTTGAATTACCACTATTAAGGGTGCACCCCACAGTTTTGCATTAATGAAGAAATGCCCCCACTTTGGATGGAAACCGTCTAGGACTAACGGTCAGAGGCTTTGACCAAAAAATCGGACGAAAATACCCTTCACATTGTCTTCTTCCTCTTCCCTCTTCTCCTCCTCGCCGCCACTGCCCCCCTCCTCCCCGCCGCCACTGCCCCCAACCTCCCTCCCCGCCGGCCGTCGCCCTTCCCCGCCACTACTGCTGCTTCCCCCTCCTCTCCGCCGCCGGTCGCCCTCCCTCCCTGCCGCCCCCCTCCCTCCCGCCCCCCCCCTGCCCCATCCTCCCTGGCCGCTGCCCCCTCCCATTCCAGCCACTACTGCTGCTTCCCCCCCTCCTCCTCCCCGCCGTCGGTCGCCCCCCTCCCCGCCGCCCCCCTTCCCTCCCCGCCGCCCCCCGCCCCTGCCCCGTCCTCTCTGGCCGTTGCCCTCCCATTCGCGCCATTGCTACTGCGAGGCTGTTGCTGCAAACGATGTCGACCCAGATGGAGGGACGACGCCGGCCGGCGAAGGGGAGGGGGGAGCGCAGCGACGGGGGGCAGGGGTGACGATGGGAAGGAGGGTTCGCAGAGGCCGGCGGTGGGGAGGGGGGTCGCAGCGGTGGGCAGGGAGGTCGGAGCGGCCGGCGGTGGGCAGGGGGGTCGCAGCGGCCGACGCTGGGAAGGGGGAGGTGGCGGGGGAGAGGCGGTGACGACGGGGAGGAGGGGGCAGTGGCGGTAGGGTGGAGGAGGGAGACAACACACAGGGTAGGGTATTTTCGTCAAATTTTTTGGGTCAAAGCCTTTGACCGTTAGCCCTAGACGGTTTCCGTCTAAAGTGGGGGCATTTTTTCATTAATGCAAAACTGTGGGGTGCACCCTTAATAGTGGTAATCCAAGTGGAGGGTAAGTCAAAATTTCTCAAAAATAAAATAAAAACTTAATTTTCAGTATTCTCGTTCTATGTGCGTATCCTGGACGGGATACATGACCATACTATAGATCTCTACAAATCTCGAAAAGTCCTTGGGTTGACACGGTTGTCAATAAACTCATGAATAATTAAATTGCATAAGTCACTAATAGTTTTTTTTAAACTAAAGTATATATGGATCGAGACTTTTCGTACTATCTTCGATGCACGTGAAACGAGAAAATTTTGATGACCCGTAAAACTATCAATAATCAAATCTAGTACTGCATAAATCAATTATCCTTGATTACGGCACAAAATTTATAAAAAAAAAATAATACATGGTAAATATTCGCGTATTCGTATACAAATATCAATATAGTGAGACAACCCTTCCATTTTTTTCCTATATATATTCACATCGATTTATGCTTGTATAAGGAGATGGTTTGAGATCTTTAGGGAGACATTGGTATGCAAAATACTATATAGCCAAAAATTCTATATTTTCGGAAATCAAATTTCAAGTAATTAAATTATCTGAAAAACTACATTCCCATGTTTGGTGACTGTATAAATATTCACGAAAAAAAAGATAAAATAAACTTAAAAATAAAAAATGAAAAAACCCCAAAAACGAAATAATGTCAAAAAAGTAAAAACGAAAAAAAAAATCAAAAAAAAAAAAAAAAAAAAAAAACCGACCAAAATACAAAAAGAAGAAGACCAAAACGTGAAAAATGAAAAAAAAAAGTCAAAACCAAAAACAACAAAAAAAAAGCTACAAAAATGACAAAAAAGACAAAAAAAAAACAACAAAAGCGACAAAAAGCAAGAAAAATGAAAACAAAAAAAGGATAAAAAAGGACCCAAAAATGACAAGAAAAAAAATGACAAAAAAGAAAGAAACGACAAAAAGAAAAAAAAAAAAAAAAATAACCAAAAACACAAAAATGGAAAAAAATGGAAAAAAAATAAAAAACGATAAAAAAACTACTACAAAAAAGACAAAAAATAACAAAAGATGACAAAAAAGAGAAAAAGAAGAAGAAACAAAACGACAAAAAAACAAAAAATGACAAAAAAGAGACAAAAAGACAAAAACTACCAAAAAGAACAAAAAGCAACAAAAACCGAAAAATGAAAAGAAAAATACAAAAAACGATAAAATACGACAAAAGACAACAAAAAAGATAAAAAGAGACGAAAAACGACAAAAAACGACCAAAAGCAACAAAAACGACAAGAAAGGATGAAAAACGACAAAAAGGAGCGACAAAAAAGAGAAAAAACGACAAAAAGGAACAAAAACGACAAAAACTACTAAAAACGACAGAAACGACAAAAGACAACAAAAAACGACAAAAGACAACTGTAAAACCCGCAATCTGATTTTGTGGAATTTTTGGATAAATTAGAATTATTGAATTTTTGGGATATTTGTCCGATTTTGTTTTGTCAGCATAGTTCTGGATTCCCAGTTAGAGTTTATTATTATTATTATTATATTATTATTTTATTATTATTATTATTATTATTATTATTATTAGTCGGATTAGGAAAATATTATTTTTAAAATTAATCATTGGATTTTGATTGTGGTCCTGTCCCGATCCCGTGCTCGGAGTCCAACACCGAGTCCGGACACCGACCCCGAACTCGAACCAGACCCCGTTTTCCGAACCCACCCTTGGTTTTCCCATTAAAACATGAAATTATATCTAGGTATATATATGTATACATATGTTGATCTGATTAGTATTAAAAAAAACATAAAAATCCTATTTTCTAAACTACCCAGACTTGGAAAAACCCCTCTTTCTCTCGGATGACTCTCCCCCATATCCAGACAACCGCTCCCCCTCTCTTTCTCCTTTCCCTCTCCTCCACAATCACTCTCCCTCTATTCTTCTTCTCCATTTCTTTAAAAACCACCCCTGCTCTAATCTATCTCCCAATTCTCATTTTTCCCATCTCCTTTTTCCCCATCTCCCCTTCCCCAAGCTTCGGCCGACTCCTTGTTGGCGCCGGCCAGATCAGCCCACCTCCGTCCGCGCGGCTCCCGTCCGCGCTAACGACCCCGCGCGCAGCCCCGACCGCACCGCCGGCGCCGGACCTCCCCGCAACAGCTGGACCCCCGCCGGCTATTCTCCGTCGCGCGCCTTCCACGGCCTCTACGCGGCCCACCTCCGTCCGACCGCCCGTCTCCCGCGCGGTGCCCATCCCGGCGCAACCCCATCTGCGACCGCCCCTTCCTGTGTGCCGTCCTAACTGGCCGGCCTTCCCTCCCATCTTCTTGGTCGGCCCCTTTTCGAGCTCAGAGCCCCGATCTGCGCCGATCCAGACCTGCCCGGCCGACCTCGCATCCGCGGCCGCCGCTGCTCGGCCCCGTCTGTAGCACGTCCCCACGGGTTTCCCGACCCGCCGACCTCCGTCGTGCCGGATCCCGTGCGCGCCTCCGCTATTTTTGCGGCCCCGCGAGCGCAGCGTACCGCTGTCCGCTTCTCGGCCACCCCGATCTCCGTCCGTTGTTCCCGTGCCCCGATCCGCTGTCCGCAGTATCTCGTGGGTCCAAATCCGCTGTTCCCGTGGCCTGTCACGCCCCGCTCCCGCAAGAGTGATCGTCCTCGCTAAGACGTGATGCCGCACGGGCCTAGGTTGCGCCCGTGCAAGGCTATGTCCGAAAACGACCGATTTTAGCTAGGTCACAGAGTCGCACAGAGTGTTCCCATTTGCAGCGGAAAGTAAATGAACACAAATTGAAGCAAATTCAAACTCTTTATTGACATTCAAGAAGTTTACAAGCGGCGCTAGGCCGAGATTACAAATCGCTCAAGCTCTCCCTCTCTGAACATAAAAGACGTGCCAAATGGCTTACAAGATGGAATGATTCATGATGATGTTCCGATACATTATGTTCTGTATATGGTGCTTCATCTTCTTGCAACGCTCCAAGGCCCTAGAGAGAGCTCCGCGCCTTAGCACGTTCGAGGAAAGCTCCGCACCCGACGACGTCTCCTGCATCCTGCAAGCAGACTGTGGGGTTATCAGTACATTGTTATGCACTGGTGGGGAGGCTAGCTCGCCCATAATGCTATCATTACCAAATACGTTCTATTTACTTTTGTGCACTGTCTATCATTCATTGTCTTACTAATCTTGCCTTAGGGTCAATTTTATGGCACATATCATAACCTATCTCGTGTTGCCGAATTCAAGTATCGTATGGAAATACATGCACGACTTACCTATACTTACCGTCCGGCCTTCCCTGTCCAAAGTAAACCAAGTTAGTCAATAATTCATATAAACTTCCAATGTCAGCGCGTGTCCCTGCCTCAGGTCCTAGCGCGACGTAGGCGTGTTTTCTAACTCAATTTCATGAAGTACTCTTTATCCTTTGGTGTGTTATATTTCAAGCCTGTTCATAAGGCACTTCATTTAGTTAACTTAGACCACTTTGTTCAATGCAAGGACTTGCACGTGGATTGCCACCAGCAAAGCCCACTTAACTCTATATGCACCGGTCGCTGGCATCACAAGCCATCTTGGACCCTTTTTCCATTGGTATTTCGCAACTATTCAGAGCGTGCGGGCTGGTACACGTTGATAGTGTCTTGAAATACCCTGCACTTACGTCCCCCGGGTGACCAAGCCCACACCCAGGCAACCCGTAAGCCCCCTTTGATTTCCGCCTAAGCCGGCCACGATCCTCCCTTTGATCATGCCGCAAAAATCCCTTATATCTCCCACCTCCCGTATACGAGAGGATTGTCCACGACCATTTCGTATTATTTGTCCTTTTTAACTTAACGGCTGTCTCCGAGCCGTAGGCTAACCCTTAGCCATAATGCATTATCGACCAGATTGGCGTCCGTGGAGCGCGGGTAGCGAGCCCCCCGTCATACCTGTCGCTAACCATTCATTTCTTTCTTATCTTTTATTCATTCTTTCTTTTCTTTCTTTCACTTGGTCCGTTCGTTCATTGATTCATTCACGTATTCATTTATTCATTCGGCGATTCATTCATTCACTTATTCGTTCATTCACTTATTCGTTCATTCATTCATTTATACATTTTTGTAACTCCCCGTGCGGGAGTCGCATTGGCGACCCATCGGTCCCATAGTCTTTCAATGTTGCTATACTCTACTCGGAACGACTATGTTGATAGTCTTCCATTTTTATTGTTGTAAACCATTCATTGTTTCATTGTTGAACGCATAAGGGACTTACACGTAAGCTTGTGCCTTAGCACGAGCGTGGAGCGCGGTGCGAGAGTTCTCACATTTCCATATTCTTTTCCATATTCTATACAAGCATACAAGATGGGATTATTCCCTTAGCTAGGTGCGTTGAATCATTTATTAGCATGCGCGGAGTTATCGCCTAGCTATTCAGCATTAGTGTCTGTATTGTTATGTGTCTAGGCTAAGCAAAGACGGGTTCATCGGAGCCACCCACCTTAGCGATGTTCGCATCGGCCGAGCGATACTCCGAGCGCGCCTTTGAAAGTCTAAGTCTGGATTCCTCTTGACGGGCCAATGTAAGCCTTGCATCGATTCTTCATTAGGTCGATGCCAACTCTTCGGGTCGATGGCTCGTTCGAGTCGTTGCACTTGCCGTTTGAATCGGCATTCCGCTAGGGCGGAGCGGGTTATTATATAATACACCACTCAAAACAAGTCTCGTCCTTGAGACTTTCTGAGTGCAGGTCATCCTACCATTCCTCGTGTCGTCGTGTTTCTTAGACAAATTCTATCGAACGGCTCTATCGTTCGATGGCATCGAATTATGCTCGGTTATCCTTCCAAGTTTTATGTTGCATACGTTTGGTAAATTTTATGGAATGACTGTCCATTCATTTTAGACTTGATGGTACTTATTCAATTATTGTTCTCAACACCCACTTGCAGTTACATTCGAGTTCATCATATCGCTACGTGGGGACTGTGCACATATTCAAGGCGTCCCCCGAATACGTACATTTCAACCAGGCTTAGCGATTAACAAAATCGGACAAGCTACTCGTGATAGTTTTGATTTGTCGATCGTTTCACTAACTTCGATTTAAAATCGAACTTGTGCGCATCTCACTATCGTTTATCTTGATCCTCGAGATGATCCGATTCGTTTCTCAAGCATTCTTGTCTACGAAATCAATACGATTTCTTCTTCTTAGCGGAGTCGACCAAGTCTTAAGTACCTTCCGTCCGATTCAAAACCAAGTATTGCACTATCATCGAGTACGTCTTCCTATCAATGATTCAATTCGTTATTCCAACTTTACTTGCGCATCATCCATTCCTATCATTCGCTTTTGTTTGGGGCCAATTTCGTCGTCGCTCACGCACACTCCCTGTTCTCCGTCCTACTCTAAGTCTTGCTGTCCCAAGTCTCGTTCAGACGATACAGTAAAGTAAATCACATAAGTTCAATCACTCGGCATAGGGTCGTCTGCCTATCCGCTAGGTCATCTCACAGGGTCATAGTTACATGTCAAGTCCATGGCTCATCGTGCAAGGTCGTTGCACGACGCTGGCCCCAAATCCTATGGTCAAACCATTTGTTCGTTTGTACGGAAGTTTCTACCCAAGTTCGCTCCACTCAAACTTCTAAACATCAAGCAGCGTTCACCCTTATTCACATCAACACATTCTTCGCTCCAAGTTCGAGCTCGTTAGGAAAGTCATCCTATGATAGGTTATCCTCAACAAAATTCTCGACATGTTAATATCGTGCGTCCGCACTAGCAGTTATCGTAGTCTATCTCTTCAAGTATGTTTTGATATAGTTTACCTATCCAATTCACGTAGTCGATCACAAGGTCGTCTAGCCTTACAATATGTCGTGCCCCGATCTCACGCAAGTCTGATTATCTGTCACGACCCGTACCCTACCCTAGAGTAAGGGCACGAGACGTGGGTACGTCCAGCCTACGCCACAGTATCGGCGGTAGAACGCTGTCCTAGGTCTCAATGCATCTAACAGTATAAGGCAAAGCAGTTTATACTCTCCGAATGGGGGTGATATAGCAGAATGTAAACTCAATCACAACTAAGGAAGAAGAAGCACGATATGATATAGAACTCAAATGAAATACAGATGATCAGAAGGGTCTAAGTGTCTAAGATAACAACTCAGCAACATCCAGAAATACAAAGTCTCAACTACAGAGTATGAAAGAATATATACAATCCAGATCTCAATGACATAAATAAAGCCTAACTAAGCTAGTCTAGGCAGTAGGGGTAATGTCATCAGCTAGAGCTGGGTCCTCCTGAGAGTCCAGCTCACAAGTTTCGTCTAGGGCTATCCCATAGAAGGTATCCACATAGGCCTCCTCCTCGTCCTCTGTAATATTTTTAACAGGTCCAGTCAGGACAGAGCACAATACATCTCAACAGTTCATAGCAGGTTAGAAAATATAATCATGCAGTAAAGTAAGATACAGGAAACTGAAGAAAGTACAGAATGTAAACAGAGAGAGAACTGTAATAGAAATATCTACTATAAGTAGAGAACTAACAGTGGCTAGTGAGTCAGAGTACAATATAAACATGTGAATGGCATAGGAGATTCTGATGAGACACTACGGAGGTGATCAGATGAGATACTACTTGGATATTATTCACATGTCTACTTCTACTCCCCCATACCCCCAATCAATACACAAGTATCCAGCCAGGTTATGTTATGATCCATGCAATGGCCCACAAGGGGTGATACATGGTAGGCCCAAAAATGGGTGATTCTAGAAATGTCCATAAATGGGTAATTTAAAGAAGACTCTGTGATCATGAGAGTACATGTCACAAGTGATCAATGAACCATGAAGCATAGTGATACACAATGTAAGTAAAACGCACAGAATATGTAGTATCCGATGCTCCATGAGGGGATAACATCTCAAGAAGGGATCCATATAGTACTAATCTGTGTGACCAACGTGACAGTATCAAGTAAAGTAATTTAAAGCAGGAGAATAATTCTAAACAGGATATGAAATGATCAGAGACTGTACTCGCCTGTATCCTGAGTATCTGAAGAATATCTACTGTCCGAGGAGTGGTGTATGTCTCCTATAGAATAGTACAAGTCACCATAAGTCTAAAATGATATAACAGACTGCTACAATACATCTACATGAAGTTTGGGGTCAAACTGGACTAAAGTCAACTCTTGGTCAACTCTAGTCAACTAGACTAGTCAAACTAGGTCAACTAGGTCAAGTTCTAGCCCAAACAAGTCTAACAAGTCTTACTAGGCCTAACCAAGCCTAGGCTAGCACTCACACAATCACAAGACAATATGAACCACAACAATACATAATATAAAATAGATAATATATATAAATACATACCTTCATACATACATGCATATCCACATTACATACATATTTATATATATAGGCATATGTTACATCATGCATATTTACATAGTTACATAGATATATATACATTCATGCACATTTACATACATACTTTTATACATTATATATGTTAACATTCATTACAATGCATTATATTTTACTTATACCTTTGATTGATTGATTCATTCATATATGACATTCATGCATATTACATACTTACATGCATCTATACATTATATACATTGTATACAACATGTAAAAATAGAAGAGAAAAAAAGGGGGGGAAACTAAAAAGGAAAGGGAAGGGAAGAAAAATGTAAGAAAAAGGGAAAACAATGGACATATACATGCTTGCATCATATATTCTACATTACCATACATGCTATCATTGTATATTGCATTATATTATTTATATATTATGCATTCATATCTATCATTACATGTATACCTTGCATTCATATCTAGCATTCATTATATACTTTCATGCATACATTGTATATCATTCTTTCATTCATGCATTTATGCATTGCTTACATACATTATATTAATTGCATTCCTACATGCTTGTATTCAACCATATATATACATTAATGTAAAGAGGATATATATATCATTTCATTCATCTAATATATCATGTATTACATACTCTATATTCATTTAATATCCATACTACATAGGCTCATAGGTTACACAAAATGCATATATCGTATATTTACTCTTCTACTTAAAATCAATACTGTACCAATTAGGCCTCTACTAAATTCTAGAATTAAATTATATTGTAGCCATTCGTGTTAGCTTTCCGAAACTTTAAACGGATCGCATTTACGTGTCCGAAAGCTCCCGAAATCACAAAAATATCGAAACACGTTCGTCTTTCGTACAGCTGACACTCAAATAATTCTACAGAAAATTACAGAAAGAATTTAGCTTATTAAAATATATATTAGGAAAGCTAACTTCGATACGGTTCCTTTAAAAAAAATGGGAGATAAATCGGAGTTCTAAGCTAAAAGTTATGACATTTCTAAGTTGCTTTGGTTAATAAAAACGTGGATGAATATTATGACGAATTTGAGTTGTTTTGGACAAAAGAACACATATAGGCCAAAATTCTTGGATACAAACATAGGTATCCAAATGAAACTCATTCTAACCATCCTAACTAAGATCAATCCACTCTCTAACCATTCTAAAACTGAATTTAAATATCTATTTAAACTATTATCATACATACATACACATGGGGTATCCTAATTTGGGATATATCAAGTAGGACACAAGACACATATCTAAAATTCTCAAGAGAGCTCCAAATGGCCTCAAATTTGAATCTAAATGGGACACATGCATGATGATGGATCCTACGGATTCAAAACTAATTTATATGCAAAGAAAATCGATTTAGAGGATGGGTTTTACCTATTGGGAGTGGAATCCCAATGAAATCCTTTAGGACACGGCTCCGATACGAATGTCCCTCAAAGTGGACACTCCTCCTTGCACTCCTCTTCCAATCCTTGGTAGCACCTTTCCCTTGGAGAATGGAAATGATTGAGGGAAGGTTTGGTGAAGGAATGATTTGATTTGGAGATCAAATCAATGGGAAGGCTCTCTAAAATTAGGGAAGAACAAAAGAAAAATAAAAGAGGCAAGATTGTAATGAATAAAATGAATCATTCTCCCCTAAAGGTGGCTGCCATAAAGTGTCCATTAGGGCTAATGGAAAATGTCCTAATTGCCCCTCTCTAGTCTCATATGGTTAAATCTAGACTAGGTTCAAGTTTGGGGTCAAAATGATCTAGTTTTGAGTCTCTAACTTAACCATTCTAACATGATAAAAATTAGTTTAATTAACTAACTTAAATTTTGGGTCTTGTGAGCCATGCTTAACTTAATATTGGATTCCATCTAGAGTTTAAGCTACCCGGGTCACAATACAAGTCGAAACGAGACGAAACTCAAACCCGACTAAACAAATCCAATAAAAACAATATTAAAAATATAAAAAATTTCCAAAATATTAAAATATAAAAAATGACCAAAATTATAATACATCAATTTAAATATTATTAAAATAATCTAAAATTTAGCAATTAATCAAAATCCTAAATAATTCAAAAGTCACAAAATGACCAAAATATCTTTAGCCTAAAAAGTTGTAAATAGTCATTCTAATCACATGGTTAGGTCCCCATGGTCATGGTTAGTCTTTAGGCTCAACAGTTCTAGAGTTCACTAGCTAACACATCAAAATTATAATTCACCAATTTTAAATAGTTTTATATTAATTAAAAATTCTCATAAATTATAAATCCTATTATTAAATAATAAACTTTTACAAAAGTTCAAAATTACTCTTATTTTAGAAAAGTGGGTGTTACATTATCCACGACGGACATGAATCACCATGTCAACATTCTCGCGGGATAATCGTTCTCATCGGGACGTAATTCTTGCGTTGCGTCTAGACTTACTCATTTTTGATACACGGATTGGGCCTACTCAATCCTCGACTTTACTTCACCGTCTATTATACGTTCGATCAATCCTCAATTCACCTTCGCTTCAAACCACAAGTCGTAGCAATCAAAATTGCCATATCAAGGTATTTCGAGTTCGATCATTCCCGCTGGACATGAATCACCATGCCAACGCTCACGCGGAACGATCGCCCCAAATCTGATGTGACGCATGTACGAGGCTGAAGTTGCGCTTGCGTAAACAAGATCGTTGTCGTTGTGGTTATCACCGAACAATCAAGTCACTTCCCTTCTTCATCCAAACGTTCATTCTTATAAAAATCTCCAACATAGCATTCTTCAAAATAATAACTTCTAACACGATCGTCATTCATCGAATCAGAGTACCCCTGAGTTATTGTACATCGATCTTTGATACGCCTCAATACCATCGATGATGTACATAACCCGACGATCTTCCTTTTACAACGAATTCCAAGTCGTACAACTTAATTTCCTCAATTCACATTGTCGCGTGCTAACTCTTCATCAAGCAACATCTATTCAAAATCCTTAGTCATTCTCGTATCTCCAAATGAACGTTTTCCATACACGCTATCTTTCGATCGTGCTATCTTCGATCTCGTCTGAGTATTTCGTCTTAACTCAAGTTTCAATCCATTCGACAAATTTTTAAAATCGCAAGTACGATTTGCTACGTTTCCTCGACCAACACACCCATTTACTTTATCGTTTCGAAATTCACACTACGCATTCTTGATTCGTCCGAATGATATTTTGTTTGAGACACTCAAAGTCGCAACCAACTAAGCGTTACTCGTTCTAAGGCTTTGCGCGATATCATCGCTTGCCGACGTATTCGTTATATCCGTAAATCCTTTAGTCTCGCTCGAACAATTTCTATGTCGTCCATACACGACTCAGGGTTCGAGCCACTCGGCTAGACAACGACACTCACTCTTATTCTTCTTCGAACCTATCACATACACCACTCGGAGTCAAGTCATTCTATAAATCCTTAAAAGATCATTCGATTCCCAATTCTCACGACCCGTACCCAGTAAAAGGGTACGAGAATTAACGAACGCCCAGCCTACACCGCAGTGTCGGCGGTAGAACGCTGTCCTGAGTCACAGTATCTAACACAGTCTAAAATAAACTCCGAATGGAGAGTAATAATAGTAACTCAATCACAATACTAAGATGGAATAGAAGAATGAATCTCAAGAGAGTCACAAATAAAAGTCTAGGTGTAAACAACCAGAATAAATCTCAAGTACAAAAGTACAACTCATAAAGTCTCAAATAGAAAATACAAATAAAGAACTAAGTCTCAGCTAAACTATAGGCAAGTCCTCAGCGACTGTGGGATCCTCCTGAGGGTCCACGTCGCCATTGTCATCTAAGCCAATGCCATAATAGGTAGGACAGTACTCCTCATCAATACCTGTAAATTTTTTAACATGCCCAGTCAGGACGGAACGAGCACATATCTCTCACAACAGTTCATAGCAGGAATGGACATATAAAGCAAGCTATAGAAAACTATACATGAATCGCTGTAAAGAAAATCAACAAGAGAGAGAGACTATAAAATGAGATATAATATGATAATAGAGAAATATAACCTTCTACGTGAATCATAGCATGAATTGGTTATGTAAACGGTCTAGGTTGCACATGGATACAGCTATGGAGTGCACATGGATACCTACTGAGGATAATGATCACATAACCAACTACACTCTCCCTGCCCCCAATCAATATACAAAGATCAACACATGTTATGTTATTGCACATGGATATCAACTACTGTATACATGGAGGTCATATGGTCATGAGTGTACATGAATAACATATGAATGCACATGGATAAATATGAATACATGGAGTACATGATGGCCATGATAAAGTACATGAACATGACATACTCGATGTATCCGAGGGGATAACATCGCATGAAAAGATCCAGAGTAATCCATGTGAACATCGTGTCAGCATCAAGTATACTAGTCTATAACAAGAGAATATATCCAAAGAAGTATGAAAAGATCAAAGAATGTACTCGCCTGACAAATCGAACTGTTGATGATGAGGTGTAGCTAAACCGGGGCAATATAAACCTATTTAAAGTGCACACATGTCACAACCAAGTCCACAATATCAAAAGAAATAGCTACAATACAAGACTACATGCTTCTAGGTCCATTTTGGTCAAAGTCAACCCTCGGTCAACTCTAGTCAAACCTGGTCAACGCTGGTCAAACCTGGGTCAACTGGTCCGTCTACTAAATTCTAGGTCATACACAAAATTTCAGGTCATTCGGAGTTCGTTTGAGTTGAATTGGATCAAGTTTGACCCAAAGTTGACTTTTGTCAATTTGGTCAACTTGTCGGCCAATTCGACTAAACTAAACTCGAGATGACAAACCAAATCTGTCCTAGGGCTCCTATAGTCATGTACACAACTACAATCTATTCTAAGAGAATTAACAAGCAAATATATATATATATATATATATATATATATATATATATATATATATATATATATATATATTTTATATATATATATATATATATATATATATATATATATATATATATATATATATATATACAATCAAAACCCAAAACTAACAAAAATGGTGTGTGCGTGTGTATGTACTGGTGCTTACCGAAATAAGGTCAAATCTGAGATTAAAATCATTCAAACATAATCATGGTATTACCCAAATTACTATACGATTATATACATCTATATAAAGTAAGAAAACTATATATATATATATTTTTTTTCTATATATATATATATATATATATATATATATATATATATATATATATATATATATATATATATATATATATATATATATATATATATATATATAAGTAATATATATATATATATATATATATATATATATATATATATATATATATATATATATATATATATATATATATATATATATATATATTTTACTTATATATATATATATATATATATATATATATATATATAAGTATACAAAAGCTCAAATGGAAAGATACGCAATGATGCGTGATACTTAGAAAGCCTAAAATCTGGAATAATTCCCCCTCAACCCATTCTCCACGTATATGTGTTAGGAATGGGTTTCAACGGGGTTAAACATATATATATAGTTAGATATATGCATAAAGCTATATATAGTAAACACATATATCCATAAATGATGGAAAATTGTGAAACAAAGCCAAAAGTTGATTCTCACATATTTGAAATATCATATAAGTCCTGTAAACTCAGAATTTAGAAGCTAAAATGTTGGAAATCGAAATATCACATATCAACTAAAAATCGAAATATCATATAAATCTCAATTTTTCCAATTCAATGAAAATCCGATTATGCTTGGAAAAAGGCAAACAAATAGGTGATGATTCCGTAGATCACTTCTCGCAAGTTCTAATTATCATATATGAACTAACCATTCAGAAAATACGGATTAAAAAGTCAAGGATCGAAAAATCATATTTATATTCAAAACTTTGAACCCGAAAAAAACCAAATTTTGACAAAACGACTCAAAACGCAAAATACACCAAATCAACCCACGAAACTCGGCATACACGCTGGTCTCAACCTACGTGATACGCCCGGGTACTCTCGGGTTCGAAATTGTGTCCGTGTTGTGTCCACAGAACGCGTATCGAAATTTTCCGATACCGCATGGTACGCGTGCGTTCTCGCTCGTTTGAGCGCCGCACAGGCAACGAAACGCCATGTACTCGTGCACGTAGCTGGGGGGGTCCTGGGGTAGGTTTAGGACACAACGACACGGCAACACGCTGCCCAAAACAGCGTATGCAGACCCACGTACCCGTGCGGCCTGCTGCGCTCGCGCGCCCTCGTGCGCGTGGTGCAGGCCTCGCTGCTCCCTCGTCGGGCCACGCTGTGACTTGGGATTCGTCCTACGGGTCGTCTATGTCAAGGTTAACATGTTTTGTGTCCTGGAACGGGTCTTCGCTGCGTCGTGCGCTCACGAAGTCCGTTTCCGCGACAAAAACGAAAGTCTGAATGCACAGTGGCTGAGCGGTGCACGCACGATATCTCCGCGCTCGCTCAACAAATAGTCGTGAAATTTTACGAGAATGAGGGCAGAGGTTGCCCCCATGTGCTCACAAATTTTCACACAAAAATACGCTCTATGCATCGCGCAAAGACACACGGACAGCAGGGCACGCACGGCCTCGTGCACGGGATCCGTGCACGTACGTCCGTTGCCCGAAACGCCGCTGAAACGATGTCAAACCCAAATCCGTCTTCATGAAAGTTTATTAAAATCATATTATCTAAACATTCATGAAGACAGAAACGAAAAATAACAACTTTCTATCCTATGCGGCATTTCGTCGAACACGTGCCGTAAGGGACCGACACGGGCTCGATACCTCCATCAAACGGAGTCAAAATCTCACCAAATTTTGTGGGCAAGGCTAGGGCACCAATATGGATGCCAAAATGAAGAAAAAACCAGATTTGCAATGGTAGATTATGGTTTTACCTATTGAGTGTCAAAATTCAATGATCGGGGCTCCTCGGTTGTCGTGTCGGCCGATTTTCCGCCAGCAAAACCTTTTGTCTCCACTCCATAAATGGTCTAGCAGATCCTCCTCTCCTTGACTAGTGCAACGGAATTCGTTTGGGAAGAAACGGACTCCGGATGAAGGAAAAAGGTGCTTTGGAGAGTTGGATCTCTTAGGGTTTCTTGGTGGAGGCTACAAACTACAAGTGAATGCAACAATGGGAGGGGGTACTGCTGTTGGGCGGCCAAGGGGCATTCCCTAGGGTTAGGGTTTCACTTAGGCCATCTCTTTCTCAAGTAGAAATGGGCTCAAGTCAAAAAGCTCAAAGGCCTACATGCAAAAAGGCTAATTAAATGATTAAAAGCCTTAAAAAATATTCTAATGCACAAATTAAATTCTAAAAATAAAAATAAACATTCTAATGCAAGGTTAGGCCCCTATACAAGTCCACTAGGGTTAAACTAGTTGCTAGCACAAACAAGAGTCAACATATTCAGAAAATTACACAAAGGTCAAAAATGGCTGAAATGACTGAAATACCCTTCTATGAAAAATGGATGTTACACCAATCGCTGTGTTCAATCGTACGTTCGCCCATTCCTCAAAGTCTAAGAACCAGCTCCCGTGCTCGCTTTAGCGTTGGTCAAATAGCGTCTCTATCAACATACGTTCTAAGTCTCACTTATTCTGGTCCGAGCGATAGTCGATCTCGCGCGCAAACTCGTTCGCACCAGAAGGTCTAGGTGCGCGATACTCCGCACAACTTAGCCAAAGGTTGCATGCATAACCATCCCGTTCAAACTATACGTCGGTCTTGCATACACGTTCGCTAGTTTCAGCATAAGGTTATTCAAGTACGCACTGCGTTTGCTAACTTTTAGCATGCGTTCCTTCCAACTCGTGTCCGTCGTGGTTTGGCACAAAGGCCTTCGCCTATCGATCCCGTTCAATCGAGTACTTGTACGAGCTTTTAAAAATATTAGACTTATTGTATGGAACATCCCGAGGCACAACGAGAGAGAGCGTACACTTCTTTTATTTCAAAACGAGCTTTCAAAACTGAGAGAATCGAAATGAAGTCCAAGGACGTAAAGCCGTGCTCTGATACCAATCTGTCACGTTCCGCTCCCGTAAGAGTGATCATTCTCGCTAAGGCGTGATGCCGCACGGGCCTAGGTTGCGCCCGTGCAAGGCTATGTCCAAAAACGACCGATTTTAGCTAGGCCACAGAGTCGCACAAAGTGTTCCCATTTGCAGCAAAAAGTAAATGAACACAAATTAAAACAAATTCAAACTCTTTATTGACATTTAAGAAGTTTACAAGCGACGCTAAGCCGAGATTACAAATCGCTCAAGCTCTCCCTCTCTGAAACATAAAAGGCGTGCCAAATGGCTTACAAGATGGAATGATTCATGGCGATGTTCTGATACATTATGTCCTGTATATGGTGCTTCAGCTTCTTGCAATGCTCCAAGGCCCCAGAGAGAGCTCCGCGCCTTAGCACGTTCGAGGGAAGCTCCGCACCCGACGACGTCTCCTACATCCTACAAGCAGACTGTGGTGTTATCAGTACATTGTTATGCACTGGTGGGGAGGCTAGCTCGCCCATAATGCTATCATTACCAAACACATTCTATTTACTTTTGTGCACCGTCTATCATTCATTGTCTTACTAATCTTGCCTTAGGGTCAATTTTATGGCACATATCATAACCTATCTCGTGTTGCCGAATTCAAGTTTCGCATGGAAATACATGCACGACTTACCCATACTTACCGTCCGGCCTTTCCTGTCCAAAGTAAACCAAGTTAGTCAACAATTTATATAAACTTCCAATGTCAGTGCGTGTCTCTGCCTCAGGTCCTAGCGCGACGTAGGCGTTTTTCCTAACTCAATTTCACGAAGTACTCTTTATCCTTTGGTGTGTTATATTTCAAGCCTGTTCATAAGGCACTTCATTTAGTTAACTTAGACCACTTTTTTCAATGCAAGGACTTGCACGTGGATTGCCACCAGCAAAGCCCACTTAACTCTATATGCACCGGTCGCTGGCATCACAAGCCATCTTGGACCCTTTTTTTCCTTGGTATTTCGCAACTATTCAGAGCGTACGGGCTGGTACACGTTGATAGTGTCTTGAAATACCCTGCACTTACGTCCTCCGGGTGACCAAGCCCACACCCAGGCAACCCGTAAGCCCCCTTTGATTTCCGCCTAGGCCGGCCACGATCCTCCCTTTGATCATGCCGCGAAAATCCCTTATATCTCCCACCTCCCGTATACGAGGGGATTGTCCACGACCATTTCGTATTATTTGTCCTTTTTAAATTAACGGCTGTCTCCGAGCCATAGGCTAACCCTTAGCCATAATGCGTTATCGACCAGGTTGGCGTCCGTAGAGCGCGAGTAGCGAGCCCCATTGCACGTGTCCGTCATACCTGTCGCTAACCATTCCTTTCTTTCTTATCTTTTATTCATTCTTTCTTTTCTTTCTTTCACTTGTCCGTTCATTCATTGATTCATTCACATATTCATTTATTCATTCGTCGATTCATTCATTCACTTATTCGTTCATTCATACATTTTTGCAACTCCCCGTGCGGGATTCGCCTTGGCGACCCATCGGTCCCATAGTCTTTCAATGTTGCTATACTCTACTAGGAACGACTATGTTGATAGTCTTCCATTTTTATTGTTGTAAACCATTCATTGTTTCATTGTTGAACGCATAAGGGACTTGCACGTAAGCTGGTGCCTTAGTACGAGCGTGGAGCACGGTGCGAGAGTTCTCACATTTTCCATGTTCTTTTCCATATTCTATACTGTAGGTCCTAAAAATTAAGTTGCACCCATCAAAAAGGTAATGAAAATCAAATTGTGCATTCTTCAAATGAACTGCGCAGGAGATAGATTGCACAACAACTCAACTGCGCAAGCTGAACTGCGCACCCATCCAAGCGCGCTAGCTGACGTGGCAACGTCATCATTACCTGACACAAAATCAGATCTTCTGACAACTGACAGCCCGAAGAACGAAGAAACTATTCGTTTCTTGTGCCACGCTGCCATGACAGCTGTCTAGCGTGGTCCAGCTGCCAAAAGCCAGCACGGTCTGACAGCTCAACCTCAGCGCAATTCGAGTCTTCGCGCAATCCATTGAAAGCGCAGTCTGATGCTAGCACAGTTCAAGTGGCACAATCCATCAAGATAACTGACATTCTGTACGTGGCATACATGCCATCAATTGCTCACCACATGTCAACCGTCTGTACACGACCATGCGTATTTCAATCAAACAATACCACACATCTAATACGGTTGGCCCACGATCGAGTAACTGCCAGCGCAGTTCGCTGCTTGCGCAGTCCAATGCCTGCGCAATCCAGAAATAACTATTAATTAGTTATTTTCCAGAACTATATAAATAGAGTTTCAAGTCCTTCATTATCAAGATCAGATCATTCAAGATCATTACCAGAGATCAGGAGTTCTTGCCCAAGTGCTGCTGCATTCTTCAGAGGCTATCGTCTTCACAGTTCACATCGTCCAAGGGATAAAGCGATCGTCTTCAGATCGGATTCCTATAGTTGTACTTTCCTAGAATTCAATTGTAATCTTCTTACAAAGTTTATGAAATAAAGAACACTTTTGTTTTTGCAAACAAAATGGCGACTCTGCTGGGGATGACTTTCTCCTCCGACGAGGAAATGACAACTCAAATATGACGTTGCGTCTATCGGAAAGACGCAGAAGACGCTGGTTGTAAAGGTCAACCAGACGGCCTACGAGGCGATGATCAACTCCGGGACTACTCGTCGCACTGCAACTTTTGCCAAGAGCAAAGTCTGTTCAGTGTGGACTCCAAAGTCCTCTGCACAATCCTCTGCGCAATCCTCTGCGCAGTCTGCTGTCTCTGCTCCCAAAACTGCTGCACAGTCTGCTACCTCTACTGCCCATGCGCAGTATACTGCTCCTCTTGCCAGTGCACAAACCACTTTTTATGCTATTCTGGCGAAGTACAAGACTCCTCTTCCCCTGACGCAGTTGGCTGCAACTCTTCCTGCGCAGTCCACCACTCCATCAACCAGAGTACAACTCAAGCACTCTGAAGTCCAGACTCCTGCTGCGCACACTACAGTATCTGTAGCAAAAAAGCCATCTGTAAAAACTTTTCATGCGCAACCAGCCAATGCGCCTACTGCCACTTCAACTCCTGCACAAACTGTGCCAGCGCAGTCTAAGAGGGATAGCCTTTTGGCTAATCTTCCTTCTTCTCACAGCAAGGGGGAAAACTCTGCTCCTCTTCCCAAGCACCCTGTTGCTCCAGCGCAATCCACTGGGGGTAGTCTGTTGACTGTTCCTCCTCCTCCTCAGAACCAAGAAAAAGGTCCGTTGGTCTTTTCTCAAACTTCCTCGTTTCACGACTTGGAAGACAACAGCGGGAAACGCTCTTTAGCCAACCCTTCTTCACAAAACAAAGGAAAAGGTCCTTTGATCTTTTCTCAGTCTTCTCCGGTTTTTACCGTAGAATATCAATCTGAACGTGCCTCGGCACCAATCAGTACAAGAACTCTCTCAAACAAGAGTTCTTCCCTCCCGGCCAAAGGAAAGTGTACTGATCAAAGATGTATTCTGCCTACTCCGGTAGCAGAATTCCAATATCTCCCAACTCTCAGGATATCCCGCTCAAAATAGAGAAAATTACTGGTGTCTCAGACAGAAACCCCTGGGGGTAAATTTGCTGATCTAAGGACTTATCTCAATAGACCAACTTCGGCGAAACGTAAACAGCCAATGCCGAAGATGAACTTGCATCAGAAACAAACTTCCAGGATTAAAAATCCTGACACCTATGCTAATGAAATGAGTACTTCTTTATATACTCATGGGACAAAACATCTGAAGAACCGGAACCATATTCCGAATGTAGTCAAAGAACATATCCCTCAGACTTCTTCTCGTCCCGTCATTGTTCCTGATCTCCGAGAGCACCTCAAGCAAAAATGGGACAACATCTCAACACCTCCAGTTCAGCCACTTGGACACCATTGTAATCACAAGGTTGTCATCAAGTGCTGTTGTCAGACAACAAAACGATCTGTCTTCGATCGTTTGAATTTTGCAACGTCTGAACCTATGTCAGAAGATGAAGACGAAGTGTTGTACGTTTCCGTCAACATGACTTCTCGAGACACTGGGGGTAGAAAGTGCTCCAAGCACGACAAGCCTCGCAGGCCAAGCCAGTGGTATCTAGATTTACTCCAAGAATCTTCTGAAGGAGTATTTCGACACACCAGATCCCGAAGCCGAGACACAATCGGTCAAAGGAATCTTCTTCAAGATCCTTCTGGTCATCTTCCTACTTCTTATTCAGGAGATGATTCTTTCTCTGATTATGATGCATATAGCAAAAGTTCTGAACAGACAGTATCTTCTACTGTACCTAGAGAAGTGACAGCATACGTTGTCACTGAAGACCTAGATGTTTCCAGTTCAGCAAATCAAGAACAACGAATAGCTGCACTGGAAGATAAGCTGAAGACCATGGCTGAAATGGTCGCAAGTATGTATTCTATAATCGTGGCCCAACATACAGTACCACCGACCGCACCTGCTGTAAATCCAGAGATTATAGCATCGTCGGTGCCTGTCAATATAGGTCTGGGGGTAGTATCTCCTCAAATACCCCATGTACAAATTCAACCTACACCCAGTCAGTCAGGAGCTGGGGGTAGTACCTACCATGCTGTTCCTCCTTCCAACACTCAACCTGTTCCTTCTGCATTATCGGAGGATGCTAATGAAGCTGTCAAACTCTTGCATACTCAATTCGAGACCTTCAAAGAGAAGGACAACTTACAGAGATTGGGGATCAAACAACCCTATCCAGTTGAATGAAAGGAAGTCCCATTTCCTCCAAAGTATAAAATCTCTACAATTTCACTGTTTGATGGCAGCACTTCTCCAAGTCAGTTCATTAACCACTTTAAGGTAATGACTGTTCAACTTCAGCCAAATGACGCTCTTCTTACCAGGGTATTCGTTGGCTGTTTAGCCGACGTAGCATACGATTGGTACAGGAGCTTGTCCGATGGCTGTATCACCTCTTTCTCAGGTCTGAAACAAATCTTCTTGGAGCGATTCTACGAGGGAATCAATGATATGACCATGTCGGCCCTCAACAAGATCAAACAAAAACATAATGAAACCGCTGAGAGTTTCATTGAAAGATTCTGCCGAGAAGCATTAAAGATGCCTCCTGGAACTCCGGTCGCTGTCACTATAGATACCTGCAAGGTAAATCTTTTGCCTATTATCAGCATGTGGACGGGGTCAACTCAATTTCAAGACTGGCCATCATTCATTGTCAATGCTAAAGCAGCTGACGTTAGCACTGACAAATTCAAGCAATTGGGGGTACACATGTCTAATCCCGACCGGAATGAACAACCGATAGCCAGTAGCGGTAATCGCCAGAACAACTGCAAGGGAAAAGAAACTTTGAACATCAATCTGAAGAACAAAGAATCCCTGGCTGTCAACGTAGCTCCACCTATGTTTGCTTCTACTCCTTCTGCCCCTCCACCAAGGGAACCTCGTCCGAAAGTAGAGTACTCTTTTGACGAGAACGACACCGTGGGCATCTTCGATTGCTTAATCAAAAGCAATAAGCTCCAACTCCCAGACCCGAAGAAGCCCGATGAGGCCGGTAAGACTGATCATCCCAAATACTGTGTTTATCACAGGTTCATTGGTCATCCCACTCGAGCATGTTACGTGCTCAAAGGCAAAATTCAAGAGTTAGTCAATACTGGTGTTGTCAATCTTCAACAAGATGAGAAGACTGTTACCGCGAACATGGTCTCAGTACAGTTCGGTAACTTTTCTCCACAGATGGTACATCATGGTGTCATCCCTATCCCCAAAGCCACTCTTGAAATCGAGAATCTCCCTCATCAACGGAGTGAAGGTCTTGTCCCCTTATCTCTTGATAATGGCGAGATTATGTGGATCCACCCAGACCTTGTTGCAGACTTCGAGGCTCCTTCTAAGCAAAAAGTCCGCTCCAAGGGCAAAACAAAGATCTGCAATATGGTGTCTTTTGACCCCATAATTGACGAGGAAATCCTGCTGGGCACCAGGTCAGGAAAAGCCTACCTACGGGAACATTCCGAGACTCAAGAAAATCCTGCTTCTTCTTTCGAGTTTGCTCCAGTGCAACCTGCTTCTACTGAGGGCATCCCTGCTGTGTCTTCACCGGTTGTAGAGCCCATTCCCCCTAAGCCGACAGCAGCCGATAAAGGCAAACAACAAGTCCGCTTCGACAAACCTTTGAAGAAGTCATCTCCTTCTGGACTTGAGAAGCCATACAACTTTGATATTTTGGCCCAACTAGCCAATACACCGGCCAGACTGTCAATCTTCGAGCTCTTGCGCCTCTCCAAAGAGACTCGAGAAACTCTGAGTGAAGCTCTCATGCAGGCGAAAACCTGTCTAACCCTTCTGAAGAAGTCGAAAGCAGAGCCTGTCTCTTGCCTCCATTGTCATAGTGTGTTGGAGTTAATTCCAAACATTACCTTCACACAGGATGATATACTGATGGAAGATAATAGGCATGACCGTCCTCTATACTATACATGATATGTCGACTCGATGAAAGTCGATCGTATTCTGATAGATCCTGGGTCTGCCCTGTCACGCCCCGATCCCGCTAGGGTCGTCCGACTTGTCTGGATCCCTGCGAGATCGATCGTTCTCGCTAAGGCGTGATGCCGTGCAAGCCTAAGTTGTGCTTACACAAGGCCATGTACCTGCACAAAACAACTAGTCAAGCAAAAACACACGCACGCACCCATTAGTTAAGCAAAACACACGTACGCACACATTCATTGCAGAAAACCAAATATTGGACACAGTGATTTGAAATAGAAATACTTCTTTTATTCATAAACTTGATAGGAATACAAGTACAAAGCTTTATGAACTCAGATTTTGTCTTATATTGGCTACATGATTCTCTTTGAAACTCTCTTTGAAAATAGCCACAATGCCCATACATGATATCCCTTTATTACAAGCTGGAATTGAAAGACACCTTCAAAGGAAATAAAAACTTGAAACTTGACTGGAAAAAAAATAAAGCTTCGAGGCAGTCCACAGCTCTACTGGACTAGACGAGCTTTAGTGCCTCTTTGAAATCCTCCTGTCTCCTTTGTTTTCTGAAAAAGATGCCCACAACGTGGGTCAGCACACATCATGTACTGGCGAGCGGCTCTTCGCCGAAACTCACAAATATCTGCACTAATTCAACATGTGAAGCTACATATTTACTAGTGCTCTTTCTACTTGTCTAGGTTCTTTTTAACAATTCATAAGAAACAATGACAGTAGAATAATCATAACCAACTTACCAACGCCGACAGTCATCCCTGCACAAAACAGGTTAGCACAATTTGCATATGATATAAAAGCATATTGTTGAATTCTGTATCTTTTGTTAGGTTGCAATGCACTCTGATTTCATAAATGCAACTATCTATATGTTGGTCCACGGGTCATTTCCCATGATTAGCCACTGTGACACATGGGTTCAGCTCGTCGCTAAGGACATTGATGCAACACCCGAGGCCCTTGCACCTCGTAGTGTCTAGACAATCTCCCCCAGGCCGAGCGATTCCAGGTGCCTCCAGACCCGCTCGAGAGATCTAGTTTTCTTGTATACAAGTTGTCCAGGACCTATGCATACTCTATAAGGCGACTGTTATGCAACACATGTACTTATGCTTTGTTTTGGTTTGTGACAGAGCTTGTAGCTCCTAGCTTTGGGACAATTCTGTTACTGTGACAATGTATACAAGTTCGTCTGTACACATCTAACATTTGAAGCATATTCATAAGCAACAGATGAAGTGGCAACATAAAATCCAGCATATGATTCAATTCATTATCTTCTCTTTATCTTTTGTTATTGAGGTATCGTTGATCACAGGGACAAGGCAACAGAGTGGACTAGAGATTATTTTTATTAGGGCGTACAAATAAATACAAGCCCGGTTAGAGCAACTCACCAAGATGAATCTTAGTTGAGAGAAGGAGGGACTTCACGCGCCGTTCACGAACAATTCACGCGGCCTACTTTGGCACCAACAGTTGATTAGCATACTTTGTCTCTTTCTCTCAAGATTCAGAATGAATGCGAAATGCGATGAAAGCGAACAATGAAAACCAATCATCGAAAACCAACACGAAAATGCATTCATCAAAACCAAGCAGCGAGAGAAAACATTCAGCAAAACTCTTGGATTCATTTCAATAGAAGCTAATCCATCAATTGGAATGGTTCATTGCATTTCATCCGTGATTAATCGATACCGGCAAGGTTTTCTCCAAACACTCAGTTCAAGACTGAGCCAGCAAGCCGTACGTATTACATAGTGGACCGCGAGGAGCGGGGCACTACATAATAATCCACTGAGAAAAAGTTTTGTCCTCAAAACTTAAGATACAAACTCACCTCCACTTTCTGGATCAAGTAAGGTGGAGAGATTGTAGACGCGCGCTATCGCCGTATTGGCACTCCGCAACTGCTGATTGTGCGGATTATCTCGGAGCGGCGGTGGGCTTGGCAGCTGCCCATGCTCCTCTGTGTCATCTCTATTACGATTTTTCTTTGGACAGAATCTGACGGCGTGACCCTGCTGGCCACAACCGAAATATGCTTTGTTCAAGGAACGACATGATTCCTTTATGTGGCCCTTCATGCCACAGAAGCTGCATTCGAAAGCTTTTGTACGACAATTATCTATGGTGTGGCCCTGACGGCCGCAGTATTCGCACTCTACTGTGTTGCGGATATCCCCCTCTGTTTTCTTTTTGTCGTCATGGTATCTTTTTGTAGGCTGGTTTCGACCGTACTGAATCTTTGTTGACGCTTTCCTCAGGCTGAATTGTTCCACCTGTAGCGCCACCTCAAAGGCCTGAGAGTACGACCCGTATTCTTGATTCAGCACACTCAGTTGAATGTCGTCATTCAGACCTTCAACGAACCGATCTATGCGAGTCTGTTCCGTGGGAAGCATAACAGTAGCAAAGTTTGCCAACTTAGCAAATTCAGATTCATAGTCCTCCACGGACATATTCCCTTATTTCAGTGTGATGAAGTCATGCTCCATCTTCTTGCTCAAGGCTGGAGGCAGATATTGATCCAGAAACGCCTTCTTGAACGAGGCCCATGAGATCTTCCCATTTCTAGCCATTGCGAGCAGCGCCGGCCTCTTCGCCTTCTACCAATCCTTTGCCCGCAGCCGTAGGAGCAGAACGGCACAAACTACCTTTTTGCTACTTGGAACTCCTACGAACGCGAACAGACTCTCTATTTTATCGATCCAGTCCATCACCTTGTCGGGTGACGTCCTGCCTTCAAATTCCAGAGGTTTCGCGTCTAAGAAGTCCTTTGGCCTAAAGGAAGTGTGCCTTTGCGCTGGCTGGGGCTCGTCACCCTCCACGGGCTCAATTTCGGGCGTTCCCGTTTGTTTAGCCGCTGCGGTGGTACCTCGATTTGCCGCAAGCACCGTGACAATTTGAGTCAAGGACTCCAACTGTTTCTGCTGTGCCTCTATTTGGGCCTGTTGTATTTGATTGCGTTCCTAATTGTCCTATCTTTGCAGTTCCAACAATGTCATGATCCGTTCTATAGGATCTGTCGAGGAAGCTGGTCGAGTAGGGGCCATTTCTCTACAAAAGAGTATAACTTCTGTCAGTCTCATAAAATATTATGGACTTATTGTATGGGATATTGGTTTTTCATAACTCAAAATCGGGACTCTTTTGAAAGCCATCAAAATACTTTATATACTTTTTCAAAAATGATATTTGCAAGAGGCCAAGGACGTAAAGCCGTGCTCTGATACCACTTTGTCACGCCCCGATCCCGCTAGGGTCGTCCGACTTGCCTGGATTCCCGCAGGATCGATCGTCCTCGCTAAGGCGTGATGTCGTGCAAGCCTAAGTTGCGCTTGCACAAGGCCATGTACCTGCATAAAATAACTAGTCAAGCAAAAACACACGCACGCACCCATTAGTTAAGCAAAACACACGTACGCACACATTCATTACAGAAAACCAAATATTGGACACATAGATTTAAAATGAAAATACTTCTTTTATTCATAAACTTGATAGGAATACAAGTACAAAGCTTTGTGAACTCAGATTTTACCTTATATTGGCTACATGATTCTCTTTGAAACTCTCTTTGAAAATAGCCACAATGCCCATACATGATATCCCTTTATTACAAGCTGGAATTGAAAGACACCTTCAAAGGAAATGAAAACTTAAAACTTGACTGGAAAGAAAATGAAGCTTCGAGGCAGTCTACAGCTCTACTGGGCTAGACGAGCTTTAGTGCCTCTTTGAAATCCTCCTGTCTCCTTTGCTTTCTGAAAAAGATGCCCACAACGTGGGTCAGCACACATCATGTACTGGCGAGCGGCTCTTCGCCGAAACTCACAAATATCTGCACTAATTCAACATGTGAAGCTACATTTTTACTAGTGCTCTTTCTACTTGTCTAGGTTCTTTTTAACAATTCATAAGAAACAATAAAAGTAGAATAATCATAACCAACTTACGAACGCCAACAGTCATCCCTGCACAAAACAGGTTAGCACAATTTACATATGATATAAAAGCATACTGTTGAATTCTGTATCTTTTGTTAGGTTGCAATGCACTCTGATTTCATAAATGCAACTAACTATATATTGGTCTACGGGTCGTTTCCCATGATTAGCCGCTGTGACACATGGGTTCAGCTCGTCGCTAAGGACATTGATGCAACACCCGAGGCCCTTGCACCTCGTAGTGTCTAGACAATCTCTTCCAGGCCGAGCGATTCCAGGTTCCCCCAGACCCGCTCGAGAGATCTAGTTTCCTTGTATACAAGTTGTCCAGGACCTATGCATACTCTATAAGGCGACTGTTAGGCAACACATGTACTTATGCTTTGCTTTGGTTTGTGACAGAGCTTGTAGCTCCTAGCTTTGGGACAATTCGGTTACTGTGGCAATGTATACAAGTTCGTCTGTACACATCTAACATTTGAAGCATATTCATAAGCAACAGATGAAGTGGCAACATAAAATCCAGCATATGATTCAATTCATTATCTTCTCTTTATCTTTTGTTATTGGGGTATCGTTGATCACAGGGACAAGGCAACAGAGTGGACTAGAGATCATTTTTATTAGGGCATACAAATAAATGCAAGCCCGGTTAGAGCAACTCACCAAGATGAATCTTAATTGAGAGAAGGAGGGACTTCATGCACCGTTCATGAACAATTCATACGACCTACATTGGCACCAACAGTTGATTAGCATACTTCGTCTCTTTCTCTCAAGATTCAGAATGAATGCGAAATGCGATGAAAGCGAACAATAAAAACCAATCATCGAAAACCAACACGAAAACACATTCATCAAAACCAAGCAGCGAGAGAAAACATTCAGCAAAACTCTTGGATTCATTTCAATAGAAGCCAATCCATCAATTGGAATGGTTCATTGTATTTCATCCGTGATCAATCGATACCGGCAAGGTTTTCTCCAAACACTCAGTTCAAGACTGAGCCAGCAAGCCGTAGGTATTATATAGTGGACCGCGAGGAGCGGGGCACTACATGCCCTGAGCATTATGCCGAAGACAATGCTAGATGTACTGAAGATCCCAGTACATAGTCTTTCTAGTACAATCACCCCCATCCTGGGGTTCAACCAAGGAAGGAGTGAGCCTCTGGACAAGATTCGCCTAAAACTCCAAATAGGCAATCTTCGCACAAAGGTGACCTTCTACATTATAGACAACCATGGTTGCTCTTACAATGCTCTTTTGGGGAGACCATTCCTTCATGAACACAACATTGTTCCTTCGACTCTCCATCAATGTTTCAAGTATGTTGATGACAATGGAGAGGTTCAAAAAGAGGTTGCGGATCTCTATCCTTTCAAAGGTGTCGAAGCATATTGTAACGATGCTCGCATGTATAAGGATAAATTTATGAAGGTAGTACTGGCTTTAGATACTGAAGAAGAACAAGAAGCAGTACCCAATGACACTCTCATCATACCTGTCAAAGGGCTTATTTTTCGTCATCAATCCTCCAAACCACTGGCTATTCACTTGCCAGTTCAGAAGCAACCAACTGATGGTGGTCAAGATCAAATGGAGCTCACCTCTTCTGAGCCACTTGTTATCGACCTACGTCGTAACAAGAAAAAAAGGCAGCTCACTTCTTCTGAGCCACTTGTTATTGATTTATCTCATAACAAGGATAAAAGGGAGCTCACCTCTTCTGAGCCGCTTGTTATCGACCTCCGTCGTAACAAGTCCAATCCTCCTCCACGTTCTTCTTCTCCCCCTCTTGTAATCAATCTGACCAAGCCTGCTAAGGCTAAAGGTCCTGTTGTAAATACAGATGTACAAATCAATGAAAAAGTATCTCCTTTTCAGTATACTGATGTCATTTATCATGCTAAGTGCTATTTGGATATGTTAAATAGCTTTCAGTCATTTGCAATGGGAGTTGTACAGTCTCTTCAAACATAGGTCTTACTCGAACACCCAGATGATTCATACTTTGTTGTCCCTTCACGAAAGAGAGGCGAGAGTCCAATACTTTTTAGTAAAGGACCAGAACAAAAATTCAGTTATACGGATGATAGCAAAAATAACGATATGGGACGTCTCCAACTTCGTCGTTATAGTCAACAATCAAAAGACATCATCCAAAAGATGGGTTATGACTTCAAGAATGGCCTCAATTACGGTAAGGGTAGACGAACTCCTATCCGTACAGTTGTTCCGAAAGGAAAATCAGAAATGTACTATAGCAGGACAAAAAGAGGTCTCGGATATGCTTTACCTCCGGTATTATCTCCAGTAGTCTCCGAATCCGATAGTGAGGAGCGCTCTAATTCTTCTGATTCCAGATCATGGAATTCTGATACCAGTATTGGTCAAATTCATCGGCTGATCGTATCTTCTAACATGGTCTCCGTCGAACTTCCAGAAGGCTATGATGAAGATATCGAAGAAAGTCCTGAAATAGATCCTTGGGCTCAACGAATGGATACCCAATGGGAACTCCGATTCGAACAAAGGGAACCTCCTACCGATGATCAATTTGTTCAAATTGACGTAGGAGAGAGCGGGTCACCTCGTCCGATATTCATCAGCAAGAACCTCCCCGAGGCGGATAAGCAAGAATTAATTCTTCTTATTCGAGAATACATTGATGTCTTCGCCTGGAGTTATGAAGACATGCCAGGTTTAGATCCCAAAGTTGTTACTCACAAATTAAATATCTTGCCTAATACAAAACCAGTCAAACAGCAACAAAGGCGATTCAAGCCAGAAATGATGGATGCTATTGATGATGAAGTTAAAAAGCTTATAGCTTGTGGCTTTATTCGAGAAGAACAACATCCAGATTGGGTAGCCAACGTTGTCCCAGTCTTGAAGAAAACTGGCAAAGTTCGAGTTTGCATCGACTTCCGGGATCTTAATGAAGCCTGTCCAAAAGATGAGTTTTCTCTCCCTATCACAGATGTCATAATCGACAATACTTGTGGGTTCGAGCGAATATCCTTCATGGACGGATTCTCCGGATACAATCAGATTCGGATGAATCCTGAAGATGAAAAATACACTTCTTTTCGCACTCCTCGCGGAGTTTACTGCTATACCGTGATGCCATTTGGTCTCAAGAACGCTGGTACAACTTACCAACGAGCCATGAGTACCATCTTTCGAGATCATCTGCGCAAGACTGTCGAATGCTACGTCGACGATATTGCTGTCAAGAGTCGTCTAAAGGAAGATCACATCCAAGATTTGAGAACTATCTTCAATATAATGCGCCAACATCAACTCAAAATGAATCCCACCAAGTCATTCTTGGGTGTCTCTAGTGGCAAATTTCTCGGCTTCATCATTATCTCTAAGGGTATACACGTGGATCCCGAGAAGATCAAAGCCATTCAAGAGATGCGCCCTCCACGCAACCTAAAAGAGCTACGAGGATTCCAAGGTTGACTTGCGTACATCAGAAGATTTATTTCAAATCTGTCTGGACATTGCAGACCATTTACTCAATTAATGAAGAAAGGTGTCTCTTTCATTTGGACTGAAGAATGTCAACGAGTATTTGACGACATAAAACAGTATCTCATGAACCTACCAGTCTTGGTGCCACCAATCTCGGGCATACCTTTCTTAATGTATGTCCGTGCTATGGATCATTTATTGGGTGCTTTACTTGCCCAAAAGAACAAAGAAGGCCATGAACAGGCCATCTATTATCTTAGTCGTACTATGATTGGTGTTGAACACCGTTATAGTCCGGTCGAAAAAGAATGCTTAGCTCTTATGTTTGCTGTTCAAAAGACTCAGCATTACATCATTGGCCAAAATATTCATGTCATGTCCCGAGTTAATCCTCTTCGGGTACTGATGAAGAAGCCAAGCACACTCAACTCTCGATTGGCTACATGGGCCATTCTGCTAGCCCAATATAACATGGTATATGTTCCATAAAAGTCTGTTAAAGGTCAAGCACTGGCAGACTTCTTAGCGGCTCATCCTATACCGGAGACATCCAAACTCTATGATGAAATTCCAGATGAGACATTGGAAGCAAATATGATCTCCGAAGAATTTCCTACCTGGCGTCTATTCTTTGACGGTGCATCCAGGATCGGACCAAATGGTACCATTGTCGCAGGAGTTGGAGTTGTTCTTGTTTCTCCAGACGGGTCAACTATTCAAAGAGCCTACTCCTTAGATGAACCTTGCTCCAACAACGTAGCAGAATACAATGCTCTACTTATTGGTCTTCAGTTAGCTAAACAACTGGACGTCGAATATCTTGAAGTTTATGGCGACTCCAAGCTGGTTGTTAACCAGGTTAGAGGAATCTATGAAGTTTGTCATCAAGATCTAGTGCCTTATCATGAAGCGGCAATCAACATGGCTTTATCATTCAAAGCCTTCTTCATCGAATATGTCTACCGGGCTTGCAATACTGAAGCAGATGCTTTGGCCAATCTTGCAGCAGTCTTAGCCATACCTGTTAAAAGACAACAGGTGGTGGTTATCTCTAATCGAGAATTGTTTTGCATCAAAAATAATTGTAATATTGAGTTCAGTAATCTTACTGAGGCCAATGTTATCAGTGAAGATTGGAGAACTCCTTTCATTGACTTCGTGGTCCATGATATACTTCCTGAAGATCCCAAGGAAGCTACGAGTATTCGTCGGCGGTCTCTGCGATTCTACTACAATCAGACCCCCAAAACTCTTTACCGGCGGACTTATGACGGCCTACTCTTACGCTGTCTTGCTGGTGATGAAGCGAAGCAAGTATTATGTGAAGCTAACGATGGTGTTTGTGGAGCACATCAACCCGGCCCTAAGCTACAAGATCGTATCCGACGCATGGGTTACTACTGGCCCTCTATGGTATCTGATGCCATTGAATATGTAAGAAAGTGTCGAGCTTGTCAAATCCACGCAGATTTCATTCACCAACCATCAGAATTCCTTCATCCGACTGTTGCTTCCGGGCCTTTTGAAGCTTGGGGCATGGATATTATAGGTCCCATCAATCCTCCTTCTTCTAAGGGACATCGATTCATACTAGCAATAACCGACTACTTCTCCAAATGGGCCGAAGCTATACCCTTGGCTGAAGTTAAAACCAGCAGCGTCATCAACTTTGTCAAGCATCATGTTATCTATAAATTTGGTGTACCTCGAAGGATCATTCATGACAATGGACCTCAGTTTATCAACCAGAAGTTTACAAGATTCTGCGATGATCATCGGATTGACAATGTCGCTTCGACAGCCTACAATCCTGCTGCTAATAGTTTAGCTGAAGCTTTTAACAAGACTATCATCAAGCTCCTCAGGAAGTTTGTATCTACTAACAAACGAAATTGGAGTGAGAAGCTTGGTGAATGTCTTTGGGCCTATCGTACTACGGTCTGCAACCCCACAGGCTGTACACCTTTCTCTTTAGTGTACGGCTGTGAAGCAGTTCTACCCCTGGAACTTCAAATTCCGTCCTTAAGGATTGCCATCGCCAATGAGCTCACTACAGAGAATAACGATATTCTTCGACTTCAGGAATTGGAGGCGCTTGACGAGAAGCGGCTATTGGCTCAACAGCATATTGAGTTATACCAAGTCCGCATCTCGAAGACTTTTAACTGCAAAGTTAAAGTTAGAACCTTTCAGAAAGGATAGCTTGTTCTAACAGTCAGACGTCCCATGACTATGACTCATATGAGCAAAGGCAAGTTCGATACGAAATGGAAAGATCCATATATCGTGAGCAAAGTCTTTTCAAATGGAGCCTATTGTCACTCCCCGTTCCCGAAATACGTATTTTTATATATGAACAACTCATGTGTATTTATTTAATATTTATTATGTATTATTCTGTATTTAAATTTCTTTAGTTTCATGTTAATTAATTATCTGCTCTTTAAAATTTTCATGTTAATTAATTTCCTGCAATTTTATTCCTGCAATTATATTTCTGCAATTTTATTTCCTGTATTTTATTTGCTGCTTTAGTCTTATTGGATTTCGGTTTGCTGAATCCCCTTAAACCCGGCCCAACACCCCACCTACCACCATCTTCCTATTTAAAGCTTCCATCTCTTTATCTCTCCTCATTACTTCATTCTCACCATTACTTCTTCTTCTTCCTCTCATTACTCTCCACCACCTACCAGCAGCAGGAGAAGGCAAGTGCAAACTTGCTTCTCAATCACCCATTTTTATGGTTCATTTGCCTTCTTCCCGTGATTCTAAGAGAGATTAGTTCTTAGCATTTTTGATTTCTCCGGCTGGTTTCCTCTAGATCTAAGTTGTAGTATTTCGGCTGTTCATGGGTTCTTAGTTCGTGGGTGTATTTCTCTGGCACTGGAGCGAAGGCTACATAGTACTTGGAGTTCGAAAAATGTTGTACGCACACGTTCTTACGTGCTCACGTAAAACATCAGCCCAGTCACGCACGCATCTTTACGTGTTTGTGTGTATTTTCAGTCACGCACGCGTCTTTACGTGTTTGCGTGTATTTTCAGTCACGCACACGTCTGTACGTGTCTGCGTGTATTTTTAGTCACGCTCACGTTCTCATGAGCGTGCGTGTATTTTCTAGTCACGCTAACGTTCTCATGAGCGTGCGTGTATTTTCAGTCACGCACACATCCATGAGCGTGCGTGTATTTTAGTCATGCACATCCTTGCGTGCGTAGATTTCTTGTCACCTTTTCACGCTCACTAGAGTCTGCGTGAATTTCCCTTCACGCTCACGCTGTGCTTGCTTGCGTGACTTTTCACGCTCATGCTTGCCAGCGTATATCACTTTTCACGCTCACTATTCACGCCCATTTTCCACGCTCACCCCAGCTAGACTTAGCGTGACTTGTTGGTCTTAAGCATAGACTTCTTGCGTGACTTTTGGCCTTAGCATAGATTTGTGGGCTTGACTTCTTGACCTGGGTGTTTTAATTGTCTTATAATTATTCATTTAATGATGGCATGATAATTCTTCTATTATATCCTTACGCCTTTTTGTATGAACTTGATAAATCATGACATGTTAATATTGTAAATATGGATTATTGTGTAGAATGTGTCCTGTGTCTTGATTAATCCATGGATACCCAGTATGACTAGAACTTAATTCTGAGGAGTTATGGACCCGACCCCATGTAATATTGATGGACTTTCATGCCTTGTCACCATTGATAATGATTGTGACATTGACTAATAATTGATCATGCGTTCCTAGTTGGAACTAAGAGACTGGCTAGTCGTCTTATTGAAATGAATGAATGAGACACGTTCATGTAATGAACTATTATACTCGATTAGCCGATCCCGAATATTGGCATACAGGCACATGCAGGCTTCAAAGTAATTATTTATTATTTAATTTTCTATTTATCTTACAAAGACAGCATGTGTACTTTATGGTCAAGGCATGATTATTTCGTGGTTAAATTGATTATTGCATCACGCTATGTAAAACCTACAACCTAGCCGCACGGGTATCGTTGTAGAGTTGCGCATATCGTACCCCGTACGAAAGTACTCATTCGAATGACCATGATCCACGGCATGGAACTTCACTCAACGTAGAGACCATTAAGTTAAATAAAATAATGATGGCATGGAGAGAATGGATTCCCGAGTTCTTACATGGCAGCCCCCTTGGGACTATTAAGTGCCCGACGGGCCAGCTGGTTCCCACAGATACTGTAAATCTGTCACACGGGCAGGGAACGGTATCTGCTTATATTATTGTACATGCTATAACGGCGGGCGTCCCGCTGGGACTCGTCTAACTACATGATTGGCGCAATTGATTGATTGGATAGACTAGCCTTGCTTGCACATAGTAAGAACTGAGGAATCCCTAATTGCATAATTCTATGATAACTTGGGACTCATAATAGCAAGCCGTAGAATTTGATTGGCCGTTCAAGATGATTTGTTTGTGTACTGTACTACTCTGTTACCTAACTGGGATGATCAGAATGTCAGGACATGACGGGCCAACTTCTGTCCTTGTTTGGTTGGGAGGTTGGTTCGAAGTGTCGTGATGTGATGTGAATCCTAGTAGCAAGCAGAGATATATTATTATATTCTTTTACTTACTGGTTTATGTCCTTCATATCGTCCTTCCTTGTGGTACTTGCTATTAGAGGTCGAACCTCTCTGGTTTTGCATGGCCAGATTTAGAGCCGGTTCCCGAGGATCCAGCGTACTTCTACCTCCAAGATGGTCAATACTAGAGGCATGATTGCAGGAGGACTCGAGTGGGTTCCTTACTTCACCGCTCATTTTGTTATTTACCTTTATACTTAGCCGTTTGGCACCGACATGTTAGTCGGATTGTCTTGTACTTACTTTTACATGATTGTAATTAAGTCAGACTGCAGCTGATAACAATTGCGTATACTTGCTATATCATCTGGCTATATTTTGTAAAGCCAGATCTCAAGAATATTTTGACTGAGCGTTTGGGACGCCTTACTGCCTTATCTTACATGTTCTCTATTACTGTTTCCTTGTTTGAATGATTGAGACAATAGATGTGAAATGACCATAGTAAGACCTTTATGTAGTATGCACCCCCTCGTCTGGTTAGACAGCATTGATCGTATTATACGGTATTCATCTACCCGTAATACGTAGCTGGCTGAGTCATTTCCTCGCTCTCCAGTATTCTGGTTCTGGGGCGTGACAAGGTTTTAGTGGTGGCCCATGCAGGTCTGATTTCAGACTTGTAGGATATTTTGATTTATAGGATGTCTCAATCATATATGTTTCCCCTTGATCTTCTGATTCGTTATTCTCAACTCTTGCTTGACATTCCGATATCCTTTAACTTCATTGATCCTTCATGTCCGGTCGTTTGATTGTTCTCTTGTCCCTTTTCTTAGGGGCACCTCGTCCGCACCTGTCAGAGCTGGACAACTGCAGGAGCAACATGGACCACCTGACCCTGTTGGTCAGCAACAAGGGCCAGTACTAACTCAAGGGGCTACCCAGGAAGAAGTGATAGTGGAACCAGCGGCTGGATCGCAGTATCCGGATGTTCTACCACCACCGACAGTTCCACCTACCCAAGTGGACACACCAGCCCTTCTGGAGATCATGATAGGAATGATGGCTACTCAGCAACATCAGATGTTGGCCCAGCAGCGCATGCACACTCAGCTACAAGAGCAGAATGTGTTGCTTAACCAAGGATTACATACGGCTTTGGAAAGAGGAGTGAGGGCTGATTCAGGAGCATCAGCCAGGTTTTGCAAGTACAACTCCCGCCGTTTTGAGGGCACGGAGGATGCCATTTCAGCAGATGCATGGCTTAAGGATATGAAGGCTATTCTGACAGCAGC
>JANAVB010025024.1:0-140000 GCA_029216955.1 Iris pallida
GTTGGGGAGGCTGGGGAGGGGAGGGGGTCTGGTGGGGGAGGGGTTAGGGATAGGGTTCGGGTTAGGGTTAGGGGTGGTGTAGGGAGGGACGGGGGGAGGGGTGCGGGGGGGCTGGGTCAGGGCACCGATAGTGTCAAAAAATCTGATAATTTAATAATAGTTATTTGTTTTCCGACACCGAAAAATGTGATACTCCGATTCGAAACCACGTATCGATAGTGCCGATATTTGTAACACGTAGTTTTGTTGGTTGGTTAATTTGTAACACATAGTGCCGATATTTGTAACACGTACCGATAGTGCCGATATTTGTAACACGTAGTTTCCTTGATCCCGATACTCATAGAATTTTCCCGAGTCACGGCCGTAGTATGTAGCATAACCTTGACGTCATGCATATCGAGAAGAACGTGTTTGATAACATAATTAATACTGTAATAGACGTCAAGGAAAAGATAAAAGACAATCAGAAGGCTAGAATGGACTTAGCTGAAATATGCAGACGCCCTACATTGCACATGATAGACAACGGGAAGGAAAAGCTTTTGCGACCTAAGGCAATCTACTCGCTGGACAAGGAGGATAAAGTGAGACTTTGTAGATGGATCCAGGACTTGAAATTTTCGGACGAATATGTCTCCAATATAAGAAGATGTGTCGACATAAAGGAGTGTAAACTGACCGGAATGAAGAGCCACGATTGCCACGTATTCATGGAGAGGTTAATTTCTGTTGCATTTCGAGAATTATTACCGCCGGTAGTCTGGGATCCATTTACAGAGCTTAGCATATTCTTCAGAGATCTTTGTTCTTGCAAGTTGCTCGTCGATCGTTTAGAGAAGCAAGAGAAGGACATTGTGGTAACACTTTGCAAACTTGAGAGAGTTTTTTCTCCTGTATTCTTCGACTCAATGGAGCATTTGCCGATTCATCTTATCCATGAGGCTCTTGTTGCTGGACCTGTCGGTTATCGTTGGATGTACCCGTTCGAGATAGTTTAACCACCTCAAGAGGAAGGTGAAAAATGAGACACGGGTGGAGAGTTCTATTTGTAAAGCATATGTCCTTAAGGAGATTTCAAACTTCTGTTCCATGTATTTTCAGCCTCATATTGCTACAAATAGAACAAGGACTCCCAGAAATGATGACGGCTATGAAGTTGGTGTTGAGGCAAAGCTGAAAGAACCGACATACAATTATGCTATAGAACCTTGTAAGATCGTCTTGTTCAGATGTGACTGGTTCGATCCGATCCAGGGTCGAGGTTGGAGAGTTGACAAACATGATCTTGTTGACATAAATTATTTCCGTCAATATCAAGCTTATGAGCCGTTTGTTCTAGCAAGCCAGGCTCAGCTAGTTTACTTTACCAGCTATCCAAAACGATGAGCCGGAAGATCAGATTGGTGGGCAGTCTGTAAGACTAAAGCTAGGAATACCTTCGATGTCGACGAGATAGCTTATTAAGAAGACGAACTACCTCTTATTACAAATATTGTCGATGTGGACTCAACGGAAGTTCCTCATGACATGTTTCATCAATTGGAAGAGGTAGAAGTATCAGAAGAGGAAGAGGAAGTTGATAGAAGTGAAGAGGAAGAGGAATTGGAACAAGATAAATTTTCAGAAGAGGATTGAATATGTTTAATTTTCAGATGTAGTATGGTTTACTTTTGTTTTTTTCAGATGTAATATGGTTTACTTTTGTTTTAGCGACGTTAATAAGCGACGTTTTCAGATGTAGTATGGTTTACTTTTGTTTTTTTCAGATATAGTATGGTTTACTTAGCGATGTTCCCTGGCTGTAGTACGGTATACTTTTGTTTTTTTAAGATGTAGTATGGTATACTTCTGTATTTTTTCAGATATGGCTCGATGTGGATCATTTGGTTCCGGTGCTGGTGGGAGTCGACGACCCCGACAGTCTCCATCTACCACTCCTACCGACTCCTCATCCCCCCGCACTCCAGTATACACTAGCGGTCTAGTCGCCGGCAGGGTCTCCATACCCGGCTCTAGCAGTTCGAGACTAGGGCCTTCTTCTACATAGCCAGTACCGTCGAGTATTCCAGAGGTCGACCCCACTATTGAGGAGCAGGCCGAGGCCCACGTCGAGGTCGAGGGCGATGGCGAGGCCCACGCCGAGGCCGAGGGCGAGGGCGAGGCCGAGGGGCAGGCTGCGGACAGGGGCAGGGGCAGGGGCAGAGGGCGGGGCAGGGGCATAGTGCAGCTCCCATTTGAGACAGATCCTCCATGTCTCCCGGAGGAGGATCTGAGGTTGGAGATTTGGGCCTGTACTCGGACCAGGCGGTAAGTGAAATTATTACATTTAATTAGTTTAAATTTATTATAAACTTGTTTAATAAATTTTAATTTCCATTTTACAGGTATCATCCCTCCTCCGTACACGGTCGCTGGGTACATTCCTGCGACAGAACGACGGCGGGCCCTGGATCAACTGGAGGGATGTCCCGACCGACAGGAAGGCCTTCTGGTTTGAGCACTTTTCGGTACGTAAAAGTTTATTTTCTTTTAACATTTAGTATGTTATGTTATAACTTATGTACTTCTATAATTTTTTCAGCGGACTTACTTCTTCCCTCCCCACCGTGCTGTTGCTGTCGAGGCTATATTTTTCAGCGTCGCCAGCAAGCTCATTAGGGACGCGATCCTCGACCAAAAGGATCGCGACCGGCGGGGAGAGCCTATTCAGGGTTGGATCTCTGCCGCCGACTGGGCGATAATGAAGAGGAGATTCGAGGAGGAAGCCTACAAGGAGAAGTCCGCGAAGTCTAAAAGAGCGCGACATGCGGGATCGCAGTGGTGTGGTGGATCATGGTCCATCATGGATTTCTTCACCCATATGGTACGTATCTCGTCGTATACCCATAATTAATACTTTATAGTAATATATTTCTTTCAAGTTAACTGACAAATCATATAATAATTTCGTAACAGGTTGAATCGGAAGAAGACCCGAATATGGTGACCTTGTTCCTCGCCACGCACACGAAGGGGGAGCGGTTCGTAGACGACAAGGCCCGGGACACCTACGTAAGTTTTACTTAATGCTAGTTCATTAATATTAATTTTTAGTTACGTAGAAAATTCATATAGATGTTATTTCTAGGCCGAGTTTTAGAAGTTTTACTTAATGCTAGTGCATTAGTATTAATTTTTAGCGACCACGTGAGAATTCATATAGATATTATTTCTAGGCCGAGTTTTTGAGGCTTAGGGAGGCCGGGCCGACACGGTCAGAGGGAGCTGGTGCTAGCAGTTTCCAGCAGTCCCCGACCGTCGCAGCTCAGTCAGATGACGAGCTGTGGATGAGGGCCGTTGGTGGCATGCATAGGGGTACGTACTATGGTACGGACTCCTATGGTGCCTTCATTGCGTCATAGGCCTCTGCGACCGCCACTAGTGTGTCCGGCCCCGCACAGACTGAGGAGTCGCTCCGCCACCAGCAGAGTGTCGATGCGCAGATCGCAGCTCTGCATGACGAGATGCTACAGATAATGGGGGTGCCGCATACAGATGATTATGCGCTCATCTCATACTTTGAGAGGCTGGAGGAGACTACGGAGGTGCTGCGACAGATGACCCGCGCTACGCAGGAGGCTACGCAGCGGTTGGTCGAACAGATGCAGCATTTCCAGGAGATGGCTATGGAGCGACCATCTGCTGGTACGTCGGGAGCATCGTCTACATCCGGCGGTACACGGGAGGACATGCTCGTCCACCTGTTGTCACCGGAGGTGTATCAGACGATCCTGACGTTGCGACGATAGTCATCTGGTGGCGCTCCTCCTCCAGCACCGGGTCCAGCTCCAGCTCCAGGCGATCAGTAGTTTTGTTTTTGCATTTTTGGACTGTACTATATTTTTGACTTTGTATGTAATTGGGGATATTCAGTTTTTTTCGTTGACGATATTGAGTTTGTACGTATTTGCGGATATTGATTTGGTGTGTTCAGGATATTATATATTGACATTGTTCGTTGCGGATAGTATTTTTTCTTTATATTTTTTGTATATTCTGGAATGTATTGTGCGTGCCGGTGTTGAGTGTTCCACCGAGGGGGTTGACGAACCCAGGGATTGGATTCTGTATTTTGTATTTTGTATTCTGTATTTTGGCTCAGGCTCCAGCTCCATTTACATTCTGGAACCTGTTTTTTTTATATTTTTTAACTAAGCGACGTTTTTAGCGACGTTCATATTCGTCGCTAAATTTTAGCGACGTTAATAAATGTCGCTAAAAGCGTCGCTAAATGCTGACGTGGCAACACGTGGCACCAAATCTGATGTCAGCTTGTCGTCGCTAAAAACGTCGCAAAAGTGTCGCTAAACGGCGACCACACGATATCGTCGCCTTATACGTCGCTAATTAGCGTCAACGAACAAACGTAGCAAATAACGTCGCTAATTAGCGACGTTAATAACGTCGCCAAATAACGTCGCCCTAGCGACGTTTTGCGACGTTTTCTCATTTAGCGACACGTTTTTTTCCGTCGTTTCCAAAACGTTGTCCAAAACGTCGCTAAATTCATTTAGCGACGTTTTCACCGAGTTTAGCGACGTTTTGGAATGTCGCTAATATGACAAATTTTTGTAGTATTATGGCTCCTCAAAAAGTGAGTTAGGGACTTTTGGTCAGAAAAATAGAGTCAGAGCGGTCAACTGTTAGTAAGGGACAGAAAACGTCTAAAGTGGGGGGTGTGATACATTATGGTAAATGACTGGGGTGCACCTTGAATTATGGTAAAGTAAGTAGGGTGCGACTCAAAATTTCTCTTACTTTAATCAGTATACTAGCTAGTAATTAGGATTCAGAATTTCAGTTCCCAAATAAAACTCCTATTATACGCGATTTTTTTATCTTTCAGAAATCTATAATACTTTTGGGTATCAGATCGGAACGAACCTCACTCTAATACTAATTATTGGGCACGTACAAAAGCGTTTGTCAATCCACCTGATCAAAATTAATTCCCGTCTAACAAACACCAAGCATAAGATGAAGATAAGTATATGACGGTGATATACGTCACCTAGACAAATCTTAACCTCTAATAACTCAGATGAAATTACAAGATTGACAAAACTCATGTTGAACCATTTGTCCTAATAGGTTCAAACCTCCCACCACTCTCAAGAAGAAAAATAGAATATTACAATTGAGATCACTCACTAACCCGTAGTAATCTCCCTAACCGAAGTTGACGACTCCTCAATTAGATCTTCTTCTTCCTTCTGTCTTGGATGATGAAGTCCTAAGAGCAAAGTACGGACTTTCTCTTAGATTTTCTTGTGGACGAGCACCCCGAATCTTCACTTTTTGCTGTGTTTTGTGCCTCCACCCCTCACCCCATATATATAGGATGAGAAAATCATATTTTAGGTCATAATATGACTTCTTAAATAGGAAGCCCTCAAATAAGAATCTTAATACACCTAAAATAGTCCATCAATATACTATTTTAGATCATAATAGGATTTTCTAAAATAAGAATTTCTATTATATCTAAAATAGCACAACACCAATTATGGACATCTAAATCTAATCAAATCAAATATTTAATTAGATTTGGATTCCACAAATATGTTGTTACCAAATCCAGACTTGACTCCAACAATCTCCCCCTCCAATCTGATGAGAGGGTATTGACCGCACGGGTCCTCAACTGGACTCCATGCATGTCGTCCCGCAACAGAGTTCCTACTCCCCATGCCACTGATCTCCGATCCCCCGAACTGTTTACATCTTTCTTTATCTCTAACTCCTCGACCGTCACGTCGACGCTATCTGCCATGCATAGCACCTCCTGCACCATTAGGATCTTATCGATATCAATGAGACGACCATGACCGAAGTCCCTGACGATCAGCCTCACCGTAAGTCTCTGCCGCCTGTCCCCGACTTTCGACTTTCACCGAAAAGTGTTAACTTTTCGACGAGCTTCTTCACCCTTAGCTAGCCCAACCAAGCGGACGGTGCAGTTATCTCGAGATTCGAACTCCTGAACCTGTCCACCTCCGTGTCCGAACTTGAATCTTCCTCATACACATGCATCCTCGAACAGAACATCATACACTGTGCATGCCGTCGATGACCCACAGCTCCCCTTGAACTGTGTGAATGGTGATGCACCTGTCTCTGATTGAGTTTGCTGCAAACCTTGATCTCCTCCCTGGCTTCGAACTACTGAAACCGATGTCGCTCCGTGAAGCTTTGGCAAACAACCTGTCGCCAAAACTGGATTCGTAGAGCAATCCCCACCTTGAGACCGATCAGCTGTCATGGGACCGACAGACTGACCATCAATCTTTGACTTATCACCATCCGTCGCTTTGTCTCGACGAATCGAATCCTCCGTATCCCTCAAAGCATCTAGAAGTCCCTCATCAGCAAGTTCTCGATGATTCACCTCCTATCGAACACCCCTCGAGCCTTCATCCGGTGTCTGTGGCCTGCATGTCCAGCTCAGCGGCTTGAGCCTGTACATGCCACAACACAAATCTTTCCGAGCCATCTGTTGGGAACCCTTCGCAAGCATCTAATCTTTGCTCCCAAACAGACTACAACAGCCATCATCTGCCAACCTTTCTACCGAAACTAAGTTGTAGCGCAAACTCGATACAAGTCACACACCCCTGAGGGTGAGCTTCTCACCAAACTCCGTCGTCAAGTGTACATCACCGATGCCTACAACTGCAGTTGTCCCCTTGTCGCCCATCTTTACACGTCCAAACCTGCCGTCGCGGTATGCCGTGAAGATCCTCCTATGTGGAGTGGAGTGCATGGTACGACGCCCCCGTGTCCATGACCCAGTCGCCATCATGACACATGCCATAAGGTTCCTCTATGTCGGTCGCTACGATGATAATATCTCCAAACGCCGTGAGATCCTCCTAATCGTCCTTGCCTTTGGCCTTCTCAGCTTTGAGCTTCATGCAGTTCCTCTTGATATGACTCATTTTGTCACAGTGATAGCAGCCCTCCTTGTGGTCCACAATCGTAAGATCCCGAGAACTCTTCCATGTCATCGCCTATGACTTGGGTCTTCCCTTTCCATAGGAAGCCGCCAAAGCAGACTCTTGCGACGATTCCACTTGCTTGCGTCGAACCTCCTCATTTAATAAGCTACATTTGACTGCCTCCATCATGACAACTCCATCAGGCACGGAGTTGCTCACCGACACCACCAATGTCTCCCAGCTTTTCGACAGAGAACTCAAAAGCAGTAGGGCCTGAAGCTCATCATCAATCACCATCTTTATCGCAGACAGCTGATTGATGATACCCTGAACCTCATTCAGATGTTGTGCCACCGAGGCACCCTCCGTGTACTTCGAGTTAACGAGTTGGCGAATAAGAAACACCTTGTTGTCAGCCGTCTTTCTTTCGTACAGCGAATGCAGCTTCTCCCACGATGCTTTTGCCGAACTCTCCATGGACATGTGGTGAAACACCGAGTCATCCAGCCATTGGCGGATGAATCCAACGACCTTCCAATCTAGTCGTTTCCAGTCTTCAGAAGCTTTGTCCGTTGGCTTTGCGCTGTCGCCCTCCAACGGACCATGCAAGTCCTTGCACCATAGTAGATCCTCCATCCTTGGCTTCCAAATCGTCCAGTTTTTTCCTGTGAGGGTGATCATACAAGTGTTCATCTGCTCCGTAGACATGGTTGCCAGAACCTCCAAAGCTCAGATATCAATTGTTGGGTATCAGACCAGAACGAACCTCGCTCTGATACCAATTGTTGGACGCGTGCGGAAGCGTTTGCCAATCCACCTGATCAAAACCAACCCATGTCTAACGGACACCAAGCACAAGATGAAGACAAGTATATGGCGGTGACGTACGTCACCTGGACAAATTCCAACCTTTAATAACTCAGATGAAATTACAAGATTGATAAAACTCACGTTGAACCTTTTGCCCTAATAGGTTCAACCCCCTCACCACTCTCAAGAAGAAAAAAAATTACAATTGAGATCACTCACCAACCCGTAGCAATCTTCCTAACAGAAGTTGACGACTCCTCGATTAGATCTTCTTCTTCCTTCTGTCTTGGATGGCGAAGTCCTAAGAGCAAAGTAAGGACTTTATTTTAGATTTTCTTGCGGACGAGCACTCCGAATCTCTACTTTTTGATGTGCTTTGTGCCTCCACCCTCACCCCATATATATAGGATGAGAAAATCCTATTTTAGGACATAATATGATTTCTTAAATAGGAAGCCGTCAAATAAGCCTATTACACCTAAAATAGCTTATCAATATCATATTTTAGATCATAATAGGATTTCCTAAAATAAGAATCCTATTATATCTAAAATAGCACAACACCAATTATCGACATCTAAATATAATCAAATCAAATATTTAATTAGATTTGGATTCCACAAATATGTTGTTACCAAATTCAGACTGGATTCCAACAATACTTGTGTACTTTTGAATGATTCGAATTAGTACACGAATTTTAAGCATGTAAAATTTTAAGGGTACTGCTATCTGTACCCATCACCTACTTAGCACACCCATAAAAAAATTGAATTTCCTATTCTACCCCCCTCTCCCTCCCTCTGCTCCCCTCCTCCTCCAAACCCCCTCCCCCTCCCCCTCCCCCCTGCCCCCCCCCGACCCCCCTCCCCTCCTCCTCCGACCCCCCTCCCCTCCCCCCCCCCCCCGCCGCTCCCCTGACCCCTCCTCCTCCCTCCTTCTCCGACCCCCCCCCCCTATTTGACAACATGTTCAGCATGTGAAGTTTCTAACCTCAATATTTCTATTTGACGAATATTTGACCGAATTTTTTAACGTATTTTATTTATTCTGTGTCGATTTATACTCGTACTTTTGTCGTCTCGAATTTTTTTCATTTTTCGAATTGCTAACAAGGATCAATATCTAGTGATACTTGAAAATATCCCACAAATAGATAAAATACATAATAGAAATAAATACAATGACATTCCTATGTCTCATAAGTATTACATGGACTAACTATATTCCGAAAATAATTACACTGATCACTCCTCCTTTATAAATTTTATAAAACATAGGGGTGGTCAGTGTTATAAATTTCTATGAAAAATATACACTACAGGGGTGGTCCGTGTAATTAGTTTTAAAGTAGGGGTAGTTTCTGTAATAAGTGTAAAAAATAGTGATAGTTAACGCAATTTGCCATATATATATATATATATATATATATATATATATATATATATATATATATATATATATATATATATATATGAAATAAGGGTTTTGGTAACATGTGTCAGGGCACATGTTACACATTGATAAATGTGCATTTTGTATTAGTACTTCTAGCAGCACATCTATCAATGCACATTTTATATTTATCAATACATATTTTAAGTAGAAGATGCATTGATAAATGTGGTGTATTGATAGATGTGCATTTTGTATTAGTACTTCTAGCAGCACATCTATCAATGCACATTTTATATTTATCAATACATATTTTAAGTGGAAGATGCATTGATAAATGTGGTGTATTGATAGATGTGATGATGGGAGTACCAAACCGAAATATACATTTATTAATGTGTTAACATTATCCTTAGACATGTTTTAAGTAGAAGATGCATTGATAAATGTGGTGTATTGATAGATGTGATGATGGGAGTACCAAACCGAAATATACATTTATTTTAAATCGTCTATTAGCATTAATAAATGTGCATTTTGTATTAGTACTTCTAGCAGCACATCTATCAATGCACATTTTATATTTATCAATACATATTTTAAGTAGAAGATGCATTGATAAATGTAATGTATTGATAGATGTGATGATGGGAGTACCAAACCGAAATATACATTTATTAATGTGTTAACATGTACCCTTAGGACACATGTTAACAAAGTCCATGAAATAATGATGAGGTATAGAAATTAGAAAATTCCAATCTTACAATTACAGTGGGATGAGTAATACTTAGCTTAGTCTCTCTCTCTCTCTCACACACACACACTTTGAGAGACAGGCGGACCATAGGCCTCGTTTGGTTCGCGGAAAGAAAAGGAAATTGATTTTATAATATTTTATTTCCTTTGGAAAGTTGCAATTCCAATCAATTTTCTTTCCGGTGTTTGAAAAAACCAAAAAAATTGAGAGGAAAAATAAATCCTTGGGTTGGTGGGAGGAACCACTTTCCTTCTATTTTTCCTCTTGGGAATCAAATTATTTTCCTCCTTATTTCTTTTGGCATCCAAACAAAGGAAAGGAACCACTTTCCTTTCCCAAGGCTTCAATTCCGCAAACCAAACGTGGCCATAGTGTATATGCAGCCCAAAAGTTTCTTACAGCCCACCGAGAGAATTTCAATTTTGTTTGGTACGGAGGAGTTGAGGAGACGAGAAACTAACTTGCATGAGATTTGCATGATATTAGAGAAGTATTTCTCATGCATGATACTAAAGGGCAATAATTTTGCAAACTCCATAATTTGTTTCAGAGTCTTATCTTGGCCCAATACTGATCACCGTCACTACCCAGCCATTGCTACTCGAGGAACCTGTTTTAAATCTAAAAAGTTCCCATTCATCAACTACCGATCTATCAAAATTTTAGAATATGAGCAGGAGTATAATGATGGGTAGACAATGTGCTGGAAAAAGAATAAATTTCACAACAATGTATTTCCAATGTAATACATACAATTTAAATTTGTAAAGAATCAACAAGAACCAGCATCCGAGGAAAAGTTACAAAGCATATACTGGTATTTTGTCCATCTGTAAAACGAGTTCAAGACGAAAATTACACAGCTCACAAAAACCCACCTTTTATACAATTGAAAACGATGGTGCACCTTCACAAGGAAAGATTGTGACGATTCATAGCTCTTGTATAAGATCCCGTAAACCATGGAACTATTGGAGGCAAAACCGACAGCGTGGAGGAGAGAGTGATAGAACAAACAATGGGCGGAGGTTTTGCAACTAGGAGTTTTCAGTAAGATCGGCTTGGTCGATTTCCCTACGAGAGGCTTCCCACAGTTGCTGTTCAATGCCCAGCTTCCTCAGCTCTATCAGACCTCGCTCCACTGTAACCAAAAATACACAATTTATTTGCCTAGTATAAGAAACTCTGCAAAGTACATAGAAGTTCCATAAGACCAACTCTCTTAGAAACCTGATGAACTAAAGGCTGTTTGGTTGTTAAGTGACGGAAAGGAAGGGAAAGGAGAAGGAAAATGAAACACAACCAATAAAGAGTAAGGCAGTGTTTGGTTGCGAAGAAAGTGAGCGAAAGGAAAGGAAAATGAAACTTGATCCTATGTAAATGGGATCAAATTTCTAATTAAACATTTTCCTTTTCTTTTTCTTCCCTCACTTTCTCCACCAAACGAAACATAGCCTAAAAGAAGTTCTCCATCAAAAAAACTTAGTAGAATACTGAATCCAAGTATGTGGGTAATATACTGATATGCTCATATGATTTTTTTTATACTATGATCATATGGCTTTGACAAAGGCATTTATGCATATGAATATCCAGGCTTCGGTGCATGTTCAAGACTACATTACCACATGTGAAGCACACCCTGTAGGAGGAAGATTAGGCTGCAAGCAAACCATCTACTACATGTCAACAACTAATCACGTAAGTTTGCAAGTGCAGTTGAGTTAGGTTGGCTACTGTGACTTAAGATGGTAGAAAGGATCGACTCTAGGTAAACCCAAATTCTAGACGTACGCATTATAAGATAATTCCATTATAATGATGATAACTAAAAACTTAAATGCGTCCTTCTATGAAGAGCTTATTAATTTGAGTTAGAAACAAACAAAGCTCTTACCATCAACTGCATCATGAGAAGTTGGTGACTGGCTGATGTTACTGATCCAAAATTGTATTCGCTCCTCAGCAATATCCTCCTCTACGCCATGATTTTTGGCTCGCCGCCAAAAATATGTAAGCCACGCCTGTAGAGAAAAATACATAGTTTGATATGAATATTAGTTACAGATTCAGAAGCAGAAAATGAACTAGATACTTGACTTTATCTGGAACCATGAGGAGATCAACTCCACAATATGCATGTGGACAAACACATTATGTCAAACAACAAATGCTTCAGGAAATGAAGAAACTTCGGTTATGCATACCTTGCTTTCAGTTGGGTATGCTTCGTTGACTTAAGAACACTAATATGTAATCAGTCTCATATTGTGGCACTCAACACCATCCTCCCCCCCCCCCCCCCCCCCCCCCCCCCAACCCCCCAACACACACACACATACCCACCCACCCACCCACCACCGGATCACACACCAATAAATGGGGAGATACTCCATTTTTCTCCTTCATAGATCATTGTTCCTGCTCTGGTAACATTTTTTCCAGATGGTGATCATTGTTCCTTCTCTCGTGAAATGTTTTCCAGATGGGTGCAATCATGAGATGAGGAGAAGGAGAAGAGATGCTGCTAACCCTAAAGCTTTTTTGATGAAAAAATATATAATTGTGTGGAAAAAAATAGCATACCGCTGTGACGGAAGTCATTATTATTTATAATGAAGGAATCAAGTACGGAAATGAGATATTCCCCCATAACACTAGGAATTAGTAGTAAAATTGTTCAACATAGTCCTCAATGATTTTTTATTACGGTTAATCGATTAAGTTTAACATTATGAAATCACTAATGATCATGCAATCACTATAGTGTTTATACTTAAACTTTGCATAGTCCTAATATGCAGTAATTTATCTGGAACCATGAGGAGATCAACTCCACAATATGCATGTGGACAAACACATTATGTCAAACAACAAATGCTTCAGGAAATGAAGAAACTTCGGTTATGCATACCTTGCTTTCAGTTGGGTATGCTTCGTTGACTTAAGAACACTAATATGTAATCAGTCTCATATTGTGGCACTCAACACCATCCTCCCCCCCCCCCCCCCCCAACCCGCCAACACACACACACATACCCACCCACCCACCCACCACCGGATCACACACCAATAAATGGGGAGATACTCCATTTTTCTCCTTCATAGATCATTGTTCCTGCTCTGGTAACATTTTTTCCAGATGGTGATCATTGTTCCTTCTCTCGTGAAATGTTTTCCAGATGGGTGCAATCATGAGATGAGGAGAAGGAGAAGAGATGCTGCTAACCCTAAGCTTTTTTGATGAAAAAATATATAATTGTGTGGAAAAAAATAGCATACCGCTGTGACGAAGTCATTATTATTTATAATGAAGGAATCAAGTACGGAAATGAGATATTCCCCCATAACACTAGGAATTAGTAGTAAAATTGTTCAACATAGTCCTCAATGATTTTTATTACGGTTAATCGATTAAGTTTAACATTATGAAATCACTAATGATCATGCAATCACTATAGTGTTTATACTTAAACTTTGCATAGTCCTAATATGCAGTAATTTATCTGGAACCATGAGGAGATCAACTCCACAATATGCATGTGGACAAACACATTATGTCAAACAACAAATGCTTCAGGAAATGAAGAAACTTCGGTTATGCATACCTTGCTTTCAGTTGGGTATGCTTCGTTGACTTAAGAACACTAATATGTAATCAGTCTCATATTGTGGCACTCAACACCATCCTCCCCCCCCCCCCCCCCCCCCCCCCAACCCCCCAACACACACACACATACCCACCCACCCACCCACCACCGGATCACACACCAATAAATGGGAAGATACTCCATTTTTCTCCTTCATAGATCATTGTTCCTGCTCTGGTAACATTTTTTCCAGATGGTGATCATTGTTCCTTCTCTCGTGAAATGTTTTCCAGATGGGTGCAATCATGAGATGAGGAGAAGGAGAAGAGATGCTGCTAACCCTAAGCTTTTTTGATGAAAAAATATATAATTGTGTGGAAAAAAATAGCATACCGCTGTGACGGAAGTCATTATTATTTATAATGAAGGAATCAAGTACGGAAATGAGATATTCCCCCATAACACTAGGAATTAGTAGTAAAATTGTTCAACATAGTCCTCAATGATTTTTTATTACGGTTAATCGATTAAGTTTAACATTATGAAATCACTAATGATCATGCAATCACTATAGTGTTTATACTTAAACTTTGCATAGTCCTAATATGCAGTAATGATATTATTTTTGCTACTATGTTTATTGCTTTGTTCGTCTAACATGAATCTGCAGAAAAGCAATAAGCAAGATCAATCATGGACACATGCAATAAAAAAATCATGATAGGCCAAAGACATTGTCAGTCCAAAGAGTTCACTGAACCGCCTACAACATCTCCGAGGCCATGGGTTCCACTGCCCGGTCAGTTGAAGGCGCATTAATTGCAACACGATGGCTAAAAAACTAGTTGTTTATAGTCGTTACTGTGCAAAGCAGTATACCGCCTGCAGAGTAACTTTTGGACAATTTTTATATTCCTATTTAAACCAAAGTTGTCCACTTTCATTCCTACTTCTTTGGGCCATATTTTTCTACCATATACAAAGCTTTCATTTGCCAAATTATATTGAGATAGAGTTTGCCATTGAGTTGTAAAGTGGATCTTCATATCATTATGAGAAGGTCAAAACCCTTTTTGTAAGAGGTTTTAGTCCGCACGTCTTCGTATCAAAGCTTGTGTAGAAGTCGACGACCCTTCGGATCAAATCTCGTTTATCATAGTGGATTAAAGCTGGAGAAAGTTCCGAGACAGGAGTACCTTATGTAGGATACCAGGATACATCGGGTATCGGTATTCTTGTCTTACTTTGTAACACATATTTTAAATCGTCTATTAGCATTAATAATTGTGCTTAATTATTAGATATACCCTATTCACCCCCCCCCCCCCCCTCTAGGGTGCTTTCATGGCAGTATGACCCCCCTATTTCCAAGAATAATGTTTGAAGAAATCTTATGATCTCTAAAGATATGAATGTCATTGCACCTTATGGCATGAGTTACAATTTCGAGTTCAACAACGTTTCAGAATCCTACTTAATATCCTCTTATCAAAAAAAAAAAAACAATTACACAAAAACATTTGGACAAGAAATAAGGCCAGGAATTCAGGTACGTTAAACACATAATTTCTCAAAAGATAGAAATATAATAACAGCAATAGCTAATGCATCAGTTAGGAATAATGCTTTAGAGACATAGGTACATAAATAAAGCTACAACTCCCCACCTGCTTGAAAAAAACATCTTCTGATTCATCTTTATTAAGCTCTGCAAGAAAAAAAGATACTCGTTCAAGTAAAATCATACCAATGCACCCTCTGCACTGAATAAGAAATAAGTGTGAAAAATACATGCAATAGCCAAAACATTAGGAAAAATGTTCATTCAAATGCTGATGTTGTTACTTAGCTCTAGAACTCATGGAAGGTTCTACCACTGTGTAGTAAATAACTATCAAATTGAAAACTTGGGAACTAAAGAGGAGAAAATTTATGAACTTTAAAAATAAAAAAAAAGGAAAAAAAAACCTTCAATGGAAGAAAAATAACAAAAAGAACATGTTCGCAGCACGTAGAACGTAATTATTACCCATTGCTTCCATGAATTTCGGATCACCAGGAGACTTGTTATCTGAGTGCGCATAAGAATTTCAAAAAACAAAATTACAAGTTAGTTGATGTTACAGTAACCATATAAGAAAAAGCTTCTGCATATTTTAATAACTAAAAAAATGTGTGCAATAACACTCTACATTAGTTTGATAATTAATCAAACAAGAAGCAGCTTTCAAAGGTGAATTAATATAAAGGGAAGGCAGATCAAATCTTTCCTGATAGGAGTACTGTTTTGCTAGTCAATAGAAAATTCATATTTATATGCTCTTTAAATCGTTTAAAAGATGAAAAAGATCAGCAAGCAAATTATTATTAAGTTGTTCACGAATTTCAAAAAACAAAATTACAAGTTAGTTGATGTTACAGTAACCATATAAGAAAAAGCTTCTGCATATTTTAATAACTAAAAAAAATGTGTGCAATAACACTCTACATTAGTTTGATAATTAATCAAACAAGAAGCAGCTTTCAAAGGTGAATTAATATAAAGGGAAGGCAGATCAAATCTTTCCTGATAGGAGTACTGTTTTGCTAGTCAATAGAAAATTCATTTTTATATGCTCTTTAAATCGTTTAAAAGATGAAAAAGATCAGCAAGCAAACTATTATTAAGTTGTTCACGAATCAATGGGATACAAACTACATTAATAGCCAAATATTTTGCAGTATGATACTTTTTATATATTGCATAAAGTGTCAGAATATAACTAAGAAGCGGAATAAGAGTAATATAATAAAAGAGAGTTAAAACGGACAAGGTCGGAAAGTTTTGAGTAAATTTAAAATAAAGAGTGAGTAATTTTTCTGGTTAGGTCCATTGGGAAGATGCATGGCACCATGCAGAATGGATGGTATGAGAAATTTTGGAAAGCAAACAAGAAGACAAGAAACTAACACCACATTTTACATAAATGGTTTGGTAGTCAAGTGAGAGTTTATTAACTAGTTAACTACCTTATGCAATCAGATCAAGAAAAAACATTTTGCTTTTATGCATTAAATTCAAGAAAGAAAAAGCAGTTCTCCCCTGCCTGCCCTGATCAGGGATTGTCTAAATCATGGCATGACAAGACACGAGCAGTTGTGACAAGACCCTAGTATTTTCAGTATAGCGTAGGGGTTCAAGTAAATTTCAGCCCATTGTCTATGTTTTAGGAGATTTACCTATTTAATTGGCAGGTTCCCAGAAGCTAGCTGCCTTTGGGAAGTTTAGAAAATTACACTAGCACCAATATTTGTGTACTCATAACAGGTAGAAGAAACAATAGGCAACCATGATAAGTAACAACATTAACTCTGCAAAACCCTTAATATAGGAAAAAGCAGCACTTGAACCTTAGAGTAGCTCATGTAAACAAACCTGAAGCAGATAGTCGGAGAATATTTGGGCGTCGAAAATTAGCCATTGCAAGCACAACAGCATCCTCCACCTTGAAGCACAGCAAATGCAAAATACATGCAAAATTAGAGGATTCAAGAAAGCAAAAAGGACATAATAATTCACAATCCCTGATACAAACAACAAAAGCCAATTATTTTAACAAACAAGTCATATAAAGGAAAATATATACAGAGGCTGACTTATTGCCGATTACAACAAAAATAAAGAGTCTTTGGAACAAAGCTGAAGAAGAAAGAAAACCTTCAAAGAAGCAAGCTCTCTCATGCCTTTCTCAACAGAAAGCATGCCTTCTATGTTGCCTTCACCATTAATATCATTCATATCACGAACAAGTTTATTTCTGTTTTCAAGATCATCACCTAGACGTCACCAACGATAACATTAAGAACATAATTCACACACATAAGGAATAAACAGTTCAATACTACAATATACTAAAGATAGCAGCAGTAATACAACTTGCCTTTGTTCCGAGATTCTTCCTTAGCCTTTTGCCCTGCAGAAATGACAACTTCAAAAGGAAGAGGAGCCAATGATGACCAGTGCTCATACTTTGAGACAGCAATATCTGGATAGATGCCTACGACAAATAATACCATGGTCAGCCAAAAAATACTACAACATAAGAACAGTACAACAACAACAATAATAAAGCCTTTATTCCAAATTTTTGGCATCAGCTACTTGAATCCTGTTCTTCATTCCTCTGTTAAGGGGGCATGTCCCCTGTAACATTGACAAAAATCATGTCCTTTACAGCCTCGCTTTATGCTCATTGACAAAAAGCATGTCCTTTACAATCACTTTCAAAATTAAGTACCCTTGAGCTCAGGGTACCTTCCGCCCCTTTCAAATAACTCAGGGCAGCCCCCCTCAATCACCAGGGTGGCTCGGACATGTTTTCTGTTTCGACTTTCCGAGCACGATGCCGATCTCAAGTGGCGACGGCACGACACCAATGTTCTCAAGCGGCGAAGTCGGCATGAAACTGAACTCACAGTCGACCTTCGGCAACAAGCCCGAAGCGTTAACATGACTCCGTTGTCATGCTTACTCGTGCATGTGTTTAATTGTCACCATGATCTAATACAGAAATACAGAAGAAAAAAAAGCAACCATGATTTTGATCATAGTACCCAACGGTTTGAATTCTCCTTAAATTTTTACCGAAAACAATCCGAATACAGACCCTAACTATTGGGTTGGGAAACTTCTGGAGTAACTTTAAGTCGGATACAAGAAGGCAGCGATTGGATGCGAAGGTAACTCTGAGAGTAGTAATCTTTAAGTGGGGAGGAAGAACCTTACCGGTCGGTAGCACCAAAGGTGCTGAAAAAAACCCTGGACCCAAAAGGTATATTTTCAGATGTAGCTAGTCTAACCCTCCAACTACTGAAGATCGACTGAGGTTCCAGGTGGGTTCTGGGATCCTAAGCATCCGACTCCAGAAGGTTAATAGAGTCACACCAATCAAATGACCGACCGATGTGGCAGTATATACATGTATTCGGAGGATAAGAGATAGTTCATTTAAGTCCATCAAATTTGTTTAACACAAACCGGGATTTCTTGACTATCGACCTAACCTCCGTCTCGCGCATACGCATGCATGTATATGCATCCATGGAGGAAGAGCATGCCCCCGTTCCACGTTCAGTTGTAGTTAAAGTACATAAGCGTGCCCACGACATAGTACAAGCACATTTCACACATATGCGTGCGGGTAAAAAAAACCGACGTATGCGTGCATTATCGTACGGATGCACGTATGCGCACACCTAGTGTTACACAGGTTCGTGCTTGCACCAGCGCGACATAGAACAAGTGTGAGCATGTGCCTTCAATAAAAAGATTGGATATGATCGGCCAATAAAACAACCTTGGATGGCCATTAATTAATCGATTTACAATCAATTTAAATCGGTTTTAGGTATATTTGCTTGTTGAGTTAAAAAAAAGAGAGGAACTTATAGCTCATTTTTTAATAGAACTGTAGATATGGTCGGTATTCCATTGTTCCCTATATTAATTATGTTCCTTATTTCTCGTCTAGCACAAACTACTCAACCTCTGTCTGATCTTCCAGAAGCGGAATCAATTGCAGACTATAATGTAGAATATGCGCGGGATGTGATCCTTAATAATTCACCGTTGGCGGAAGCCAATTTCTTGGGGTCCTCGGACTCATTCTGACTTAAACAAGGGGGTAGGTCTATACTATAATGTGTAGTTTCTAGTATTATTTACCCCAATTTGCTTAAACTATCATCAACAAAATGGTAGCATAGTTGGTAAATTGGTGGGATTATATCTAGGAGGTCTTTAGTTCGACACTTTTGAGCTACATTTGTCGAGTTTATGGTTATCTCCAACTTGTTTTATATATTCTATACTATGCCCCTTATAATCTAAGATAAGGTGTCTAGGGGTGTAAACAGAGTGAATATAAGCATTACCATCTATATTTGTTTTCTCCTAGTGGATAACATGGATTTCATTAGGATACTTACAACCAATGCCAACTTCTGACATCCCATAGAGTTTTGATCTAATACGGATACCAATCGACCATAGATATTAGTAAGAAATTACAAACATATTTAAGTTTTTACATATAATTTAAATGGTATGGACGTTATTTGGATTTCTGATATAAAGTACATAGAATACCCTAATTCATAATTTTAAAAGACATGTAAGTAACCCATGTTTGTTAAGAAACAGATTTGGGTCATATGCAGATTGGATTAGTTGTATTTTTTCACATCCATATCTATATCACATCTAATTCAGTTCAGCTACACAATTCAAAAAGATAATTAATTATTCTTCCATTGTTGGAATAATATATTCCTATTATTCTTCCATTCTTGGAATAATATATTCCTCACTCCAAACGGTTCTAACCTATGTTGTTGATATCCTTCGATACATGAAACATATCGTATGATATGAAACCAAACGTTTTCGATACGAATCTTATAGGTGTGCCGGATGGGACAAAAATTACCATTGTTTTTGTGTTGTCCGATACGGTACGTTCGATACAATACATTTTTTCATTTAATTTTTTTCACCTTTTGGATTTTCTTTGTCTATTTATTGCGCTTTCTTCTCTCATTTTTTGGATTTTTTTTTTCCTTCTGCGTGTTTCATTGACTACTATTTCTATTATGGATCTTATGTTGTTGAATGGATCATCATCATCATTCTCCCATCAGAATGGAATCGGTTATGGAGCATAAGAAAGTTACATACAAAATTTGACAAAGTTGTATTATTGGGTTGTCGACCTGACGTCAACCCGTCAAGATAGCTATGAGCATAAAAGGGTCATGCCATAAAACTTAGGTGGTCAGTTGGCATGTAGCTAGGCATACATTTTGGAGTGCAGTTTAAGCTCCCGCAACCAAGGAGCGCCCTCCAAGTTCTCCTAGAATATAAAGAATCTAGACGAACATGTAAGATGATACAATTTGCTATAGGAAATTGTATTCATCTCTAAGACACGTTACATTAAAGAGTTGAGGAATGACAATCTCATATGGTGTTGAATTGATAATTTTATCTATGTTAGGAACTTATGATGGTTGTCTAACTTGTGTTTTAGTTTCACATTTACTTGTTGACTTTATAATGATGGTCATTTATATGCTTAGTGATACTCTATGTTGCACGAACACGAATTCCATACAACATATTTCATATGCGGAGACATGGATTTGACACCTATTTTGGTGTGTCCTAGTGTATTTTGGGACGTTTGTGGCGTGTCCAATAAGTGTATCCGACACGACAGAGAGAACATGAAATTTGAGTATACGTGTTTCGTAGGTGATACTCTTTATTGTTGCGTAATGAGTTCAACATATCCATATGTATTATATTAATTTTCTAATGTATTTAATGTGTCTTACAATACACGATACAATAATCAAGCATACCGATACACGATACGATACGCAATATGACAACCTAGGTTCTAACTATATAATATTATCCAAGAGACTGACCATTATTAACCTAAATAGGCACTAAACTCCTTTGTTGGTTAGAGGAAGTTGGAGGGTGCACCTTGATTGCACGAGCTTAAATTGTGGTGACCAAAACGATAGTCTACCTAGCAGCCGACTGGCCTTACAGGTTTTACAACAAGGATCTCTCTTGCTCATGGCTATCTTGGCTTTGAATTTGGCACGAGCACATAGGGCGACAGCAAGTCATATGGAGCTTTCTTCCGTTGCGAACCCCATTTTGATGGGAAACTGCATAATGATGAGCCAACTTATCTCACCTTCTATTTTCCAGTAACCCTTCTTGGTTTTATTTATTGTGGCATATGGCATATAAAGACTCAGCTTTGAATATACAAACATTGTCAACAAATACTACATGATTGAGGAGTCAAAGTTCCTACAGTAAATATAAGTCAAAAGAGAGGTTCTGTCCTTGCTTCTAAAGAAAGAATTCCTGGCAAGTGTGGATACATACAAATTTTACAACTAGAGAAGTTCAAAACAGAATCTATAATTGCACCTCACTTTTAACTATTCACTTCTTTCTCAACTGAACTATCATTACAAATGTTAAGAATAGGTTAATTAGAATCTAGATAAACAGAGAAGAAGTGGATACCATAACAAACAGCTAAACCCCAGTAACGTGCAAGCCAACACCTCTTGAGAACTACTTCCTCCTGAAGGTTACAAGACAATCAGATTTCCAAGTGGTGGATCACACATCTAACTATATCTCCAGAAAGCTACTCAGTGCTAAGATTGCATACCATCTCTTCCTGGGTTAAGATCACTCTTTCCGTCATAGAACGAAGGCTTTTAGCTTCAGATTCAGCTTCCCTGAGCTGATCTAGTGCAGTTGCAACCTCTTCTTTTGTAGACTAATTCAAATATGACAAGATAAAAGAATAAATACAATTAAACAGCAGAAATCAGCTGATCATGATTAACTTGAATCTACTAACAAGTTGAGCAGAAGCTAGCAAACCTAAAGATTAAGCACGAGAGAGAGAGAGAGTGTGTGTGTGGAGTACCTCCACTTGTTGACGAAGAGCTGTCACTTCCTCATCTCTACCATCGTTAGTTTGAGCGGCAGCCTTAAGAGCAGCCTAAAGTAACATAATAACAAAAATTGCTATTATTATGAAGTAGCATATATAGTTTGCACTCTCGGCTGATACCTATCCAATATGGCCGGTACCGATAGTTTGGCATATGTCCCGATCCAATAGTGACTGATACCGACATCGGGGATCTCTTTTTCGGTCAATTCGGCAAAGAAAATTGAACGAAAAAGACCAATCAAGAAAGGTGTAAAAGCATAGTAATGTTGTAAAAGAAGAAAACTTGTCTATCTATCGTAGGTAAATCAATCAACAAGGGTGACTATTATTTTATTTAATTCCAAAGTTGCTAAGAAACAACACAGGAAATACTTAAAATTATGCCTAAAGATATAAAATATTTTTTTTCTAAAATTTTATCAATTATTGTTTTCTGATTCCAAAAAAAATCTGATCCTTCAATCCGAAACCGCCGATACTGCCGATACTGATATTCATAGGAAGAGTTTGATACCAATTCCGATACCGATCTACGAACCTTGGTAGCATCACAATGACAACATTCAATTAGCGTGATGGGTGTATCCATTAGTCAATTAAGATACGCAGATAAAGATAGATCTTCGACAATAAGAGAATATTAAAAGCTAAGAAAATGGTAAAAGCCTCACATAAGGACCCACAGTTATATCAAAATCTAAAGCTAATTTGTATCTAAATACCATGAACTTTCACATTTATGCAACTTGTAACCATAAACTTTCAAATTTTGCAACTTGCTAATATGAGCTTCCACGTTTGCAAGTTAATACCATGAACCATTAATTTTTGCAAGTTAATATCATGAACTCTCTCTCTCTTATTTTCAAGTTAATACCATGAACTGACGATACTTCATGGTATTAACTTGCAAACTAAGCAATAGTTCATGGTATTTACTTGCAAAATAAGTGATACCTTACTGTATTAACTTGCAAACTCGGAAGTTCATGGTAGCAAGGTGCAAAATTTGAATGTCCATGGTAGTAAGTTGCAAAAATGTGAAAGTTCATTATATTTAATTGCAAATTAGCCTATATTAAATAACAAATAAAGGATTAAGATGGACATTTACTAATCTAAGCAGTTTCCTATAGCTAACAGAAAATATTCATAGATGGATTATTTTAAAAAGGTTAATTTAGTTGGGGATCCTGGATTATGATGGTTATTGACTGATCTAAGCAGTTTCCAATATCAATAACATAGTATCCAGGTCAACAAAAACAGACTTCCATAGACAACTAGAGATCCATCCCTGCATCCAGGTCTTGGTCAGATAACATGCTTCTTGGACACCCTCTACCAATACATGACTATACAGAAAGTAAATCATGGTAATTTTAGTTCATCTAGTCTACCAAAAATAAGAATAGACAACTAATTGTGATGGGACCTCACAAAAATCTCATGCATTTGATTAACAAACCAATTCCAGATTTTATGAAATTAAGGCTTAATAGCACAGATTACTTTGCATAGAAAATACCCCATTTTTGTTGTATGTTTACCTCTCTTTGGCGTAGTGCTGCCTCCTTCCTGCAAGTCAAGCATATTGAACGTCATTAAGTGAACTGACACTACAAACAGACTAAGGTTAAAACCAGAATCTACCTGCTCAAAAGCCGGGCTTCCAAGGATACTCCTTCTCCAAGAGCAGCAACCTGCATTATGAGCACAAAATAAAGGTAAAAGGGAATGTGCTAGACATTACGGGAATGTGCTAGACATTACGGGATAGGCTTATCCCAAACATTTAGGAAAGGAAAAGTATCAAGTAGAACATAAGAATATTTCTAAAATAGATAAGTATATTATTATTCAACTTGGAATGTATGCAAATCAGACCATTTTGTGGTCTTTTGTCCCAGGTGAAATCATGATTTTGGGAATACCGCAGACGATGCTAACAGGACTCCGAGAAGTAATTAAGAGCACTACAGTAAGCATATTATTCTGCAGCCAATACTGAATTCCTTCTAGTAATGCACATATAGGATATAATATTAGCCTAAATTGAAAAAGAGCTTCAAGCCTGTAATACATAAATACGTAAAACGTAGGATCACTTCTTGATACAGCACAGATCTCAAAGCACTGTGGCCGTGCCCAGAAATCATTCTTCTCCAAGTAAAAAGAGACTTCAGTATTACATAGAATTTGAGTTCGTTGACCTGCTTAGTCTACGCGTTTCTTGATAGCAAAATTCAGGTTTGAGCTGTTCTACATTATTTGGCCAAATTCCTAGACCCTTCGGAGATAAGTGGGGACCATGACAAAGACCCGAAAACCTTGAATCAAGCAGTTCGATGGCATCTCCTGCAGATGTGATGAATGAAGCATTATCCTCTACAACCTGATAAATAGTTAGCGATCTTCACCCCCTAAGAAAGTCTTTCAAGATTTAAATTTTTTTTATTTTATACCTTCACTATCTAAGCACTCTGGGTAACCAAGTTTTATGTTACAAACAGGAGGTTCAGTGCTGTTTATAATAAAATCTTGTGAATATCTTTCACCTTAGAATCTTGATAGTGATCTTAGTTTATCTTTTGTCTTATGACATGAGCATAAAGGTCTAGGGTCTCAAAATGTTCAGAGTAATCATCTTCTAGCAGTGAATAATTTATAATAAGATACCACAGAGTTACTCTGTTTTTGTCATTGTTTCGTGAAAGCTGAGGTTAAGAAACTCAATTTATTTATCAAGAAATCATGTTTTTGTCAAGCAGCCTATAGAGTTAAGTGAATTTTAAGAATTTTCCAACTTTCCAGATCACACCATCTTGAATTGTGCTGCAAATAGGCCTGTCAATGGTAGACCGAAAATCCGTATCCGATCCGTATTCGAACCGAAAATATCCGAAATTTCGGATACGGATTTGGATATCATATCGGATATTTATCGGATATCGGATGCGGATACGGTAAGTGTCATATCCGGACCAGTAATATCCGAACCAATAATATTTAAATTATTTAATAAATTTAAAATGTATTCAATGTATGCATGGGACTATTAGTTATATGTGCTTGTGTGGAAAAAAATTTGGTGCAAATGTATTCAATGTATGCATGGAAATCTGCTGCTTATGATATTTCAATATGAAAATCTGCACATATCTGACAAAATCTGCTGTTCCAATGAAGAAATCTGCTGCTTCTGATATTTTAACGTGAAAATCTGCTGTTTCTAGACAAAATTTGTCGTTTCAATGTGGAAATCTCTTTATTCTTGACAAAATCTGCTGGTTCTGATTTTTTTTCTTCCCTTTTTAAATATTTTTTTTTGTAATCTTATTGGTTCGGATATTATCCGATATCCGTTAAAATTATCGGTAACGGATACGGTAGCCAAAACTTATATCCGGTCGGATATCGAATAGTTATCGGATATATCTGATAGTTAATGGTTCGGATATGGTAATGCCAATATCCGACCAATAAGCTACCATTGACATGCCTAGCTGCAAATAGAGAGATGAATCCCTTGACTTCCATGATGAGGTCAGCAGATTACATCAGTTGAAAATCCATAAGAAATGTTATTGTTGAGTATAAACAATTCAAAAAATCCATATGAAATGTCATTGTTAAGGTTACTAAAATAATCCGCTTCCAGCAGGACAGGCAATGAAAGATTCCAAAAGCAGATATAAACAATTCAAAAAATCCAAAAAATGTTGATTATAAGTAGCAATTTTGCTACATATCAGTAATAACGAAGATATGTTGATTAAAAAGCTAACCTAACCTGTTTCTCAAGTTCCCTAGCTCTGGCCTCCGCTGCTTCACATTTTTCTTGCGCAAGTCGTAGCTGGATAGTTAAAATCCAATTATGTTATCAAAACCAGAAAATCATAGTTACAGAATTAAACATCCAGCTATAAAGTACAACATACCTTATCAAGAATATTTTCATTCTCTTCTTGTAACATATCCAGCTAAAAGGAAAATTAAAAGTTAGCTAAACGACAATAAATTGCGAAGTCTTGCAATTTGATTCTCATGAACAATTTCAAATATGTTTTAATTGTTTCTGCTTACTTACAATACTAGCAATAACGACTCAAATTTCACTCAATAGTTTTTCTTCTGATTACTTATCAGATCACAACCAAAAGGAAAGATACGGTGAAGTAGTGATCAGAAATTACCTCATCTCTAAGTGCAGAAGCCTCACGCTGATTTCTAGTATCTCTTGAGTTCAGTTGTCCTACATCTGCAGGAAACCTGTATTACATGTCAAAAAATAGTGCAGAGCCTAACAAAAGAATAGCCTATTGACAAGTTGTTATGCTCTATTTAATTTTTTTTTTTTTTATTTAATTTTACAAATAATGTTATTGATAATCATAATATTTTTTCATTTGGAATCCTAGAAAATTTTTGCAATTACATATTTCTTTCACCAACTCACCTAAATGATGTGTCATCATAGGAATATAGGTGGCAACCTCCCATGACATGTGGCACATAACTTGCCACATGTCTCCTAGCATGGAGAGAGAGTCTTCTCCATGAGACACCTCTCCCTCCTCTCCTTAAAACAAATAATTCCCTCTTCTATAATAAAACCCCCTTCTTTTTCCACAACCCACTTCCTCAGCACACACACACACCCGACCAACTCCCTCTCCTCCCACTCTTCACTTCACTCCCCTCTCCATCTCCATCTGCTATTGCTGCTACTGTGCTACCGCTGCCCCTCCGCCCGGACCCGTCGCCTCCGCCCGGAACCGCTGCCGCCGCCCGAGCCCACCGCCGGCCACCCGCGCCCGACGCCAGCCACCCCCGCCATCTTCAGCACCATCCTCTCTTCCTCCTTCCCTTCCAATATCAAAAACCTAGGTAAAATTTCCTTCTTCTTTTTCAAATTCCTTTCCATATTTTAAACCTAGGTTAGGGTTTTACTAACAAAAATATATTTTTGAAACTATTGTTGGGTTCAATTAGGAAATTTGTGAAGAAACCTAGGTCATCTTCAACCAAAGACAAGTCCTCTTTCCTTTTTCCCTTGAAAATGTCTCCAAATTGATTTTTCAATTTTTCTTGAACAAATATAGATTAATTTATATTCTGGAATTTAGGAAATTCATGACAAAAATCCATTTTATAAGAGTGTAGTATGAATTAAGAATGAATATATAACATGGACACAACACCTTGGATGATTATACATTTTTGGACACAATGTTGGGCACAATATGGACACAATGTTGGGCACAATATGGACACAACACCGTGGATGTATATAATTTGGACACTTGAATGTATGTATATGGATACTTGAATAAATGTGTAGAACACTATACTACCCGGACGCAACATTTTATCAATACAAAAGTATATATATGTTGAATACAATACAGTTATATTTATATATATGAACACATCGACTCTAATTTTATATGATATTATGTGGATTCAACCCAAGAATTATATACATTTGTCTTGACACATTTAGTGGACACAATCCATGTACTTATATGGACACTTACAAGTTGACCTGACTTAGGGACTCAACCTTTACACTTAAAAGAAAAATATGCATATATGAGTTTTATACTTCTTTGTATAATAATGAGATAATTTTCTTTCAATGATATCAAATCTGTCCACAATATAAAAATATCCCTATTTAATATAATTGGACTTCATTATATAGTCAAAATGGAATTTTTAGGTTCCTATAAGACAAAATAAACATACATTTGCAAATTTCAAATTTTAAGCTCCTTTGCATACCAAAGAACTAAATTATGAGTATTTTAGTATATAGGGATTTAGTCAAAAATTCGGGTTTAATTTGGTATAATATCAATTCTGTCCACAATATAAAAATTACCAAAATGACATATATTGACATGATTAATTAGTTAAATTGAGTGTTTACAAGTTCTTACATATCAAAGTAACCTTACATCTATCAAATTCCAATTTTTAAAACTCTTTTTGCATATCAAGCCAATGTTACAAGAGTAGTAAATTAATTTGTAAAGACATGACACTTGAAAGCAAATCTAGTATCATTGTGCTACTAATAACTCTATTTTATAATATTTAGCAAGCTGCAATCACCCAGGAAACTTGCTTATTTGCTTAAATTGCTTGCCAAGGTAATAAACTTCAAAACTACACTTTTATTTTATTTTGTGAGGTTCCGGTGTTGAGAGTTGCTCCACCGAAGGGGTCGGCGAACCCGAATTATTAACTGCGTGGTTTCCGGTGTTGAGGGTTGCTCCACCGAAGGGGTCGGCGAACCCGGATTATATTTATATTTTATCTTGTCTCTTGTAAGTTTTCGGGGTCTCTAAATACAAAGGAGACTCTGCCGAAATTTTCGGAAATTTCAAGAGAGACAAAAATTCTCGATCTCCCGAGAAATAGAATGATTCCGTAAATTTTAGAGAGTATCTAGAACATGTATAGGACACGTATTACAGTTTAAATTAGACTCCTTATATTATCATTTGTAAAATATGAGTATAGTTTTCCACTTGATAGTTTATGTCTAAATGTCATTTCTGAATAATTAATTTCTAAAATATCATTCAAAATGGTTATTTATAAGATGCATTTTTAGCCTTTTAATTAGATAAACTCCCTATTGTGATAATGATGATAATATTCAGTAATCATAAAACTTAGATAGGAAGCATTGGGAGGGGAGAACAACCCGAATATCACCTTTACAGCTCCGCAACATAATAACCAAAGACTGATCAGTACACTAGCTCATTCGTAGGGCCATACGAATTGAGTAGGTGAGGCTTAGCTCACTTAGCCCATGAGAGGCAGGGCCGAATTTTAATAAATCTGAGCCATCCATTTAGCCCGTGAGAGGCAGGGCCGGATTTAATTCCGTGCCATCCAACAATTGCACCTCTTCGACAGTAACATCGATTTGGTAATTTTCTGGGTTCAAGAGAGACTCAGTACATTTAAGCCCAAGAGAGGCAGGGCCGGATTCTAAGCACCGCGCCACCAAGTCATAACCTGATCCCAGGTATACGGGATTGTTGTCGGAAAAAGCTGATTAGGAGAATATTCGGAAGGGTTGTTCTCAAAAATTGCATTTTCATACGTATTTGTATGCATATTTAGTGTTATGCCATAAGTAGGAGTAATTAATATTGAGATATTCAATTTACTCTCATGAAAGTGAAACTAATTTCCCAAATTTCAAGATATATTATTTATCATTCACTTTCATTCATTATTCTATCATTTATTTACCGTCCTTGACCGAGGACTTGCATGTCGTTTCTAAACGACCTAGTAATTGTTCACTAGGTGAGGATGACGTTCCGGCAAATCCAATACCCCTGGATGATGATGAATAGGCGATCTGAGAGAATCTCTGGAGGAGGCAACCGATAGTTGGTAGTTAGTCTGATGAATAACATTTGTTGTAACTAAACTTAAAGTTAATGTATCTTTAGAAATACTCTTGATGTAAATATAATTAAAGTTGTAATTTATGAATGAGATTGTTCTTGTATTTTCCATTCTGCTGATTTACGGACGACAATCGCGAATTTGGCGCGTAGCCTGGGGATGTGTTCCATGACGTCACCGTTGTATTTGGGATACGGGACGTGACACGTCTTTTTGTTGGTGGCCCATGCAGGTCAGCAAAGAATGGAAAATTCAGGACAGATATAGGTCTAGGTATAAAGTAAAACATAGATTAAGAACCTATAGGTGAAACCTTGAATTCCAATCTTACCATAGAGATCCTTAAAGAAGGTAATATCAATAATTAGTAGCATTTTACAAATTATTATTTTTTTTTTTTTTACTATCTAAGCCATTTTTGATCTTACTTAAAGGTATACTAACCTAAAAGTTCTTGGTATAGATCATGTCCCGATTTGTACCTTTTGCAAGATTGGGCAACCACAGCCATAGTCTGGACGAATATTATGAGTTTGTGAAGAAGATGTAGCGAGTGGCACCTAAAGGAATGATAGAAGCTTATGGAGTCCACTACGAGCTGAAGCATCCCGTAGTTACAGATATAGTGGATGAAAGGATAGAATACTACAATGTAGTAAATTATTTTGTGCTTATTAAAGCCCAACCGTCTGGAGAGCCAGGATCCAAACACAATGGCACCCTGGAGGAGTGGATGTCGACCTATCCTGATGCCAAAATCCTCAACATAAGAAAAATGTGGATATGAGTGACTGAATGTGTAAAAAAAAAATGTAAAAAAAATGTAAATAGCAAGAATGTGAAGCCTGACTATGTACTATTCTGAAAATAAATAAAGTATGTATGACTCAATGTTCTTGCCCTTATACTTCCAATTATGGTTTAATTAAAAAGAATATTGTGTATGTAGGTATGGACCTATTCCTTCCAAGCTTGCCATGGGATGGGAGTGACCGTACCCTATATGGATACCAGCAACACGTGAGGGAACTTTGGAAAGTACCAGACTGGTACGACATACCAGTCTATGAAGTATACTATGGAGTGATGAATCCTGTCATCCGAGATATTGAAAACGGTGCTGAAGTAGACCACGAAAGGCAGGTCTACTGCATATATGTTCGAGACCCCGGTCATCTGTACATAGACCCTATACTTGAAGGGTACAAAGGAACACTAGATGACTTCCAGGAGTTACATCCCGAAGTAACGATCCTTAGTTATGAACGAACCCTTATATGTAGGTAACTAGAAATTAGGGGTCCTATAAGGGTTGTTTTCTTCTCTGCTATATAATATACCAGATATGTATGTATGATAACCTGGAAGTAAGGGAAGTCTGTAAAAAGTTATGTAAAAGTATGTAAAATAAGACCCAGCAGCATGTTTGTATAATATTTCGATAAGAGTAAATAAAATATGCTTGCTTTCTAAGTGTGATTTTTTTTTTTATGAATCATATTCCTTTATTGATAAGCCATGCAAAAAAATTTATGTGGGCATTACAAAGGACAATTCCTGAGAAAATTTGTTTATTCAAAAAATTTCAGGATAATGTCTGATCAGGGACAGTCCCACGCATCATCATATCAAGGCCAAGCCGAACCCTCTATCTCAGACATGTACCGACTATTTCAACAAGTTTTAGAATCAAACAGTCAACATGCAAATGCGGCCCAAGCCACTACCGCTCAAGTACTAGATCAAATGCGGGCGACAAACTCCAAGGATAGGACAATAGCTGATTTTAGAGATCTTAGACCACCTAAATTTCGCGGGACAGAGAACCCGATAGGAGCAGGACAATGGATCAGGACCATGGAAGGATTACTAAAGGCAGCAAAGGTTAGGCCTGAAGATATGGTTTCTACAGTCCGCATCCAGTTGGAAGATGTCGCTGAACATTGGTGGAGTGCGGAGCATCCTGAAGAGTCTGACAATACAGTACCTTGGGGAGAATTTAAGAAGAAATTCGAAGAAAGGTTCTTTCCAAAGTCAGCCAGAATGGAGCTGGAAAGACAATTTATTCATCTAAAGCAGGGAAGGCTCACAGTTGATGAATATACTGCCGAATTCTCCAGGCTTAGCCGTTTTGCTTCATACATGGTAGCATATGAGGAAACAAAGGTGTCAAGGTTTTTGGAAGGATTGGGAGGACATTTAAAAAGTAAGGTTGCAGCCTATCGGTGCCAAACATATTCTTTTTAAATGTGTTTGGCACTGATAGGCTGCAAAAATAAAATATGCTTGCTTTCTAAGTGTGATTTTTTTTTATTTATGAATCATATTCCTTTATTGATAAGTCATGCAAAAAAATTTCTGTGGGCATTACAAAGGACAATTCCTGAGAAAATTTGTTTATTCAAAAATTTTCAGGATAATGTCTGATCAGGGACAGTCCCACGCATCATCATATCAAGGCCAAGCCGAACCCTCTATCTCAGACATGTACCGACTATTTCAACAAGTTTTAGAATCAAACAGTCAACATGCAAATGCGGCCCAAGCCACTACCGCTCAAGTACTAGATATGTTTGGCACGATATGTTTCGGTGACATTTAAATAAAATATGTTTGGCACCGATAGGCTGCAACCTTACTTTTTAAATGTCCTCCCAATCCTTCCAAAAACCTTGACACCTTTGTTTCCTCATCTGCTACCATGTATGAAGCAAAACGGCTAAGCCTGGAGAATTCGGCAGTATATTCATCAACTGCGAGCCTTCCCTGCTTTAGATGAATAAATTGTCTTTCCAGCTCCATTCTGGCTGACTTTGGAAAGAACCTTTCTTCGAATTTCTTCTTAAATTCTCCCCAAGGTACTGTATTGTCAGACTCTTCAGGATGCTCCGCACTCCACCAATGTTCAGCGACATCTTCCAACTGGATGCGGACTGTAGAAACCATATCTTCAGGCCTAACCTTTGCTGCCTTTAGTAATCCTTCTATGGTCCTGATCCATTGTCCTGCTCCTATCGGGTTCTCTGTCCCGCAAAATTTAGGTGGCCTAAGATCTCTAAAATCAGCTATTGTCCTATCCTTGGAGTTTGTCGCCCGCATTTGATCTAGTACTTGAGCGGTAGTGGCTTGGGCCGCATTTGCATGTTGACTGTTTGATTCTAAAACTTGTTGAAATAGTCGGTACATGTCTGAGATAGAGGGTTCGGCTTGGCCTTGATATGATGATGCGTGGGACTGTCCCTGATCAGACATTATCCTGAAAATTTTTGAATAAACAAATTTTCTCAGGAATTGTCCTTTGTAATGCCCACAGAAAAATTTTTGCATGGCTTATCAATAAAGGAATATGATTCATAAATAAAAAAAAATCACACTTAGAAAGCAAGCATATTTTATTTACTCTTATCGAAATATTATACAAACATGCTGCTGGGTCTTATTTTACATACTTTTATATAACTTTTTACAGACTTTCCTTACTTCCAGGTTATCATACATACATATCTGCTATATTATATAGCAGAGAAGAAAACAACCCTTATAGGACTCCTAATTTCTAGTTACCTACATATAAGGGTTCGTTCATAACTAAGGATCGTTACTTCGGGATATAACTCCTGGAAGTCATCTAGTGTTCATTTGTACCCTTCAAGTATAGGGTCTATGTACAGATGACCGGGGTCTCGAACATATATGCAGTAGACCTGCCTTTCGTGGTCTACTTCAGCACCGTTTTCAATATCTCGGATGACAGGATTCATCACTCCATAGTATACTTCATAGACTGGTATGTCGTACCAGTCTGGTACTTTCCAAAGTTCCCTCACGTGTTGCTGGTACCCATATAGGGTACGGTCACTCCCATCCCATGGCAAGCTTGGAAGGAATAGGTCCATACCTACATACACAATATTCTTTTTAATTAAACCATAATTGGAAGTATAAGGGCAAGAACATGGAGTCACACATACTTTATTTATTTTCAGAATAGTACATAGTCAGGCTTCACATTCTTGCTATTTACATTTTTTTTACATTTTTTTTTTACACATTCAGTCACTCATATCCACATTTTTCTTATGTTGAGGATTTTGGCATCAGGATAGGTCGACATCCACTCCTCCAGGGTGCCATTGTGTTTGGATCCTGGCTCTCCAGACGGTTGGGCTTTAATAAGCACAAAATAATTTACTACATTGTAGTATTCTATCCTTTCATCCACTATATCTGTAACTACGGGATGCTTCAGCTCGTAGTGGACTCCATAAGCTTCTATCATTCCTTTAGGTGCCACTCGCTACATCTTCTTCACAAACTCATAATATTCGTCCAGACTATGGCTGTGGTTGCCCAATCTTGCAAAAGGTACAAATCGGGACATGATCTATACCAAGAACTTTTAGGTTAGTATACCTTTAAATAAGATCAAAAATGGCTTAGATAGTAAAAAATAATAATAATAATTTGTAAAATACTACTAATTATTGATATTACCTTCTTTAAGGATCTCTATGGTAAGATTGGAATTCAAGATTTCACCTATAGGTTCTTAATCTATGTTTTACTTTATACCTAGACCTATATCTGTCCTGAATTTTCCATTCTTTGCTGACCTGCATGGGCCACCAACAAAAAGACGTGTCACGTCCCGTATCCCAAATACAACGGTGACGTCATGGAACACATTCCCAGGCTACGCGCCAAATTCGCGATTGTCGCCCGTAAATCAGCAGAATGGAAAATACAAGAACAATCTCATTCATAAATTACAACTTTAATTATATTTACATCAAGAGTATTTCTAAAGATACATTAACTTTAAGTTTAGTTACAACAAAATGTTATTCATCAGACTAACTACCAACTATCGGTTGCCTCCTCCAGAGATTCTCTCAGATCGCCTATTCATCATCATCCAGGGGTATTGGATTTGCCGGAACGTCATCCTCACCTAGTGAACAATTACTAGGTCGTTTAGAAACGACAAGCAAGTCATCGGTCAAGGACGGTAAATAAATGATAGAATAATGAATGAAAGTGAATGATAAATAATATATCTTGAAATTTGGAAAATTAGTTTCACTTTCATGAGAGTAAATTGAATATCTCAATATTAATTACTCCTACTTATGGCATAACACTAAATATGCATACAAATACGTATGAAAATGCAATTTTTGAGAACAACCCTTTCGAATATTCTTCTAATCAGCTTTTTCCGACAACAATCCCGTATACCTGGGATCAGGTTATGACTTGGTGGCACGGTGCTTAGAATCCGGCCCTGCCTCTCTTGGGCTTAAATGTACTGAGTCTCTCTTGAACCCAGAAAATCACCAAATCGATGTTACTGTCGAAGAGGTGCAATTGTTGGATGGCACGGAATTAAATCCGGCCCTGCCTCTCACGGGCTAAATGGATGGCTCAGATTTATTAAAATCCGGCCCTGCCTCTCATGGGCTAAGTGAGCTAAGCCTCACATACTCAATTCGTATGGCCCTACGAATGAACTAGTGTACTGATCAGTCTTTGGTTATTATGTTGCGGAGCTGTAAAGGTGATATTCTGGTTGTTCTCCCCTCCCAATGCTTCCTATCTAAGTTTTATGATTACTGAATATTATCATCATTATCACAATAGGGAGTTTATCTAATTAAAAGGCTAAAAATGCATCTTATAAATAACCATTTTGAATGATATTTTAGAAATTAATTATTCAGAAATGACATTTAGACATAAACTATCAAGTGGAAAACTATACTCATATTTTACAAAATGATAATATAAGGAGTCTAATTTAAACTGTAATACGTGTCCTATACATGTTCTAGATACTCTCTAAAATTTACGGAATTATTCTATTTCTCGGGAGATCGAGAATTTTTATCTCTTGAAATTTCCGAAAATTTCGGTAGAATCTCCTTTGTATTTAGAGACCCCGAAAACTTACAAGAGACAAGATAAAATATAAATATAATCCGGGTTCGCCGACCCCTTCGGTGGAGCAACCCTCAACACCGGAAACCACGCAGTTAATATTTCGGGTTCGCCGACCCCTTCGGTGGAGCAACTCTCAACACCGGAACCTCACAAAATAAAATAAAAGTGTAGTTTTGAAGTTTATTACCTTGGCAAGCAATTTAAGCAAATAAGCAAGTTTCCTGGGTGATTGCAGCTTGCTAAATATTATACAAATTCAAAATAGAGTTATTAGTAGCACAATGATACTAGATTTGCTTTCAAGTGTCATGTCTTTACAAATTAATTTACTACTCTTGTAACATTGGCTTGATATGCAAAAAGAGTTTTAAAAATTGGAATTTGATAGATGTAAGGTTACTTTGATATGTAAGAACTTGTAAACACTCAATTTAACTAATTAATCATGTCAATATGTCATTTTGGTAATTTTTATATTGTGGACAGAATTGATATTATACCAAATTAAATCCGAATTTTTGACTAAATCCCTATATACTAAAATACTCATAATTTAGTTCTTTGGTATGCAAAGGAGCTTAAAATTTGAAATTTGCAAATGTATGTTTATTTTGTCTTATAGGAACCTAAAAATTCCATTTTGACTATATAATGAAGTCCAATTATATTAAATAGGGATATTTTTATATTGTGGACAGATTTGATATCATTGAAAGAAAATTATCTCATTATTATACAAAGAAGTATAAAACTCATATATGCATATTTTTCTTTTAAGTGTAAAGGTTGAGTCCCTAAGTCAGGTCAACTTGTAAGTGTCCATATAAGTACATGGATTGTGTCCACTAAATGTGTCAAGGCAAATGTATATAATTCTTGGGTTGAATCCACATAATATCATATAAAATTAGAGTCGATGTGTTCATATATATAAATATAACTGTATTGTATTCAACATATATATACATTTGTATTGATAAAATGTTGCGTCCGGGTAGTATAGTGTTCTACACATTTATTCAAGTATCCATATACATACATTTAAGTGTCCAAATTATATACATCCATGGTGTTGTGTCCATATTGTGCCCAACATTGTGTCCATATTGTGCCCAACATTGTGTCCAAAAATGTATAATCATCCAAGGTGTTGTGTCCATGTTATATATTCATTCTTAATTCATACTACACTCTTATAAAATGGATTTTTGTCATGAATTTCCTAAATTCCAGAATATAAATTAATCTATATTTGTTCAAGGAAAATTGAAAAATCAATTTGGAGACATTTTCAAGGGAAAAAGGAAAGAGGACTTGTCTTTGGTTGAAGATGACCTAGGTTTCTTCACAAATTTCCTAATTGAACCCAACAATAGTTTCAAAAATATATTTTTGTTAGTAAAACCCTAACCTAGGTTTAAAATATGGAAAGGAATTTGAAAAAGAAGAAGGAAATTTTACCTAGGTTTTTGATATTGGAAGGGAAGGAGGAAGAGAGGATGGTGCTGAAGATGGCGGGGGTGGCTGGCGTCGGGCGCGGGTGGCCGGCGGTGGGCTCGGGCGGCGGCAGCGGTTCCGGGCAGAGGCGACGGGTCCGGGTGGAGGCGACGGGTCCGGGCGGAGGGGCAGCGGTAGCACAGTAGCAGCAATAGCAGATGGAGATGGAGAGAGGAGTGAAGTGAAGAGTGGGAGGAGAGGGAGTTGGTCGGGTGTGTGTGTGTGCTGAGGAAGTGGGTTGTGGAATAAGAAGGGGGTTTTATTATAGAAGAGGGAATTATTTGTTTTAAGGAGAGGAGGGAGAGGTGTCTCATGGAGAAGACTCTCTCTCCATGTTAGGAGACATGTGGCAAGTTATGTGCCACATGTCATGGGAGGTTGCCACCTATATTCCTATGATGACACATCATTTAGGTGAGTTGGTGAAAGAAATATGTAATTGCAAAAATTTCCTAGGATTCCAAATGAAAAAAATATTATGATTATCAATAACATTATTTGTAAAATTAAATAAAAAATAATAAAATAATAAAATAATAAAAAATAAAAATTAAATAGAGCATAACACGTATTACGGGACGTGACACTAGTGAAAGCTTATCTTCTGCTTTACCATAATAAGACATACACAGCCACCTAAAGGGACATATAGGTTGCATAGGTTCATAACTAATTATAGAAGAACTAAAATTAATGAACTGAAAAGAATAATCACATATATAGAATTGTTGACATTGGTAATAAAGTTTAAAGATAAAGAGATGCAGCAAGACTCATTGCAGGCAAATGATAACGGTAAATAATTGCTAGTTTCCCTCGTTACTCGTTTATAATACTGAATTAACAAGTTACAGAGCATTCAATTTGTTGTTAAAAAACCTTGAAACTTGTATGCAAGGATATCAGTTCATTGATCAACTGATTAATAATGGCAGGAACTGACTGATACTAGCATTAGAAAATCAAAAAAAAAAGGAAGAAACAAAGGGAAATAGATAGAAGGGGAGAGAAGCATGGCTAGAGGTGGATGGTTGTTGGGTTGTATCTCGTATCCGGTTGAGTACTCAAGGTGGTTCACAATTGGTGAGGGAGTTGATCATAAAGTTTAGTCCCACATGGAATAGAAAGTGGTAGGATGAGATATACATATATGGAATTGGACATGGACCTAACAAGGGATTTCCATTTTAAGTCATATGGACGAAGTCCAATATCATGTCTCATGGATCAACTTCGGTTCGGATCTTTGTGTTCATCCCAACAGGTGGTATAAGAGTCCAAGGTTACAAATCGGGCTTGATTGGACGCTCTAAACGTTCATGATACATGTATAACCAGAATCAACTTGACTCTCCCGAGAAGGTTCCTAGGGAGAGCATCTCCATAAGGTGGTCCGGCCCTCTGGGTGCGTCGGACCTATGGTTGCAGGGACTATATGAATTGTGGCTTCTAGCGAGTCGGGCCCAAGATGGAGCAAGACGTATGGTTGGCACCAAGTAGTGGTACGGTACTGATGAACGTGTCGGTTTAGCTTTGTAGTCGAATAAATTGCGATGAGAACATGTTGGATCTTCTGGTTACTCAGACTCATCTTAATACTAGCTAAGATAGAGATTGTTGGGTTGTATCTTGCATCTAGTTGATTTCTTAAGGTGGTTTGCAGTTAGTGAGGAAGTTGATCATAAAGTTTAGTCACATCAGACATGAAGTGGGAGGATGAGATATAGGTACATGGTATTAGTCATGGACTTGATAAGAAATTTTTCTTTCACGTTATATGGGCCAAATCCAAGTTAGTCAAAGGCGCAGGGCGCACTCGAGACCAAGACGCGCGTCCGATCGAAGCGAGGCACAAAATAAAAAATAACAAAAAATATGCATAATTAAATAAATAAATTAGTAATATAAGAAATAAAACCAACAAAAATATGTTAAAATATAACCAAGTGAACTAGTAGAGCAACAATAGCACGCAACAAAACTAACAAGAATTTGTATTCTCCCTACCACGTTTTTAGTATATTTTAGTTTTGCAAGTCCAACTGTAGCCAACTTTGACAACCATGAAAAAGGCTACAACCCTCTCACTTGTATGAGGTAAGTGAAAGTTTGTTGTAAATAATAAAAAATAAAAAAAAGACACGCCTAGGCGTGTCTTTTCTTGGTTGTGTTTTGCTGAAAGGCGCACCTAAGGCGCGCCTTGGGTGCGCCCGAAGAAAGGCACCTCGCTTACTGAGGTGCGAGACGCAAATGTTGTGCCTTGTTGTGAGGCGCGTCCGAGACGAACCTTTGACTACCATAGCCAAATCCAATATCATACTTCATGGATCAACTCCAATTCGGGTCTCATTGCATCGCCAACAATGGAGTGCATGGACTATCGAGTTGTGCCTAATTGTGGGGCCGGGTGAACAATGATGAGAGGAATAATCACTCTCACACAATATCGAAGGTGGCACTTCCGGTCACTGAGATGAGCAGATCATTGGTCATCACCGGTGGAGATTAAAGAGAAAATGAAAAGTGGAAATGATTTGGAGAAAAGATAGGGTTAGGATGGGTCTCCAATTAGATCCAAATATATTGTCAATGTGTCAAGTTCTGTTTGGATTCAAGCAAAATCTAAACCCTATAAGTTTTTCAGGTTATATTCATAGTAATTGAGTAATATTTGATTCAGATTCATTAAATACCAATACTATGAGGTTTCCAGGTACCAATTTAGGTCAAATTCCATTCGTTCTATATTGTGGATTATGGTTTTATATAGTTGTATATCAAATTACTTGACAGTGATATTTAATGTCTTAATTTAAGCTTGTGTCATCCTAACTATTGTACAAAATCATATTATATGTGTTTTGGCTTCTAGCTAATTTGCTTTTAAATACCCTAACTTTTTCTGATTTGCAACTTGATACCTTGAATTATTCTTACTAGCACTTTGCTACCTTGCACTTTTTTGCAGTTTGGTGCCTTGACCCTTTGAGTGGTGGAGTGCAGCTTGAGCCCAAGCAGCCAGGCCAATACAAGCCCCAAACATCCTGCACAATCCGGCCCAAAACAGGCCAGCCCACCCATACCCAGTCTCAGGAAAACCCAGAATTCCGACCAGAAACTGATGCAGTGCAGCTTGGGCCTGAGCAGGCAGGCCAATCCGGACCCAAACAACCAGGGCAAACGGGCCACAAATAGCCTACCTAATCGGGCCCAAAACAGATCAGCCCACGCCTACCCGGAGTTCAGAGCCAGGTTGAGTAGGGGGCTGTTTGGGGTGATTTTGGGAATGGAATTTCTCAAATCTTTTTGTTACTTTTCTTTCTTTATTCAGTTAAATTCTTTAGGAATTTCTTTCTTAGGTCTTAACTAGTTTATTCAGTATAAATAAGAAGATCGCAGTAAGGGAGAGACAAGTTTATAAATAATGTTCTCTATCAATAATGGGTTTCTTCTTTGATTCTCGTGTTTGAGAATTGGGGTTTTAGTCCTCGTTATCTTTGGTTGTTGGCTCCAACAATCCGACATTGTCATTTAGCAAAGAGACAAAAGACCATTTTGCCCTTCTCTTCTCAAATGTAATGATAAATTTGACTTTGTAAATTAAATGGGATGAATGTATGCTGGTGATACTGAATCAGATCAATATTATGAATAAGATCAATATTATGAATAAAAATATCTGATCTATCAAATTAATTCGTCGTAAGAATTAAATAGTATAGCATAGGACATATCTTCTGTTCATGCTAAATAAGAAGAAAGTCATTTTTATATTTTAAGTCAAATTTGTATTTAAGTACTTCATTTTCTTTAATTTTCATCTGAATTTACACTTATATACAAACCCCTTGAATGTTTCCCATCTTACACTGTCGTCAATTATTTGAAGAAAAAAAAATCAGAACTTTTTTCCCTCCTTACAATCTAACATCTTCCTCAAGCCTATCATCTTCCCCCTGTCTTCAACCCATTTTCTTTCTCATAAACCAATTTTTTTTCTCACCCATCTTCATCATCAACCCATCTTCTTCCCTGCCTACTTATAACCCTGTGCTTCCTAGAAAAAACCATCCTCCCTCTCTGCCATTGTTCGTACTATCGGCCGCTACCAATGTGATTCAGTTGAGACCAATACGATTTTGGTATATCCCGATCCGATACCGACAGTAATGCAGTCGTTGGGGATCTCTTTCCGAGTCAATTCGGCATAGAAAAGTTGAACAAGAAAGGAAAATAGTGTAACACAATCACTTAATTTTACCGAAGACTCACAATGTTGCAACTTACCAATATAATTCCTTATTGATAAACTGTAACCATTACCATTTATCAAAGTTGAATATCTATAAATTCACAACATTCATCCATAGTAATATGGTTTCATTCAAAACTATTTTTTATGGTTGCACTATGTCAAAATGCAAATAAATAAACAACAGTATCTAGTTTCTATTGCAAGCGAATATTATTTAATTTACAACTAACGAGAAACAACATACGATATACAAAATGTCTACATGTATGTTTTTTTTTTTTAAAGATTTTATCATTTTTTGCTTTCCTAAACCAAGAATCCGAAATTGTCAAAATAGATACTCATAGCAAGGATCCAAAACTGATTCCGGTATTTCAAACCTTGCTCTCTGCCCATCTCTCTCTATTTCCATATCAATTGGAGGACGAGCATATCCAGACAAGAAGGACATGCCCATGCAGGAGTTGTCTCGGAGTTACTTTCTGGGGAGAGAAGTGGTTGAAACGAAAAAATAGACATGGATGGTTTTTCTTTTGTTTGAGGGGCAAAATGGTCTGAACTTATGACGTGGTTTTTCTTCTTCTTTTTTCTATATCCATTTATATAGTGGAAATGGAGGTGGTCATAAGACTCCCGGTCCTCACAAGAAATTTGAAGACACTGCAAAACAGTATATCATGAAAAAAGTGAATTCAGTCTGCCACCCGCAAAACAGTATATCATGAAAAAAGTGAATTCAAAGTGTAGGATACAAAGAAACGCATCCTTAATAACAAATTGTCTTTAACTATGTCAGGATTTATCACATAAACTGAAAAGTTAGGGGAGTTATAGAAGGGGCAAGCATAAATATAACGTGATCCGGACACAACATATGTCCCAATGAAGCAATGTCTCCCTGCTAAAGAATTCTCTGTATCCCATCTAGGTAGGTTATAACCTATATGCAAGTGTGAGGTTCAAAGGTCGTTGGCCTGAGGCGAGAGGGATACTACGAACACACCAATTGAGGTCGATGATTAATACACCAATCATTGGCCAGTGTGAGTAATCTTCGCATATCAATCTAAAATATGTGAAGCATAATTGGGCTTACACCCATATAAAAACTTAGACCTGTGCACTTAAACTCACGGACATGCACCTGAATCATAGACCTAATAGGTTCTAAAGATATGCGGGACCGAATAATTATGTGCCAGGTTGTGAGACAAGCCACATTTATTTGGCCAAATATCGACTATGATGACTAACTTCCTCAAATATCGACCAAGGTTCACACTATCGGTATTGAACCCTTCCTATGAGTATCGAAATCGACGGTATCGCCGGTTTCAGATCGGAGTATCAAATTTTATGGTATCGGAAAACAAATAATTATTAATATATTATTAAAATTTTAGAAGAAGAAAAACAATATTTAGGCATAATTTAAGTATTTTCCTTTTTTTTAGTAATTTTGGAATTAAATAAAATAGTAGTCACCTTGTCGATTGGTTTACCTATGATAGATAAGTTTTCTTCTTTTATATGATTTTATAATCTTTTTATGCTTTTATACACTTGATAATTGGTTTTTTTCGTTCAATTTTCTTTGCCGAATTGACTGAAAAAGACCCTGATGTCGGTATCGATCAGTATCAGATCGTGATATGCCAAACCGTATTGGTATATCGGATTGGTTATCGACCGATACTGTAAACTATAATATCGACCTAAGGGTACTCTAGAATGGGGGACACGTGACGTTTATAAAGAAACAACGATCGGACTTTGAGGAATAGGATGTGGAAACTGGAAAGCTTGTCGGAGTATAAACAGAAAAACAAGTGAAGAAATCAAAGCATCAATCAATTGAATATCAAAATCTACAATGTATTTTTCTTCCACTTTTGCCTTGCGCTCAGAGTACTTCACTGGTGGATGTTAGCTATTGTAGATAAGTATCGAGCTACGTTGCCCGGGTACCTCTAAGTGATCATATAATATATGTTACATGTTGGTTAGCTTTGATATCCAAGTAATTATCCGACGGGGTTCTTATAATCGCAAGTTGTGGACATAGTAGGCATATGTTGTGGGTTCGATCTCACATATAGACAAGTCATCCTTCCTTCCCATTCATCTGCATTTATAGCAAGATCTGGGGAGGCACATGTTTGACCATTTCGACAGGCAAAACTATTAGTACATAACACATTACTCTCTGTGAAGCAGTGTTATAAATTTCGCTAGGCGGGTTCGGTGCGCCAAAGGGACGCCTAGGCGGCCGAACTGAATTTATTTAATTTTTAATTTTTTTATGTGTAATATACATCAGTTGTTTGTATGTGTAACAAATGACACATGTTTATCAGGCCAAGTGGTTAGTGAGCATGTGTGTAACAAAAAAAAAAATTGGCCGAATAGGCCGCCTAGGACCGCCTAAGCCAAAACCCGCCTAGGAACCCCGTCTAGGAGGTTTTTGGTGCAGCCGGCGGCCGCCTAGACCGAAATTTAGAACACTGCTCCGAAGTTTTATAATGATGGGTTTGCATGGTGCTCTTAAAAGCTGAATGCAATTTTCAATACAATAATAGTGTGACAATACGCCTAATGCCTAATGACATGGAGAACTCTCGCGTCCTAAGGATAAGCTTGGTATTGCTGAAGTTTATCAAAAATTGTTGCCATAGCAAGGTAGTCATAGGCGCAAGGCGCACTCGAGGTGCAAAGGGTCCATATTGTCCGAGGCGCAATGCGCACTTAAGACGCGTGTCCGAACAAAACGAGGTGCAAAATTAAAAGGTAATAAAAATATACATAAATAAATAAATTAGTAATGTAATCAATTAAACTAAATAACATATTAAAACAAACAAAAACATGTGAAAACATAACCAAGTGAACTAGCAAAGCAATAGCAGCAGCAGTAGCAATCAACAGAACTAACAAGAATTTGTGTTATCTAACAGGAACAAAGTGAAAGTAACACAAATTGTAAATTAAAAGAAAACCAATAGAACAATCATTCATCTTCATCAAACTCCATCAAATCATCATCACCACCAATACTCTTATCACTATTATTTCTGCCACGTGAGGTGAGGTGAGCTAATAGAACCAAAATAAAGAGAAAATACATAAGGCGCACATTTACTTGTTGGCGCCTTGCTGCGAGGCGCGCCTGAAGAAAGGCACCTCGTCTAATGAGGTACAAGGCGCAGCTGGTGCGCCTTGCTGTGAAGCACGCCTTTGACTACAGTGTGTCAGACAGATTTTGTATGTTGTTGTATAAGTCGCTAACCAAACATATGTTTGAAAACTACATGGTGAAAGCTAGTGTCAAAAGTGATAATGTGTTTGGTAAAATAAAAAGCTTATTTTCAATGCTAAATTATTTAAAATAAGCAAAGTGGACATGTACTGAAAAGCTAAGGATTATGAAAAGCACATAATAATCTGAAATAGCTTTCGATAACAACCCCATGCCTGCTTTTGGTCCATAAAAGCAAATGCAGCTTTCAACAAACACATTTTGAAAAAATAAACATGTTAAATAGCATAAGCAAACACAACTTTGATAAGTTGTACCGAAACCCTATGTTACCTGGACTCGGATACAAGTGTCGGGTACGGGTACATATCCAAGAGTTGGGCCCTTCAAAAACATAATTGAAGGACACGCGAACTCGACTAAAAAGGATCCAAATTTTGGGTATGGGAATACAGCTATCAAAATAAATATATCATTATTTTTCTTTGGAAAGCCAAATTGCCACTTCTTTCTCTCATATTAATCATGCTAAATGCTAATATTTCTTGTTTTTTGTTTCTAAACAGGTGAAATATTATCTTATGTGTAGTAGTCGATTCATCTTTTGTGCATGGCAATGGCACAAGTTACTAGCCAATTAAACTAACAGTGAATGGTTCATTGCCAGATACAAAGCATATCAGTCTTGGAAGAAAAAGAAATGATTCATCTTCATAGTAGATGATTCATTTGCCAGATATCTGGCAAAAAAGAAATAGTTTGTCCACAATGTGGCATAAGTTACTAGCCAATTTATATCTGGTACCGATAAAATGTGCATTTGCCAGATAGTGTGTATGATCGTCTTCATTGGTGGCAGTGGCACAAGTTACTAGCCAAATTACTAATAGTGAATAGTTCATCTACATGGAGAAGTAACAGGCGCATGCTATTGTCTACTGGCACAAGTTACTTGCCAATTAAACTAATAATGAATGGCTACTGGCACAAGTTACTAGCCAATTTATTAACAGAATCGATTTATCTTATGTGCTACTAGCCAATTATTAACACAATCGATTCATCTTCTATGTACTAGTCAATTATTAACAATGTGCATGGCACATTCTGCTAAGTTAATTTACTAACAGGGTCTCGAGGAAAAACCTATATTATGCATTAACTTAGTAATGTTGCTTTATTACACCACATGTTCTTTTCTGTGACAATTCTTCTTCTTCATTTTGTCGTGTCTGCTAGTCACCTTGAAGCATCTGACCCGGATCCCGTACCCGTACCCGTACCCGTCTCTAATCATGTTGTCCCTTAGTACCTCGGCCTAAAGTGCCGAGTCCAGGTAACATAGCCGAAACCCTGCCAAAATCTTATGATTTTTTCTACAACTGTGACATAAAGCGCTTTCATAATTTTGTTGTTAAAGATGGTGTTACTTTATCTTTTTCCGTTGTTCATAAATTGCTACCTTTTTAGGTGACAACCTAAGGAGTAAGGAAATGAAGGCAAGAATTATGGTTTAGGCTCTGATTGTGGTGCTCGCCTTGGCATCGCCCTCAGTGGATGACATACATGGGCTTGGTATATATATATTGCTTCGTGTTTTGTATTTTGAGTCCTAAGTTTCAGTTGTTTGAGTTGTTTTCTTAGGTTTCCTTCTAAATAAGTCAGTTTCCAAATTTTGTTGTAGCAGTTAACATAGGGGTATAAAGAATTAAGGTGGACGATTTGCACTCAGGTCCACCATTGAGACAAAACAAGAAAGAGAAAAACTGTACGGCTGCTACTTGAGCTTCTTGTAACTAATTATGTTCGGTCATGATTAAGGGCATACAAACTTGTCAGCAATAAGCAGTTGATGTTTTAAGAAAACTTATGTGCAAAAGATCTTCATTTTTTTGTTACCAACTTGTTTCTACATATGTGAGTGAACAAAAATGCACTTGGCATAGGAGACTAGGAGTAGTTACCGGCAGAAAAAATTCTTCCCTTGAAGCAAAATCTTCTATAAAAAGACATTTTAGCATTTGTGCAATCCACATGTTTGGTATGTAATATAATACAATTGTACTCATTTAAACATCCAATCTGTCCTCTAAGGCCATCTCCAATGGGTATTTCCAAAATTGTGTTTCTATCCTACTTGTCATTGTACTTTAAGGAAATTTCTATCCTAGTTGGTAGAGTTTCTATATAGAAATTGTACACACACAAAAAACACTCTCCAATGGCTCTCCATTTCTATTCTATGTGGCAACAAATAAATCGATCAATTTAGTGATGTGGGGTCCAATATTAATTGGCATGAGAGATCTATGAGAGTTTCTACATGTAGAAACCCTCATATAAACTCTCCATCCTACATCACCATAGGACAGAAACTGAGATAGAAACCAACATTGGGAGAAGGTTTTTCTAAATTGGGTTTCTTCATAGAAATAGGGGAGATAGATATCCCCATTGTAGATGGCCTAAATAATCATACATCGTACGTTATTCATTTTCATCAAATTAATTATTAAATATATTTAAATTGTATACCATGTGTCGCACATGCTTGGATGCTAGTCTTTCAAAATATACATGATTGTTCTCTGATATTCTAACAAAAGGGTATTAGAGGCATGAAGGTAGTAACAAAAATAAGTGCTACATATACATGCTCACTAACCAACAAATTAATCAGACTTCAAGCGGTTGGTCACTGATAGTTATACAATCAAAAGAGGAAACAAGTTGATGGAGATTGGACTTAGTTTTTACTAGTTTGGTTTGCTTTATTTAAGTTGGGTTCACGTTATCTGGTCTTGTTTATTTTATAGCAAGTCTTTTTTTTCATTATTTTAGGTCAAGTTTCCCTATTTATTGGTTTCATTAAGTCCAAGTAAGAGTCTAATCTAATAAATCAATTGAGAACTTTACATGGTATGTACCTCTTGATTAGAGGCTATGAAAAGACCATAAACTTTTGTAATCATGATGGATAGTTATTGAATAAAATTGGAAGTTCTCTCTTCTTTCGATCGTGCGATGTACTTCTCAGGTGTGAAGCCTCGAGAAAAGGTGTGAAGTCATCTCAGATATCCTTCTTTTCTTCCTGTTCTCTACCAAAAAAACAACCTACCATTTTCGAACAATCCCTCTTGCTACTGTCAGATATTTATCATGTTTTTTTCCAAATTCTATCCATCCAAATAGCACATAGCATCTCCATAATCCTAACATTTCTCATTAGTCAACAGCATAAAACATCCATCAAATTGTAGTGATTCCTAATTCAGAAAACCCTAAGTTCTTTTTTCCCTAATCCCTGACCGTAACTTTTCTAGCACACATAATATAACTTCAATTTCCTAATTTGTAAATGTTTTCTTTTCAAATCCTAATCCAGTCCTAAGAGCTTCTTGAATTGAAAGATTTGCTTTGTTTGGTGTCGATTTCCTGCATCACATGTGTGTAAGGCATCACACAGTTCGAATGACTTTTAAACTTTTATATGAATAATATATCTCCCTTATCCGCAAACCAGACTTCCATATCAAAGCTTCCTAAGCCTTTAGTGCATCATTAATTCATAATGGACTGTTGTGAAGGTGATTGATCAGGCACAAAATCAGAGGCCAAGTCTTTCCTCAAAATTTCCTAAGCTAATGATTGTTTCACAGGAGATCCCATTTTGATGGGACAAACAATAAACATACACAAATAGCATCACCGCTGAGGACATATAGCCTTATTCTGCATACTAACCAAAGGATTACGCAATTTTACGGTTGATGTACTCAGGAAAACGCATTCCTCTATAGAAAACAAAAGTACGAATTATTCTAGTTACCTTTGGATTTTTTCCCTCCGCCTATCAACAGGAGGTTCTAATGTAGGAAGGGGAGAGGGAGTCCTCAATGATGTTCTACTTGGAGGTACCATTGGTGCTGGACGAGATGACACTGTCGTCCTCCCGGCTGATGTTGAGCGAACAGCTGGAGGGTGCTCTACAAAGTTCCGACCTAACTAATTAAAATGTGAGAAAATCAAATTAGCATAATGACTAGTATCAAAATTTAGTATTAATGATGTTAGCACCATAAGTTTCATTTTTACATATTATATCGAAGTTCGATAGGAATTGCAAACATAATATGCAACAATCACAAAAAGTTTATGTCATGAAGATCTATTGTGGTCTATATAAGTCATTTACTTACTAAGAAGATTAATGAAAAATTCTAGACAAGAGACTCTTTGTTGACTTAGAAAAAGTTTACGATAGGGTACCTAGAGAGATAATGGGATGAGTTTTGGAGGAAAAAACAAGTAACTATATTGGGATTATAACTGATAAGTATAATGGAGTTACAATTGCCATGCTAACCCCAGGAGATACCACAAGATTTCCATCAGTGTTGGCTTACATCAAGGATCAGCACTTAGCCCTTTGTTGCACTAGTTATGGTGGTTCTCTGGTGTATGATGTACGTTGATGATATTTTGCTAGTCTACAAGAGTACAGAAGGATTAGCATTTAGCCCTTACTTCTTCTTTTTTGTAGTTATGGTGGGTCTAAGGTATATGATGTTTGTTAATGATATTTTGCTACTTTATGACAGTAGAAGGATTAGTATCTAAAATAGACTTGTGGATATATACTTTGGAATCTAGAATTTTAAATTAGCATGACAAAAACAGAATATATGAAATGTAACTTCAACCAAAAGTCAGAAAACGAGGGAGGAACTAATATTGATTAAAGAAAGATACCTAAAGGTGATACTTACCGGTGGTTAGTTAAATAATGCATCGTGATCGAGTGATTGAGAAGGATGTTGTTTATATAACTAAAATAATATTGTTGAAATAGACGAGTGTTTCTGGAGTTATTTATGATTGCATGATATCATTGACAAGGTACTCAAAAACGCAAGGCGTACTCGAGGCACAAAGGGTCCATATCGTCCGAGGCGCAAGACGCACTTAAGACGTGCGCCCAAGTGAAGTGAGGTGCAAAATAAAAAACAATAAAAATATACATAAATAAATAAATAAATTAGTAACGTAAGAAATAAAATCAAATAACATATTACAAAGAACAAAAACATGTTAACATAACCAAGTGAACTAGCAAAGCAACAATAGCATTCAACAAAACTAACAAGAATTTGTATTTTTCCTACCACGTTTTTAGTGAATTTTAGTTTTTCAAGTTTAACTGTAGCTAACTTGGACAACCGTGGAAAGGGCTACCTCCCTCCCACTTGTATGAGGTAAGGGCTATCTCCCTGCCACTGTTCTAAAAGAGGTCTAGGTGGCCGCCTAGGCGACACCTAGGTGCTAGGTGCCTGGTGCCCACCCGATATCCGCCTAGGCGCCCGCCTAGACCCCCTGACGTCCGACTATGCATGTTTTGGAATTTTATGAACTTTTTCTGCAATTTTTAGTAGGTTTTTTGGATTTATTTATTTTTAAACCGCCTAGATCTAGGCGACCGCCTAGGTGGGCTAGCTGCTAGGCAGCGAGTGTCCGTCCGACTAGCGCCTAGCACTTTTAACAACCTTGCTCTCTGCCTCAAATTTTTTGTAAAAAACAAAAAACACATAAGGCGCGCCTTTTCTTAGTTGTGCCTTACTGAAAGGCGTACCTAAGGCGCGCCTTGAGTGCGCCCGGAGAAAGGCGCCCCGCCTAGAAGTGCGAGGCACAGATGTTGTGCCTTGCTCCGAGACGCGCTTTTGACTAATCATTGAAGTTAAAAAAATCTATAAAACAGCTATAATACATGTCATGCTAAATGGACTATGAGTGTCAGACAATTAAAAATTACATTCAGAAGACGAAGCATAGCTAAAATGAGAATGATAAGATGGATAGATGGTGATATATCGAAAGATAGGATAAGAAATGAGTGCATTCAAGAGAAGTTGAAGGTGATGTCGATTGAGAACAAGACGAAAGATCATCTCAAGTAGTTTGGATATGTACAGTGTAGACCATAGTTGCAGATGTTCCTAAGATGGATGAGTGATGATACATTGAAAGATAGGATACGAAATGAGAGAAGAAGTGGAGGTGGTGCCGATTGAGAACAAGACGAGAGAAGATTATCGTGAGTGGTTTGGATATGTGCAGCGTAGACTACAGTTCCATATGTCAATCAACATGTCGGTTTCAAGGTAAAAGGACATGATTTTGTGTTCTTAAAAAAAGGTGTTATAGCTTGTATCACTTTACAATATGTTAGTTGACATATTGTAAAGCAATTTTTTCAAACATCGGCCGAAATTTGAGTGAATCAGATTTTGTTGTGGTTTGTTGACATAAAGGGTTTTAAGTGTTAAATAACTTATACTCTCAAAGTATACATTGTTAAATTATGTGTGCATCTTACGTGTTAAAATTACTTAAGACTTCTAAATAGTGCTTCTTATATTGGTACTCATCGTCTTACTTACAATCTTAAAATACTTGATAGGACATTTTAATGTAGTACTTTTTCTATTTTTATTTATATTGTTTATACTTATACTTGTTATGTAAGTTTTAGGACATTTAGTGTCTGAGGATAGAACCTTGTTCTAAACTACACCAAGACTAATTCAATTATATTTATACTAGACTCTGAAAATTTATCATACATGTCATATAATTATTATCGTATACCACCATGAGGTGGTATCCCCCGATATGTCCGGTATATGGCTCAGTATCTGATTTTCGGTATGGTGACCCTCCAACTAGTATGGGTTTGATATCTGATATTATGAACCTTGGTCGCACCATATCGTTTTAGGCATGTTTAATGTGATACCCCTATTTTACTTGCCGATATTGAAATTATGGCTCTATTTCTCGATCAATTCAACAACAAAAAAGTAATAAGACAAAGAGAAGTAGGATAAAAATACAATGTTGACACAATGATTTGATCATTCCAAAGATCAATATGATACAGCTTGTCAATAAGCGCAATGTAATCATTACTATTTTTAAGTTGTGTACTATATATTCAGAATGTTCATACATCTTAATATTGTTATATTCAAAATTGTCTACTGTGTGGTTACTTCGAATAAAAGTAAGTAAATAAACAATAGTATCTATTATGAATGAATAAAGAAGTATGTTGAATATTATTTTATTCAAAACTAACAGAAAACAACAAATACATAAGATTGCTTATAAATGTATCAAATATTTTTCTAATTCTTAAAATAATTTCTTATTATTAGTTGGCTTTCCAAAATAAAGAACTTTGAAACTTCGATCATAAACCATCGATGTCGATACCTATAAGGGTCCGCTACCAATACAACGAACATTGGATAAGATATTAGTTAAAGGAGCTGCTAGACTGGCAGTAGGCCTAATGAACTTGGATTGAGGAAGGTAGTAGGCCTAACGAACTCGGATTGAGGTAGTTTGTAAAGAAGGATATTGTTTAACAGAGATGGCCTCTAACAGAGTTGAACAGAAGAAAAGGATTCAAGGAACCGACTGCAAATTTTTGCAATGCAAACTTTGCTTTTTTGCCTTATAAGCATAAAAGATTAAGTTCTAATTATAATTAAGGCTAAAAAACACTCAAATACCCTGAACTTTGGCCTTGTTCAATATGTCCCCTTTGAACTTTACTTGACCTCATTAACAGAACGGTCAAATTGACGATTATTCCCAATGTTATTCCTGCAAAATAGGTTAATATTATTCCAAAAAAATAATGTATTCGTGAAGAACTTATTCAAATTGAAGGATAAAATTCCAGCATCTTGGCCATCACGTCGTCCACCACGACCACCATGGAATCCAGCATGAGCAGCACCAATAGCAGATCGATCAGCAGGAGCATCACCGGAGTAGTCTCAACGACTTTCGCTGTCCGAAGGACACGATAGTGAGCTTCCATCAGAGACGGAACATCAGATCCAGCAATGATCTGAGAGCGAGCAGAATCCGCATCAGGACGGAGAGAGGCAATATATGTCATGACATGAAACTGCTCACGTTGAGCCCTTGCTACATTGATACCCGTCGTTAGAGGTAATACGCAATCGATCTCATCAGTCATAGCCTTAAAGGCCCGGAAGTAGTCCTTATAAGATTTGTCTCCCTGATTTGCTTGGCATACGCCAACGACCGAGTCGTAGATATGAGACAAATCGTATTTTCCATCAAACGGCACCGCCAGGACCTCCCATAATTCCTTCACTGAATCCGTATTCTGAACCATGCCTTCCGCCGATGGTTCTATTGAATTCACCAACTGTGTAAACAGTTGACTGTCATATGTCTCACACTGCTCAAATATGAGATTAGACTTTGCTGGAGGGTTGTCAGTTAGATGTTTGGACAACCACATTTCCCGAAGCGTCTTCTCGACCTTCTTTCGTCATGTCGAGTATCCCTCTGGTCCGTCCAGCCGTCAATCGACAAGTCAAATCAATGAGATCGTCATGCCAATGCATGTTGGTTCCGTCATTGTGTTTCCGACACTAGTGTTTGTAGCACTGCTATTCGCCTCATTGCCTATCATCTTCCAGTATTTTTGATTCGAACGTCGTGTTTGATCTTTCCAACTTGATAATCACATCAACTCTGTCAATCCGCTAGAAACATGGCCAGAACCGACACGCGCATAGAAAGCAGAGGTTGAATGTGGATCACACAAGTCAGGAAAGAGAGACAACCCAGGTTACTCTCTGTTAGATCCCGATGTGACGATATGTAATGTCCCGCTCCGCACGAGGTATTTGGTTGGCTTGTTGGATGCGATCAAAATGTTGGACCGTGACTTGTGTTGGAAATTAAGAGATTTGAGAATAGCAGTCTCTCTGAGTTGGCTTGATGGGATGAGTTATGAAACATGGCTCATTGGTGTGGCTATGTCAATGGAGAATATCGTGCTTTGTGTCAAATCAATCTCTAAAGGACCCACTGAGCATATATGTAATCGGAACAGGAAGACCCTTGTGCAAGTGAGTGGAACCGTCTCTTCTCCTCTACTCCATCATACTTAATAAAATGGAGTATTGTGTTGCTATGTTCTGTCCCTTAAACTGTTGATGCTTTCATTGCTACAAAACTGTGATGCTTGAAATCGTTGCTAGATAATGATGCCTATATTGAACACTGTTGAAATGAATAACACATGAACTGCCACCATGAATCACACATTAGAAATGAATTGATAATGTTGCTCATGTTTAATGCTACTGAGATGAATGAGACACTTGAATAATGAAATGCTTATATGAATAATACATGAGAAATGAACTGGCAATGCTATTGACACAATGAAATGAATGATGAATGTCCCTATGAGAAATGCAATGTTGTTTATTCCTTAATGAAATGAATGATGTGAGAAATGTTGTGATGTGATGAAATGAGAATGTGAAATGACGAGACTTTGGATCGTTGAGATCACCAAGTGTGGAAATGATTAGTCTTTGAACACAATGAAATGAATGATGAATATCCCTATGAGAAATGCAATGTTGGCTTTGCTTACTTTCAGTTGTTTTACCATGCATTTTGTGTTTTTCGAGTCGGACATGCATTTGCATGGTCATGGACGTACTTGTGCACAAGTCTGAGTAAGTTTCCTCGAACGGTACCTGGGGCACTGGAACCGATTCGACCCGAAAGAAAATATTGGCGTGCTTTGGTGGCACGATGTATTGCGGGACCTCCAGTTGGACTTGCAACCCAGGCTGATAGGGCGCGTTGCAATACGGATGATTGTAGACCTTCGGTGCGCTTGCTATCCACGCGAGGGTGGCCATATATCGAGATGAGAAAGTCCTTTATGGTGCAGTTTCACCAACGACCATTTTGTCGAATGCATGCTAATGAATGTGTTGTGCAGCCAGAGTAAGTATATCATATATCCTGTATTTTATGCAGGCATGAGAAAATCGGCTAACGGTAAGAAATAACTGAAAAATGATATTTTTCATACATGTTAATTCAACTTGACTGCTTAACATGTTAACCTCAATAGTATGCTACAACGTTGCCTTTCCATGAATATTGATATAACATGCTTAACATGTTAAATATAATATTGCTACAATGTTGCCTCTTCATGAATACTGCCATAACATCTTTACATGCTTCACTATGATACTGCACATGAACTGTGATGCTATGTCCAAATAGAAAGACCACTCTTAATAAATGTTTGCTCACATGATTATTTAGTATTGGTTCAGGCAAGTGGGCTGGTTCTGCTCGCCAGTACACGACAATGTACTGATCCACGTTGTGGACATCATTTTCAGGTGCTCGTGTTTGGGAAGTTCAATACACTGAGATTGTCTTGATCAGGCCTGAGGCATCGAAGATTTGTTGGACATGCCCAAGTTTTTCTAGTAAAAGATGATATTTTTTGTTTATAAAGGACATAGTGTATGGAACATTGTATATCTGCTGTACCAGTGAGTAATAAGCCAAGTCGACATATCCAATTGTAAGTCAATGTGTCAAGTATCAAATGTAAGCCTAGATAGCATGTGTTTCAGTGGACTACAAAGTGTAATATGAGATGTGTTGTAAGCTTTGTATTTGCTACAAACCTTGTACTTCATTTCAATTATCAATAAAAAGAACATATTTCTATATATCTTATTGTGACTTCAAGTTATGATTGTCAATAAAAGAGTTCTTCCAATAAAGAGATGTATCCTTATTATCTTCAATTTGTCTGTTTGTGCCGCTGTGATATATTCCTATTTGAAGATTACTAATTATGCACCGTCTTTACCTTGTACAAGTGCAATTTTGACTTGTACGACATCATGTCCAAGCGAGGACGATCGGTTTCTAGGGATACAAGCGAAGACGAATGACTCTGCGAAATCGGGGTGTAATACGATCAAGTAAGAAAAGAAACAAAGATTCACGCAAAACAAGCCACTTGTCTGCTCTTTGTTAAATTCCTAAAGCCGGTGTTGAGAGTCAGAGGTTCCAGCAAACAAACCATTGTTTGCTCTCTGAGGATCACAACATTTTTTTTTCAGATATTGAGATTTAGAGGTTCCAGCAAACAATCTATTATTTACCCTGTGAGGATCCCAAAAAAATTAGGTGGAAAGACGGGTAGGGTTTTAGGTAGGTGGCAGTTGAGTTAGGGTTTACGAACATAAGGAAAGACGGCTAGGGTTTTGGTAAGGGGGCTGATGGGGGGGGAGGGGCAGGGTGCAGGAGGGCAGCAGCAGCAGGAGGGGGACGGCAGGTGGCAGTCGGATGCGGGGTGCAGGCGCCGGGGGGGGGGGGGTTGCTGTAGTCGAGCGGGGTAGGGGAGTCCTAGAGAGATTAGGGTTTTTTTTTTTTTGAAAAACAAAAGATGTGGGGGAGATTCAGAGTTTTGGCTCTGATACCATGTAAAGGGTAACTAATAGTTCATTATTATTGTGGACATAGTTACATATATATAGGAGAGGCTAACCCCTCTCCCTATTGTTCTATCCAATGTGGGACTAAATACTACTAATATTTAACATTCTTGAATAGGAAAGTGAGAGGATGGGGGTAGCAGCATAGGGGGAATAGGTGTGGATTGTTGGATTAGGGTTAGGGAGGCGGCTAGGAGGTTGAGGATGAGGATAAAATAATAAGTAGAAGATCACCTTTGGTCACACGAGATCCCTTTGATGGAGTTAAAAGCCTGTAGCAAAGTTATAACGACTAAAAAGTTCGAAGGACTAGTTGAACAAACTAAAAGTTAGGGTATTTAATTGAACAAACGCTGGTATTTTAGTTTAGTTAGCTTATAACGAACAAATCAAATGACAAATAGAAAAGAAAAGAAAAATAGCAGGGATAGTAAATAGTCTGATGAAAGAAAAAAAGAAAGGGGCATATTGACAAGGTTGTAAAAATCGCTAGTCGGCCGCTAGTCGGTTCGTGGGGACTACGGATTAATCGGACTACTCGGGGACTAGTCGGATTAGTCGGTTTAGAATTTTTAATGAATATATATATATATGTAATATGTTATAAAAATATTTTAAAAAATAATATGTTAATTGTTGAACTTTTAATTATCGCAGACTACAGTGCATTTTCTTATTCATTATTTTGCATAAATTTCTATTTCGATAAATATTTAAATAATATGTTAACAACTTACTATTTTGCACGGAGAGTTACAGCCGCATTAGCAAGCAAAAGCAAAAAAAAGTAACAAGCAAAAATTAAAAAAAGAGCCACAACAATAGTAGCAAAGAGATAACAAAGCAAAAGTAAAAATAAAAAAAGAGTAGGTTAGTCACTTTTTTCAAAAATAGAAAAAGGCAGCAACAAAGTAAAGAGTCGACGACGGCTGCCTTGACGAAGTCGACGACAGTCCAGACTAGTACCAATTTAGCTAATTTTTGGATGGACCAGCCCCTAATCGAGTCGACGGTGGCCGACAAGTGACTAGTCGGGGACTAGCCCCTAGTCGAGTCGGCGGCGGCCGACTAGCGACTAGTCGGGGACTAGTCAGCCGCCTAGAAGGATTTTTACAACACTGCATATTGATTAACATGAAAAAACTATAGATTTCCTAAAAATTACCGTATTAGTATCCTACGATATCTAGGACTTAATACTTTTTTGATCTATAAACTTTACATTGCATATAGGATTTTAAGTCTAGGTAGGAAGGCAAAATGAATAACCACCGTAAGCAGACGCTAGCATAAAGATAATTTCTTCAAACCTAACACATTGTATTGTAGTATATAAATATTTATACAAGTGAAAACTAACACACATAACAGATAGGTGGGTGTACTTTTTTGAATTATTTGAATAGCTAGTGATGTTAGCTTGATTTCCTTTGAAGTCGAAGCCAAGATAGAAAAAAGATTAGGATCAAGTCTATCACTGTACTAAGCATATTAGGTTTGGGTATAATAGTTAAAATATATAAATTCTAGATATCCTAGGATACGAATACGGAATCCTAGATATCTACGATAAAGAATCCAAGATACAGCTCCATATTCTTCTACACACCCTTTTTACCTAGTATATATCAAAGATCAGTAAAACAGAGGCGTCCAATGCTAGGTGCCTCCCGGATATGAAAGGGTCGAGAGAGGGTCCAGATGTACACATTGCACCGACAATCCAAAATTCATGGTGCCCGTGATGTGTCAGACAAGTATTGGACCATGGACACTACGAAATACACTAGGACACACCAGAATACATGCCGAGTCCGTGTCGCAGTCTAAAATGTGTCATGTCGAATCCGTGTCCGTGTAACATGGATAATGACGCAACAATCATAAAAAGATCCAAGTTCCAGCTACAATCAATTTTAGATTTATCGAGATCAACAAATCAAATGACAAACAGAGAGGGAGTAAATTACCGAAGGGGAAGGCGATCTTGTCGACCTCCCTAGAAAAGAAGCACCACCAGCACCTCCTCCGTTGCTACTCCCGATCTACAAACAAAATCCGACAAAATCGAAACCATAAGCTCTCTGAGTGCTGAAATTGACGATCGAGATCTAAGGAAAGCTCGAGAACTCACCGATGGCGAAGGGGACCTCGCTGATCTCCCCAAGAACGTCACCCCCGCGCCCCCTCCTCCCCCATTGGCACTCCCGGAGGACCTCCTCCCCAAGAAGGGGAGATCCCCGGCCCTCCGGTCTTCGACGTCGTCCTCTCGATCGTCGTCGTCGTCGTCGTTCTCGCCGGCGGCGGCCTGGGACGCCATGACATGGGCGAGCCTGGCGTTGGCGGCCCTGGCGGCTAGGTTCTGGGTGCGCTTGACGGAGGAGAGGCCGCCGAACCCCCCGAGGGAGCCGGAGGAGGAGGAGGAGCGGTGGTGCGCCGGCGACATCGCGGGAGATGAGGAGCCAGTGCTGCTCGAGCCGCCGCTCTGCTGGCGGGAGTAGATGGGGCTCCCCGCCCTCCGCCGGTCCATTCTTGCCGCTCGATCGGGATCGGACTGCGGAGAGGAGGAGAGAGAGAGGAGGCGTTGAAAGAGGAGAGTGTTGGATTTTTTGGATCTTTGATTGCTTAGAGCTGGGATCTAGGCGTGGTGGACTAGGGAGGGAGGAGGATGACGATGGAGTGTGACGATTGGAACAGCAAACAGCGGTTTCTGGTGATGGTTCAGTGACAGCTGGTAGCTTTGTGGCGTAATTTATGCTATGCACATCAGTTCCTCTTTTCTTTATTTTATTTTATTTTATTTTATTTTACTTTATTTTATTTTATATACTATTTATTTCTCCAACTTACAAGCTTACTAGCATATGTGCACGTGCCTTTCACGTATTTTAACATTCTTTTAATTAACTTAGGAAGACTCTTTAGGAAGATCAAAGGGTAGTCTTCCTAATTATTAAGTTGACTTTATTAAAAGGGAAAATTTATGAAATGCCCAAAAATTTAAAAAGTTTTATGAAAAACCCACCGCAAAAGAAACTTTCATCGCGTGCCCATCATTATCTAAAAAATATATAAAAGGGGACGGCATGACCTTTTTGCCCTTCTAATTTATTAAGAATATCCACAAACCCAGCAACTCTTCAGGAAAAACGGTTCGATTCCAGAAGAGGGAGAATTACATACAAACCCAGCAACTCTTCAAAAAAAACGTTTCGTTCGCTCTCTCTTCTTCCATACTCTGTTCGCTTTCGATTTTAGGTCATATCCTCCAAAAATCTTAGAAAAATCCTACAAGAAAGTGCCAGCGAATCTCCATTCGCAAGTTTCACACAATGTCGCAATCATCATCAATGGATGTAGACCGAGTTAGAAAAGACGGAGAAGAAGTAGATGTTGAAAAACAAAAGAAACAAGGGGTGAAAGTTAAGAGGATTGCTCGTAAACGAAAAGCTACAAAAGAAAAAGAAGTGCAAGAAGAAGTAGAAGAACAAGAACACGGAGAACAACAAGAACAAGAAGTAGCAGGAGAAGAAGAAGAAGATCAAGAAGAAGGGAAAAAAAAAGGGTAAAACTTTGAGTCATGTTCATTCTCCGTTTATATTGACGCGAAAAATGAGAATGATCATTCTCCGTCTATAAAATACACGGAGAATGCCCTTTCTGTGTATTTTGACCTAGAAATGGCCGTTCTCCGTGTTAAAATACACGGAGAATGGCGTTCTCCCTTGTATTTTGACGTAGAAATGGTCATTCTCCGTTTATCTAACACGGAGAATGATCATTCTCCGTGTTAAAACACACGGAGAATGACTATTCTCCGTGTTAAAACATACGGAGAATGACATTTTCTGTGTATTTTGATATAGAAATGAATATTCTTCGTGTTTCTAACACGGAGAATTACATTCTCCGTGTTAAAATACACGGAGAATGGCGTTCTCCCTTGTATTTTGACCTAGAAATGGCCATTCTCCGTGTATCTAACACGGAGAATGACTATTCTCCGTGTTAAAATACACGGAGAATGGCATTTTCTGTGTATTTTGACCTAGAAATGAGCATTCTCCGTGTTTCTAATACGGAGAATGTTATTCTCCGTGTTAAAATACACGGATAATGTCATTCTCCGTGTATTTTGTCCTAGAAATGAGCATTCTTCGTGTTAAAATACGAGAATGTCATTCTCCGTGTATTTTACACGGAGAATGGCGTTCTCCCTTGTATTTTGACCTAGAAATGGCCATTCTCCGTGTATCTAACACGGAGAATGACCATTCTCCGTGTTAAAACACACGGAGAATGACATTTTCTGTGTATTTTGATTTAGAAATGAGCATTCTCCGTGTTAAAATACACGGAGAATGTCATTCTCCGTTTATCTAACACGGAGAATGACCATTCTCCGTGTCAAAATACACGGAGAATGATCATTCGCCGTGTATTTTGACATGGAGAATGATCATTCTCCGTGGTTGAATAGCGGAGAATGGTCATTCTCCGTGTTATAATAAAGAAGAATGTTGACGTAAACCTAATTGTTGTTGTTTTTAGGAAAAAAAAACTGTCAGGAACAAAGAAGAAAGACTTTTCCGTGCAACATTCACCCCAATACTCTCTCTTATGGATGAGGTGAAGGAAAAGTGTGGCCATTTACCTGAAGCAGTCATTGAATCCTTGAAGAATATTGGATTCTACAATTTCGTAGATGTATTCTACAAATCCAAGGTCAAAAAGGCAGAACTATCTAAAGTCACAAAAGGTCTGGAGAACCTGATAGGGACTTACTTGGAAGAAGATGGCACTGGATATTTCCAATTGAGCAACAGTGTCAAGGTAGCACCAACTGCTGATGAGATGGCAACCATTTTCGGTCTGCCAATGAATGATGACAGTGAAGTTGATGAGAAATATCTAAAAATCATCACAGAAAAACAGAAGACCCCCCCACCAGCAGACTCATTCAGCATGTGTACAGAACACTTCAAAAGATTGCTGACAAATTTTAAGGGAAAAAAAATACAGAAGTCTCAAATACAGAAGTTAGAAAAAGATTCTTAGAGCTGTTGGGAGACAGTAATGCAATACCTGATGAGTTGGCCAAGTTAATAGTATTCAACTTGTGCCAAACAGCATTCTTCACCAGAATGGGTGGGTCAAACTTGCCGTACAAGTTCTTCGCTCTGGTAGAGAGCATAGATGTTATAAAAAGCATCTGTTGGCCACGTATTATTTTGGCGTATGTCATGGACAGCATAAAGAGGGCTGTTACAAAAACTGAAGATGGGGATATTGAGATATCGTACAAGAAGATTGAAGGTTGTACGATATATTTCTTGTATTGGTTTGCAGAGCACAGTCAACTGTTAGAAAGGAAGTGCAAACCAATAAGTGCATACCCGAGACTCTATACATGGGATGGGAATAGAATCTCGATATTCCTCAAAAATGACTATCAAGGGGCTCAAACGAATTCAGAATTGATATTCAAAGATTTTGTTACAGTGACTGTTGAAGAAGTAGAAGTCCCAGCAGAGCAGCATTGTATAGAAGGTGGAGATAATGTTGTTGATAAAGAAGAACCAGAAACTGAAGCCCAAGCACCAGCAATAAACACAGCTGAGAATAAAGATATGTTGCGTGTCTTGTGTAGTGTCCCGTCCCGCGAAGTCAATCGGAAGAATCGAAACGCCGACGGCGTTCGGACTTGGACTTTCATCGGCGACTCGAAGACATCGCTCAGGTGGGGTAGTTTCGGTGAACTTGCCTCATCTTAGCCTTCACATAATAATTCGTGTGTTTTCAACTTGCACAAGTAGGCTTAATGATAAAAGAGACGAATCCACATAGCTAAAGAAAATTATCCCGACGGATCGAAATCGAGTTTAGAACATGAAAAACGTCCCACGGTCTGATTAGAGTTGTTGCTCAGCGTGCTTTGAAAATGACACTCGATCCTCCGTCCCGTGGCTTGGGAGAAGGAAAAGTTGGTATTCGATACAAACGATGAGTTAGCCTAAGTCATAGGCGTCGCCCGCGTAAATGCTCGATAAAGCATGCACGTTTCCACTGTGCAAGGCTTGGCATAGCCTTGGCTCGTCCCTCGGGTTAAGTTGTAGGCTTGAGTAAGTTAGGCAAAGTTATGCCGGTCGACCTAAGTCATTCTAAGTGCCGTCCCGCTCGTTCTGCGGTTGTCAAGTCAAATAGTCCCACGATCTCATGGGCCGTCATATAACGTTTGACTCGGGTGATAGCGTCGCGTAAGATGTAATTCAGTTAAAGGCACGAGCTACGGTTGGCACGATGTAAAGTTAGCCACGGTCCATGGCACTTAAGGAACACGTTTTGTTCAAGCTAAGTTGGAAGGCTACGTAGTAGTCGTTCCCTCGAGTTCAAAGAAGTTCGAGGCGGTCCCTCGGTTGGGAGCCTCGTGTCCTATCCACGTTAACGTGTTTCGAGGCGGTCCCTCGGTTGGGAGTCTCGCGCTCCTATCCACGTTGAGTATTTGAGGCGGTCCCTCGGTTGGGAGTCTCGTGTTCCTATCCACGTTGAGTATTCGAGGCGGTCCCTCGGTTGGGAGTCTCGCGTTCCTATCCACGTTAAGAAGTTCGAAGCGGTCCCTCGGTCGGGAGTCTCGCGGTCCCGAGGCACGTTATGCCAAGTGTGATTCAGAGCACGAGTTGCTAAGTATAGTTCCGATCGTACCAACAAGTAGGCCATGCATTTACGTGAGTTTAGATGTCTCGTAGGTGCGGGGTCATTGGACACCTTGTCGACAAGGATTTCTGTCTAGACTGGTTATACGTCGGGGCACCGGGCCCAGTCATCCTAGGGGGTAGACGTTATAGCAGCGCATGCTTTTATTGTGTGGGTAGTCGGGGGCTTTCAACGGGGCTCGCTACCTACGCTGAAGGACACGCCGTCTACCCGAGCTATGTACGCGATGGCTTGTCATGCCAGTGGCCTTTCATATAGATAATTGGCATGCTAAGCGGCGAATCCGCGTGCACGGTGTCGGTCATAACAAAGAAAGTGTAAGCACGGTATGCGTTGAATGGCGAAATGTGTGCTCGGTTGCACCCAAGGTATTATAAAGTCTACGATTCGGCTATACGTAAAGACACGTGCTTCGGCACGAGATACGGCGTCGTGCTTGAGTTCTCAACACCGGTTCCACAAGTGAGTTATACGTTTCGAGTTAAGTCTGGAAGGGCCGTAGGGCAAGTTTGGTTAAGTTGCGTTGAGTTGCTGGGCATGACCTCAGAATGCGAGGCACGGCCGCGTTGTCGCAATACGAGTATAGGCAATCGAGTTCATTGCACGACCGAGTCGTTACGTCCCGGAGTATGGCACGAAAGGCAAGCACGAGGCGATAAGTCAACGTTATTGGAACGAGAAGGTCTAGCGGTAAAGTATGAGTACACTATTAGTACAAGGCACGGTAACGGTCTAAAAGGCATAAAGTAGACCAAGGCGTCGATCCTAAAATCGATCCTAAGGCAAGACTAGAAAGACAATCGTAAAGGAGCTTGTATCGCACAAAGTAAAATAAACGTGTCAGTTTTGTATGGGTGGGCGAGGAGCTCACTCTACCAGTACAGTTGAGTACTGACAACCACACAGTTTCCATGTGCAGGCAAAGGTAGAAGCTCGTGGCGCGGAGTTCGCTTGGATGCGTCGAGGCACGGAGTTCCTTGGCGATTCGAAGTGTGCGGCCGCATGGAATCGAAGACTTATACGGGACATAATGTATGGACATCGCCTTCCGAAGCTTCCGCTGGATTCAAGTATTGTATCGAGAGATGAGAGAAAGCGGAGTGAATTGTAATGTTGAGACGAGTGAATTTGAGCGATTGTAATCTCGGCCTTGCGCCCCCTATGTAACCGTTGTTTCGATATCAATAAAGATCATCTTTTGAATAACTTGTGTTTTGTTCTAAATTTCCGCTGCGTGTTTAATGTCTCTGCTTGGGACTTCTGTGCGACGACCTCGTCGCCGCCGCTGTAATCGGCCGTTATGGAACCTGCCTAGCACGAGCGCAATCTAGGCTCGTGCGGCATCACGCCTTAGCGAGGACGATCGCTCCTACGGGAGCGGGGCGTGACATAATGGTATCAGAGCACGGCTTTACGTCCTTGGACTATCGATTGAATTCTTTAACTCCATTGTTCCACAAACTCTGAATTGTGCTTCCGTAACGTGATATCGTTGGTGCGCTCTCTCTCAAACGTCCCTCGGCATGTCCATACAATAAGTCTAATATTTTCGAAAGCTCGTACAAGCGTTCCTTCGAACGCACCGGTAGGCTATCGCCGGATACGTTGGTAGGCCTTTGGGCCGAACGGTGTCGACCTTGAGTTGATAGAAAATGCGTGCAAAAGTTAGCAAGTCGTGTGCGTGCCTAACGAGTCCTACATTAGCAAATGAGCGTGAAAACTCGGAGTATAGTCCATACGGTATGGTTATGCGGCACAACTTAGTCCGCGTATCGCGCATCTCGACCTTTTGGTGCAAACGAGTCACAACCGATATTAAGTACCGCTTGGTCGGGAACGGAGATACACTTAGAGTGTATATTGGTAGGAACGTTATCAAACTAACGCTTAGGCGTACACGAAGGATTGTTCTGGATTTTGAGGAATAGTGCGGACGACTTAGTGCGTCGATGCGACGTGAACGATTACGCTAGGGATTCGTCGAACGAATCCGAAACATGTCTTAGCGAATAACGCGAACGTGATTTGGACTAGATTGGATGACTCAAATCCTGAGTGGTGTATGGTCCGTCTTGGAAATCATTCGAGCGAAAGATTGAGGATTGCGTGAGTATGAAACGCGAAAACGATTGAGTGGGTGAAATCGGATTGAAGAAAATCGATACGGATCGTATACGAAAAGTTAGCACGGCAGGTAGATAGCGTGCATGAAAAGTTAAAATTTGAAGTTACGCAAATGACTCTGAGGATTGAAATCGATGTTGCTCGATGGTTTGAGTTAGCAAGGAATGATGCGAATTGAAGAAATACATTGATCGATGACTTAAGATAGACGGATAAACGATACATGAATTTGGGTTGAAGAAATTAATGTGGTGAACGATTCGAGGGGTAATGATCGAAATTGAGTTTAAATGTCGAGGAGATTATCCAGTCGGACGATAGCATCATTCGCACGACTCAGAATTCGTTGCAAACGAAGATCGTCAGGTTACGTATATCGTCGATGATATTGAGGCGTATCAAAGACGATATGCGATAACTCGGGGGTAATCTGACACGGTGAATGACGATCGTGCAAGTGTTATCGTTCCAATTGGATGCAATATTTAGGACTTTGGTTGAGACGAATGTTGGATAAAATTAATCGTATCTTGATGATTACGCGGATAACCACAACGTCGACGGTCTTGTCTTGCACGAGCGCAACTCCAGCCTCGCACATGCATTGCGTCGGATTTGGGACGATCATTCCGCGTGAGCGCTGACATGGTGATTCAAGTCGCGGGAATAATCGAACTCAGAAAATCAGGACGCGACAACTTTGATTGTCCTGACTTGTCGGTTTGATGCGAAGGAAAATTTGAGGATGTTAGGACTTATGATTGACGAATGAATGAAACTTGTGGATTGAGTAGGTCCAATCTGCGCATCGAGAATGAACTAGTCTAGACACAAACAAGAGTTACGTCCCGATGAGAATGATTATCTCGCGGGAGCGTGCATGGTGATTCGTGCCCACCGCAGATGATTGGACTCGCGTGAGATCGGAGCGTGGCATACTGTTAAGTCAGACGACCTTGTGATCGATTACGTGAATTGGAATAGATGATTTTGGAATTATGAAATGTGAATTATGGTTTTGCGATGAATCGTGTCGTAGCATGCTTGACTTGGAAAGATTGATAGGCGGATTATGTCGAACGCGTTCGAAGAGATAGACTATGCAAAACGGTTTGATGAACGAACGATATTGATACGACGTGGAATTGGTTGAAATATAAGTTATCATAGGATGGTTTTACTAAACGACTCGGACCCATGCGACGAACGTTGGGATGTGTGTAGGAAATCGATGCTCGATGTTTAGAAATCGGAGTGATGCGAGCTTGGGTAGAAAACCCCGTACCAACGATTTGGCTTGACCTTAGGATGGGGTCAGTATTGATATCGTTGTTTGGAAACTACGATTCCAGTACTGACGAAAGATATAGCCTAGCGGTTAGGCAGACGTTCGAGCGCGAAGTGATAGGAGTTACGGAGGCACCACTCGTGAGTCTCGGCTGACATGCACGTATATCAGGGATGCCCGAATATGTACACGATTCGACTCGAGTGGTGATGGCGGATTCTCTATCACGAGGCTTGGCTGAAATGCATGTATTTTGGGGACGCCTGGAATATGTGCACGATCCAACTAAGTGATACGTTGAATCAAGTGAGACTTGAGGAACGGGAAAGTGTCGAGGATTTTGAAATCGTGAGTTTCGAAGAAATGTTGATGGTAATGCGATCATTGATTTGAGACGAGTTCTAATATTGGTTGATCGGTTGGTGTGCCTTACGACTAAGTTAGCGATAGCACGAACGTGGCTCGAAATCGAAGAAACGCGTAGGCGGAATGTATACGATTAAGTCTTGGCCATAGAAATGGTAGGATGGTTTGCCTTCAGGAAAGTCTCGAGGACGAGACTTGTTCTGAGTGGTGTATGTTGTAGTGCCCCGTCCCGCGAAGTCAATCGGAAGAATCGAAACGCCGATGGCGTTCGGACTTGGACTTTCATCGGCGACTCGAAGACATCGCTCAGGTGGGGTAGTTTCGGTGAACTTGCCTCATCTTAGCCTTTACATAATAATTCGTGTGTTTTCAACTTGCACAAGTAGGCTTAATGATAAAAGAGACGAATCCACATAGCTAAAGGGAATTATCCCGACGGATCGAAATCGAGTTTAGAACATAGAAAACGTCCCACGGTCTGATTAGAGTTGTTGCTCAGCATGCTTTGAAAATGACACTCGATCCTCCGTCCTGCGGCTTGGGAGAAGAAAAAGTTGGTATTCGACACAAACGATGAGTTAGCCTAAGTCATAGGCGTCGCCCGTGTAAATGCTCGATAAAGCATGCACGTTTCCACTGCGCAAGGCTTGGCATAGCCTTGGCTCGTCCCTCGGGTTAAGTTGTAGGCTTGAGTAAGTTAGGCAAAGTTATGCCGATCGACCTAAGTCATTCTAAGTGCCGTCCTGCTCGTTTTGCGGTTGTCAAGTCAAATAGTCCCACAATCTCACGGGCCGTCATATAACGTTTGACTCGGGTGATAGCGTCGCGTAAGATGTAATTCAGTTAAAGGTACGAGCCACGGTTGGCACGATATAAAGTTAGCCACGGTCCATGGCACTTAAGGAACACGTTTTGTTCAAGTTAAGGTGGAAGGCTACGTAGTAGTCGTTCCCTCGAGTTCAAAGAAGTTCGAGGCGGTCCCTCGGTTGGGAGCCTCGTGTCCTATCCACGTTAAGGTGTTTCGAGGCGATCCCTCGGTTAGGAGTCTCGCGTTCCTATCCACGTTGAGTATTCGAGGCGGTCCCTCGGTTGGGAGTCTCGCGTTCCTATCCATGTTGAGTATTCGAGGCGGTCCCTCGGTTGGGAGTCTCGCGTTCCTATCCACGTTAAGAAGTTCGAGGCTGTCCCTCGGTCGGGAGTCTCGCGGTCCCGAGGCACGTTATGCCAAGTGTGATTCAGAGCACGAGTTGCTAAGTATAGTTCCGGTTGTACCAATAAGTAGGTCATGCATTTACGTGAGTTTAGATGTCTCGTAGGTGCAGGGTCATTGGACACCTTATCGACAAGGATTTCTGCCTAGACTGGTTATACGCCGGGGCACCGGGCCCAGTCATCCAGGGGGTAGACGTTATAGCAGCGCATGCTTTTATTGCGTGGGTAGTCGGGGGCTTTCAATGGGGCTCGCTACCTGCACTGAAGGACCCGCCGTCTACCCGAGCTATGTCCGCGATGGCTTGTCATGCCAGTGGCCTTTCATATAGATAATTGACGTGCTAAGCGGCGAATCCGCGTGCACGGTGTCGGTCATAACAAAGAAAGTGTAAGCACGGTATGCGTTGAATGGCGAAATATGTGCTCGGTTGCACCCAAGGTATTATAAAGTCTATGATTCGGCTATACGTAAAGACACGTGCTTCGGCACGAGATACGGCGTCGTGCTTGAGTTCTCAACACCGGTTCCACAAGTGAGTTATACGTTTCGAGTTACGTCTGGAAGGGCCGTAGGGCAAGTTTGGTTAAGTTGCATTGAGTTGCTGGGCACGACCTCAGAATACGAGGCACGGCCGCGTTGTCGCAATACGAGTATAGGCAATCGAGTTCATTGTACGACCGAGTCGTTACGTCCCGGAGTATGGCACGAAAGGCAAGCACGAGGCGATAAGTCAACGTTATTGGAACGAGAAGGTCTAGCGGTAAAGTATGAGTACACTATTAGTACAAGGCACGGTAACGGTCTAAAAGGCACAAAGTAGACCAAGACGTCGATCCTAAAATCGATCCTAAGGCAAGACTAGAAAGACAATCGTAAAGGAGCTTGTATCGCACAAAGTAAAATAAACGTGTCGGTTTTGTATGGGTGGGCGAGGAGCTCACTCCACCAGTACAGTTGAGTACTGACAACCACACAGTTTCCTTGTGTAGGCAAAGGTAAAAGCTCGTGGCACGGAGCTCGCTTGGATGCGTCGAGGCTCGGAGTTCCTTGACGATTTGAAGCGTGCGACCGCATGGAATCGAAGACTTATACGGGACATAATGTATGGACATCGCCTTCCGAAGCTTCCGCTGGATTCAAGTATTATATCAAGAGATGAGAGAGAGCAGAGTGAATTGTAATGTTGAGACGAGTGAATTTGAGCGATTGTAATCTCGGCCTTGCGCCCCCAATGTAACCGTTGTTTCGATATCAATAAAGATCATCTTTTGAATAACTTGTGTTTTGTTCTAAATTTTCGCTGCGTGTTCAATGTCTCTGCTTGGGACTTTTGTGCGACGACCCCGTCGCCGCCGCTGTAATCGGCCGTTATGGAACCCGCCTAGCACGAGCGTAATATAGGCTCGTACGGCATCACGCCTTAGCGAGGACGATCGCTCCTACGGGAGCGGGGCGTGACATCTTGGAGGAGAAATCTTAGCTTATCGCTGAGAATGAGCAACTCCACGAAAGAGCCCAAAAACTAGAGGCAGATGTAGCCCAACAACGTGCTGTGGAGCTCGTTAATGATGGCTTGGAAAAGGAGTTAGACTCTATAAGGAATGAGAAATCTCTCCTTATTGCTGATAATGAGAAACTCCATAGAAGAGTTGAAGAACTAGAGGCAGAGGGGTCAGAACAGGAACTGGACTCCCTGAGAAAGCAAAAATCAGAGCTTATTGCTGAAAATGAGAAGCTTTGTCAACGTGTTGAGGAGCTACATCTAAAAGGTAAAATATTCTATTTTTTTAAAATTTTAAGTTGTAATTATGTGTATCTAACACGGAGAATGACCATTCTCCGTGTCAAAGTAAACAGAGAATGATCATTCTCCGTGTTAAAATACACGGAGAATGACGTTTTCTGTGTGTTTTGACCTAGAAATGATCATTCTCCGTGTTTCTAACACGGATAATGTTATTCTTCGTGTTAAAATACACGAAGAATGTCATTCTCCGTGTCAAAATGCAAGGAGAATGTCATTCTCCGTGTATTTTAACACGGAGAATGATCTCTGTATTTTGACCTAGAAATGGCCATTCTCCGTGTCAAAATACAAGGAGAATGTCATTCTCCGTGTATTTTAACACGGAGAATGACATTCTCTGTATTTTGACCTAGAAATGGCCATTCTCCGTGTGTTTTTTGACACGGAGAATGTTATTCTCCGTGTTAAAATACACGGAGAATGGCATGTTTTCCATAAATAAATTCACTTTATTTATTTTGTATCTGAGAAAATTACAACTGTAGGAATCTAATCTAGAAGACGATTACTTTGTCCCTTGGACGATGCGATGAAGAAAACTCGAACTTTGAAGAACTTGGACAGCAACTGGGCAATCTCTCTGTTCTCCCTAAAATTGACTGTAGTGTCTGATGAAGATGAAGAAACTCTCTTTTATAGAGTTCAGGATAACTGTCCTTAAGCATACGCTCAGGTAGTTACTTGACGTGTGCATAACTGCAGGGACGCGTGGCAAATTCTGATGGAGACACATTAGCATGCGGTTGAAAGTAGTAGAGCATATTCAGGAGAGATTGATGGCATGAATGCCACGTTGCATAACTTCTGAAGAAGTGGATAACTGAGTGCAAGACACGTGAGAACGTGTGTTAACTGCACGTTGAAAATCATTCTGGACACAACTGCTGTGATACGCTGCCTTAGAAGAAGAGTCATACGCTAGCTTTTGAAGGCACATGTCTTGCATACGCTTACTTAGACAACGTAGAACCATATAAAGCTGATACGCTCACATTATTGACAGGGAGTCGTATAGAAACTATACGCTCACTTGACAAGGAGTCGTATGGAATCCATACGCTCACTTGGTTGGGAAGGAGTCGTATGGGGTCCATACACTCACTTAGTTGGAAGGAGTCGTATGAAATCCATACGCTCACTTAGTTGGAAGGAGTCGTATGGGGTCCATATGCTCACTTAATTGGGAAGGAGTCGTATGAGATCCATACGCTCACTTAATTGGGAAGGAGTCGTATGTTTGAATAAGTAGACACGTGGCATGTTTGAATAAGTAGACACGTGGCCATCATCAATCTTCTTTGATACGCCATATCTTCCAATAACTGACAAAATTTTCTCGAGCGTCGTGACTGCGGATATGATGGCTGACAGACTGTCAAAACTGACAGTAATGATGGCTTTTACATTTATGAGAGATGCTGAGCTGTCCTCGTAAAAGACAAAACCGACTCTTCGAAAACCTATACGACGGCTAGTCTCCATTGGACAACTGTCTTTGCACGAAAGACGAAGTGTCAGATTCATCCTTTATTAAATTACATGCTGTGCTGTCATCTCAGAAAATAATAAAATATTCACTGAGCGTACGGCCTTTAGATGAGCGTATGGCCTTCACTGAGCGTATGGCCTTGAGCGTATGGCTTGGACTGAGCGTATGGCTTTGAGTGTATGGCTTTGACTGAGTCTCATGTCAGCGTGTCATAATTTTCACACCCTACAAGACCCCCTTCAAAGTTTTCGAACTTTATGAATTTCAAAAGTTCAAAATTACTTTGAACTTTAAAGTGAGAATAAGTCCTGACACGCTGGCATGAGTTTGTTATCTTCCTCAATATCAGTGCAAATCTTTAGGGATTTTGTTTAAAGAATATCCGCCGTTTGAACTTTTTCCTTTCTTCTATAAATAGGTCTTCCAAAACCTATTTTATTTCTTTACCACAGCTTTTGCCTTCGAGAGAGAAAAGAGCTTTCAGAAACTCAAGATCTTTCTTCTTCTTCTTCGTCTTCAACTCCATCTCCATTAATGGCACCCAAGGTTGATGCTGCTGCGAAGGAAAAAGGAAAAGCCCCTGAAGAGTCATCTCATCCTGCCATCGACACTGCTACCACCAAGAAGACGGCCAGTCAGCGTATTTCACGCAGTGAACGGCCATTGAAACCTCTTTATGGTGAGGACGAAGATGATGAACAAATAACTATTCCCTTTTTAGGGCTCTGGTTAGAACAAAACTCAGAAAACGTATCCCTCTTTAGGGTCAATACGTCAGCAAATACGCTTCCCTCTTTAGGGTTTAGCCATATTCCATGTTTTTCGTTTTTTACAAAAAATATGTTTGGAGCGTATATCTGTAAGATACGCGTATTTTTGATAGAGATATCAAAATACGCTATCTTAAAAGAATATGCTATGGCAAATTGTCTCATTGAAATACGCTAACTCCTGTGTTAGCGTAATTTTTTTTAATGATCATCTTGTCAACCATACGCTGATACGCTCAAACTGATCATAAACTGAACTTTAAAAACCATTCACTTAAGATAAAATCTGTTATACGCTTAAAGAAAACTGAGCGTATACTGAACCTTGAGTCAACCATACGCTTAAGGAAAACTGAGCGTATGCTGAACCTTGAGTCTGCCATACGCTTTAAGGAAAACTGAGCGTATGCTGAACCTTGAGTTTGTCATACGCTTTAAGGAAAACTGAGCGTATGCTGAACCTTGAGTCTGCCATACGCTTAAAGAAAACTGAGCGTATGCTGTACCTTGAGTCTGCCATACACTTAAAGAAAACTGAGCGTATGCTGTACCTTGAGTCTGCCATACGCTTAGTAAAAATTGAGCGTAAATTGAGCTGTACGCTTAGTAAAACTAAGCGTATATTAAACTTTATACTCTCTCGATATTGAAGATTTTTAATACTTTATTCTTCATTTGCAGTGGATATTCTGGCTCAGGAAGCAGAATTTGAAGGAAGTATGGGAAATAATTATAGAAGTGATCTATCACATGTTCGTTTTTCCCAATTTGACGGACCTTCCACAAGAATAGCTCTGTTGACCAATCAGGAAGATGATACTTTGCTGAACCTGATGAGTGGACTGCCGTTACAGAGTGTAGATGGTGTTACCCACTTGAAACCAGCATTCCTTTTTGGAGATGCTATTGACATGAACTCCCAGCCTGCTCTGGACAAAGTATCATACTGTTACTATAGGGATGGTGATGCAAATCAAACTATGTATTTGACTGGTTTGACAAAGAGTATCAACATAGCCCGTTTATTCCATTCGGGCCAGCAAAGACAGATGAAGTGGGATATTACTCCATCCCGACAAGCTAAGGCTGGGTGGATTGGATATCGTCAAGGAAGGTTTCGCAGTGGTACTGAACCACATGTCACATCTCTGCGAGGACTGTTACCTGCCACCATCCCTCCTGAGGACTCGGCACTGCTGAAGCCAGTCAGAGTCCCAATTTTTGCCAACGAATTTGCTCAATTAAAGAATGCCATCTACCCAAAACAGTCAATGAGGCTGACTGGTCTAGTAAATCCAGAAAACACTAGATGGACTGCTCTAGTGAGATGGATTTTGCAGAACTTCGGTGCACTGTTGAAGGCGATAGGTTTATATGATGCCATTAAGTGTACTGCTTATGGTTTCAAACCAAACCCGGATCTGTTTTTAGCATTAGCGGAGAGATATAACTATCGGACCGGCACCTTCATGACCCCAAAGGGCGAGATGGGATTCGCCCTTCATGAAATGGCATATATATCTCAGCTACCAACAGCAGATTTACCATATGAAGAATATATCCCTTTTGTTGATGAAATGAATAAGATTTCTGCAGCCAACCCACTAATTCTTTATGTATTTGAAGAATTAATGTGTCATTACAGCATCTGTAAAGCTTTTTATAAGGGACAAGGTGGAGAGGGGGATTCCAATTGCTATTCTTCGAAGTGGATGGCTTATTTGTTTCAAGGCCGTACTGACGAAATTCAGAAGAAGAAAAAGACCGATCAGTATGTCGGTAAATTCAAGCCCTTGAGTCAAGCCGAGATTAACAGATTAATCCGGAAGACTAATCATGACGACATTATCGTCGAAGAAGACATCGACAGCTACAAGGCCGGTGATAGGTTAGAAACCTATATTAAGCAGGGTGGCCGAGAATTGTCCGTTGAAGGTCATCTGGCCGGATTTATATCTCTTTGGCTGAGGAAATTCGTAGTTCCTGGTACCTGTTCGGCAGACAGGATGCACAGAGGAGTCATCTTCGCAGCAGTCCGTCTGTTTTTTGGGTATAAGATGGATCTATTAACGGCAATGACCTGCCGTCTGAATGCCGGATTAAGGGCATACACAGATAGGATGTTCGAATTGGCACGGAAGAGCCTGACGTCCTTTCCTCGGGTAGAAATGCCCTTTACATACTTGTTTGGATGGCTGCTTCTGTATTTCGAATCTCTGATGAGTGCTGGGATGGCTAGGCCAGATGATACTTTCCTTGAAAGGTACAAGCACATACCGAAATGGAGATATGACACTTTAACCGATTGCAGAACCATCTTGAACAGGGGAGAACTATGGAGCTTCACCTGTGTTCCTCCACCTGTTGGTTATGAGACCATGCCCGGGAGATTGATTGACGGCATTGGTGCTAATAAGTTGGATGATGTCCAACATGAATGGCTAAAGAGAATCAGGCCATCTCATTTAATTTGTCGTCGTGACAACATCACATATCTAGAGCCATATCTTCCGAGCAGATTTGCTCGTCAATTTGGTTACGATCAGTTGCATGTGGGCAATGCAACGACGTGTTTTGCTCATCAAGGCGGGTTGGTTGATGGTGCCAGAGCTTGGTTATATTACATTGCCAAAGGTACAGGGGCTACCTTTTCTATGCCAGATCCGGTCAACTATCGGAGAGGAGCTAAGATATTGGCGTCCTATGCCAGATTTTATGTATCAGCTAATACCTTTGATGAAAAATTTAGCATCTTAGGTAAAAGCTTTATTCATGTTGAAAAGAAATCAACCAAATCCGCCTTGCCTAGGGATTGTCACGACAAAGAAGATCCTCTGGCCACCGATGAAGTTGATGATGATGTTTTGGAAACTTTCTTCTCTGATGACCTTCATCAACCATTGCATGTGCCTATCGGGAGTGCTGAAGAGAGTATATATGTTGATAATACACCGAAGAGGAAGAGGAGTAAAGGTGCTGCGGGTCCTGCCGCAAAAAGAGCTACTCGAGCAGAGACTCGAAGTCGCGGAGGAATTACTATTCCCGGGAATTCTCCTATTTCTGAACGAGTCAGAGATGTTGATGAAGCAGGTAGTGATCTAATAGACAATTATCCTACTGTTCCTTTAACCAAAAGAATAGGAAGGAAAGTAATAGTTTCAAAAACTAAATCCGTAATTTGTCTGGATGCAGAGAGTCCTACCGATCGTGCTATGCGATTGGCCGCAGAAAAGCAAGCTGCTTTTGATTTTTCTGTAAAGACAGAAGAAGAAGAGATTCCTGAAACTGCTGGGTCTTCTAGGCCTTCTGATATAGGCTCAGTTCCACCAATGGCCGATGATGCTCAGGAAATTAGTCAACCTGCGGTAGAGGCCGAGCATCAGACTGAAACGGCTAATGACTTACTGATTTCAGGAGAATCAGTGAAGGAAGCCACTCCTCTCAATCCAATTGTTGAAGCTTCAGAGAGTGAACAAGTTGATTATGAACCGTCGTCTCATTCTTCTGGAGAAGAAGACATGGAGATAGACGATGAATCACCGTCTAAAATGCTAATTGATGCACTGAAGACCATTGGTCAGCACTCGGAGTTGACACCAGAACCGGAGAGGCATCTGGAAATAGAAGTTCAAATTCCGAGTACTTCTGGGGCGGGAAGCAGTGAAATAAATCCCGTGTCAGAAAGTACCCTGAACAGACTAAGAGCCGGATTGAATGATCCGAAGGAGACTGAATATGAACCAACTCCAGGTAATATTTTATTCATCAAAGTTTTGTCTTTTCTTGGTTTTATTGTCTTTAAATTTCTGATCATGTTTCTTTGATTCCAACAGCTGTAGGAACTGCACCGGCTATGAGTTCTACTCAAGCCCCACTTATTCAAACTGAAGTGGGTGAGGGGAGTTCCCATATGCCGAGTTCTCCAAAAGCACTAACTTCAGCTCCAAGAATAGAGGCTCCTCCTGCTCCTTCCCCTACTATTGCAGCGACTCCCAGTTTTGACACAGGGATAGCAAAAGTCATGGGGATGTATTCAGATATTATTTATACATATCTGGATACATATTCGAGGCGACTCATGAAAGATGAGACTATGCCCTTTTCGAGTCTTCGAGAGGCAACTAGTTTCCCACGTTCAGCCTTGAGACAATCTGGTTATGAGGCTTAATGTGTCTTCTTTGAACATCTCCTAAATGATTTAGAAGCAAACATCCAAAAATATTGGGAGATTAAAAAGGAGGACATTAATTCTCTGACTGCAGCTGAGATTGCTCAATTGGAGAATGAAGCTCAAGCTCAGCACATTGCTCTGACAGAATTCCTCGCTCAATCTTCCAAAGAGCTAATGGCGAAAGACGAAGAAATAATAAATACTCGTCAGAATATGGAACGCCTAGAGCAAGATGAAGCGTCAAAAGCTGAAGGGCTTAGAAAACTGAGGGAAGAGCTAGCTCGTATTCAGGAGCAAATTGCCTCTGTGGAAATAGAACAATCAAAGATTGCTACTGATCGTAAATCTGCAGCTGAACGTTGTCAAGTTTTACAGCAGGAGCGAGAATTGATGCAAACTAATCAGATTGAGGAGACCAATCGTCGTAGCTCTATTATTGTAGAATATGACCAACGGATGATTGGAGCAGAAACAGCAGAGCGAATCAAGAAAGCTCATGATGAAAAGATGAATAATGTAATCGTTCGTATTCAGGAGATCATTACTCCTCCTAAATAGTTCTTTTACATTTATCATGTATTGAAGTTTTGATACCCATTTGTAATCAATGTTCTGATTTTGATTGAAATAAATATCTTGGCTTGATTTCAATTCTGTGGATAATATTTTTGTAGAAAACATGTTCAGAGGTAAATAATACATGACATATTTCAATAGAATAGAATATACAAATAAACTTTGTAACTCTATCATGATACTAAACCAAAGATAATTTAGTTTAATACTGATTAGAGAAAACAGAATTCAGATATAAAGATATCTTTAGATTCTATTTTCCATGATCTTTGGACTCGGAAATCAAAAGACAAGATATCATTTTCATGATACATAGAAAATTCAGAGGTAATATGGACATGATTTTCTATACAAGATCTTTATTAAGACCACTGGGGATCTAATAAAACAAAATATCAAATTCTCTGGGAAGATGATACATGGTGGAATATCAGTTTCCTCTGGGGATAACGATATCGAGATAACTTTTGTAAAAAAGAATTAACTTTGATTTCATATTTGCTGGGGAATGATGAAAATATTATACATAATATTTCTTTAAGAATTTGCCATTGATAGGCATCATCATGACTTTCCCATCCATAGAGGCAAGCTGGTATGCTCCGTTAGAGAAGACTTTGTTTACTACGAATGGGCCTTCCCATTTTGCGTCAAATTTGCCTTTGCTCATATGTGTCATGGTCATAGGACGTCTGACAGTAAGGACCAGTTCTCCCTTCTGGTATGCTCTGACTTTGACTTTCCGGTTAAAAGCTTTTGAGATTCGGGCCTGATAAAGCTCGATATTTTGTTGAGCATACAATCGTTTTTCATCTAGAGCTTCCAATTCTTGAAGTCGAAGACGATCATTGTTTTCTGTTGTAAGTTCATTGGAGATTGCAATTCTCAGAGAAGGAATCTGGATCTCGAGAGGAAGAACAGCTTCACACCCATATACCAAAGAGAAAGGCGTACATCCGGTCGCATTGCGAACTGTGGTGCGGTAGGCCCATAAACATTCACCAAGCTTCTCGCTCCAGTTGCGTTTGTTGGAAGAAACGAACTTTTTCAAGAGTTTGATGATTGTTTTATTGAAAGCTTCTGCCAATCCATTAGTTGCTGGATTATATGCTGTAGAAGCTAAATTATTAATCCGATGATCATCGTAGAATCGAGTAAATTTCTGACTGACGAACTGCGGTCCGTTATCATGGATAATACGCCGAGGAACACCGAATCGATAGATAACATGATGTTTGACGAAGTTGATAACACTAGAAGTTTTAACTTCAGATAACGGGATTGCTTCAGCCCATTTGGAAAAGTAATCAGTTATTACTAGAATAAACCGATGTCCTCTTGATGATGGTGGGTTGATGGGACCAATGACGTCCATGCCCCAAGCTTCAAAGGGCCATGATGCCGCTGTTGGGTGTAAGAACTCTGACGGTTGATGGATAAAGTCTGCATGAATTTGACAGGCTTTACATTTCCGAGCATATTGAATAGCGTCAGCCACCATCGTGGGCCAATAATAACCCATACGTCGGATACGATCTTGAAGTTTAGGACCTAGTTGATGAGCTCCGTAAACACCATCATGTGCTTCACGGATTATCTGTTGTACTTCTTCACCAGCAATGCATCGGAGGAGAAGACCGTCGTAAGACCGACGATATAATGTCTTCGTCGTATGATTATAATAGAATCTGAGAGATCGACGCCGGATAGACGCTGCTTCACTCGGATTATCAGGAAGTATATCATACAAAACAAAGTCTAGAAACGGGCGTCTCCAGTCTTCAGTTATGGCTTCTGTTTCATTAGAAAAGACATATTCCATAGTAGAATCAGAAGAAGACGAGGACATTTTGTCAAACTTTAATCCAGCATTAAGGTTGAGAGAATCTTTGTCTGGTTTATAGGAAAAAGCCAAGGCCAAATTATTCTCAACACAGAATAGTTCTCGGTTATAAACCACTATCACTTGCTGACGTCTGATTGGTATAGCTAATACAGCAGCAAGATTAGCTAAAGCATCAGCTTCTGCATTATAGGCTCGTCGAACATGTTCAATAAAGAAACCTTCAAAAGATGAGGCTATAGAGAGTGCTGCTCGATGATAAGGTATCAAATCCTGATGACGAACTTCATACGTTCTCTGATCTGATTGATGATAAGCTTGGAGTCTCCATAAACTTCCAAATATTGAATATCTAGATGTTTAGCAAGTTGAAGGCCGATGAGTAATGCATTGTATTCGGCTACATTGTTTGAACATGATTGATCTAGAGAATAAGCCCTCTGAATAGTTAATCCTTCTGGGGATACAAGAACAATCCCAACTCCAGCGACAATATCGCCGTTAGGACCTATTCTAGATGCTCCATCAAAGAATAGACGCCAGGTAGGAATTTCTTCAGAAATCAGATTTGAATCCAAGACTTCATCTGGAATCTCATCATATAATTTAGAATCTTCTGGAATTGCATGAGCAGCCAGAAAATCAGCAAGAGCCTGTCCTTTAATTGACTTCTGAGGAATATAATGCATATCGTATTGAGCTAACAAGATTCCCCAATTAGCTAGTCTGGAGTTGAGAATACCAGGTTTCTTCATCATAATCCTGATGGGATTCACTCTGGAAATAACGTGAATCGTTTGACCGATAATATAATGTCGCATTTTCTGAACAGCAAACATTAATGCTAGACATTCTTTCTCGATTGGAGAATAACGCGGTTCAGCACCTGTCATTGTGCGATTAAGATAATAAATAGCCTGTTCATGGCCATCTTTATTTTTCTGGGCGAGTAATGCACCAAGAGAATGATCCATGGCTCGAACATATAGAAGGAATGGTATTCCCGAGACGGGAGGTACCAATACTGGAGGGTTCATGAGATACTGTTTAATATCGTCAAATGCTTTTTGACATTCTTCGTTCCAAACGAAAGATACACCTTTCTTCAGAAGTTTGTTGAATGGTCTGCAGCGTCCTGATAAGTTGGAAATGAATCTCCTAATATAAGCAATTCTTCCTTGAAATCGTCGTAGCTCTTTTAAGGTGCGTGGAGGACGCATCTCTTGAATGGCTTTGATCTTCTCGGGATCCACGTGTATACCTTTAACGGTAATGACGAAGCCGAGAAATTTACCACTAGAGACGCCCAGGAAGGACTTAGTAGGGTTCATTTTAAGTTGATGCTGACGCATTAAATCAAAGATAGTCTTCAAATCTTGGATATGATCCTCCTTTCGTCGACTTTTGACCACAATATCATCAACATAGCATTCAACTATTTTTTGGAGATATTCGCGGAATATAGTGCTCATTGCTCGCTGATATGTTGCTCCTGCATTCTTGAGACCAAACGGCATCACTGTATAACAGTATGTATCGATCGGCGTTCTGAAGGAAGTGTGTTTTCATCATCTGGAAACATTTTGATCTGATTGTATCCCGAATACCCATCCATGAATGACATTCGTTCGAAACCACATGTATTGTCGATCATGACATCTGTAATTGGAAGAGGAAACTCGTCTTTAGGACAAGCTGCATTGAGATCGCGAAAGTCTATACAGACCCGGATCTTGCCAGTCTTTTTAAGGACAGAAACGATGTTAGCCACCCATTCAGGATGTTGTTCCTCTCGAATAAATCCAGAAGCCATAAGCTTGTTGACTTCAGCTTCAATTGCATCCATGATGTCTGGACGAAATCGTCGCTGTTGTTGTTTGACCGGTTTAGCATTTGACATGATATTGAGTTTGTGCATTGCAATCTTTGGATCTAGTCCTGGCATATCCTCATAACTCCAGGCAAAGACATCGATATAATCACAAATAAGTTTAATCATGTCTTGTTTATCCGTTTCTGAAAGACTTTCGCTGATGAATATTGGTTTAGGGGACCCTTCTTCACCAACATCAATGTGGATCAGTTTATCTTCAGTAGGAGGTTCCCTCTGCTCAAACCTGAATTCCCATTGATTATCTAATCTTTGAGCCCATTGTTCCGATTCGGGTGATATTTCAAAATCATCCTCATCTTCATCATTTTCCTGCGGGCCATCAACAGAGACCATATTGATGGATAGAATAGAACGATGGAGATCGCCAATACTCGTGTCAGAATCCCAAGAAAGGGAATCGGAAGATTCAGATCGTTCATCTTCATCGGATTTTGAATCTTCATGGACTATGTTGATAAAGAAAGTAGGAGCAATGTAACCTAAACCACATTTTGTCCTTTCATATTTTAATGGAGGAATTCGAACAGGCATTCTTCTTCCTTTTCTATTATTGAGACTGGTTCTAAAGTCATAACCCATATTCTTGATGATATTTTTAGATTGCTGACTGTAGCGACGCAGTTGTAACCTTCCAGTATCGTCGTTTGTGTCATCTTCTTCCAAGTTAGGAGGATTTTGGGATCCTTTATAAAAGAAGATTGGATTTTCTCCCTTCTTTCTAGCAGGGACCATGAAGTATGATTTTTGTATGGATTCCAATGATACGTCTGTATGAAGAGTTTGAATAACCCCTATAGTTAGTGACTCTAAGCTATCTAGCAATTGTAAATAATTTTGTAGATGATTACAGACATCAATATACTGCAAAGGAGATGCTTTATTAATATTAAATACTGTATTTATAACAGAAGGCTGAGCCTTATCAGACTTAGTCAAATTAATGACAAAAGGGGGAGAGGAAGAGCGATCAGAAGTTTTGTTTCGATTAAGATCGATAACAAAAGGCTCAGAAGAGGTGAGCTCCCTTGAAGAAGATCGTGGATAAGTCGTACGTCCACTGACTGGAATGACTAGAGTATCTGGTCTAGCCTGAGAAGGTGGAGGGGGAGTGGTACGTCCACTGACAGGAATTATCAGTGAGCCTTGTGGAGCTTGGGAAGGCAACACAGTAGTACGTCCACTGACAGGAATTATCAGTGAGCCTTGTGGAGCCTGGGCAGGTGATGAAGTAATACGTCCACTAACAGGAATTATCAGTGAGCCTTCTTCAGATGATTTAACAGACTGCAGAGGAGTGATACGCCCTTTTACAGGAATAACAAAAGTGCCAACTTTTGCTATCTCATCATCATTATCCATAGCTTGCAAGACTTTTGAGTATTCATCTTTGTACATGCGAGCGTCATTGAAGTAAGCTTCAACTCCTTTGAATGGATAGAGATCTGCAACCTCCTTTTGAACTTCTCCATTGTCATCAACATATTTGAAGCACTGATGAAGAGTCGAAGGAACGACATTATGTTCATGCAAGAATGGTCTCCCCAATAGAGCATTGTATGAGCAACCATGATTGTCGATGATGTAAAAAGTAACTTTAGTGCGAAGATCGCCTATTTGAAATTTGAGGCGAATCTTGCCCAAAGGCTCACTTTTTCCTTGATTGAATCCCAAGATGGTAGTGATAGTGCTGGAAAGACTATGCACAGGTATCTTCAGTGCATCTAGCATAGCTTTTGGCATAATACTGAGAGCGGATCCTGGATCAATCAGGAGACGATCAACCTTCATAGAATCAATATATCCTGTATGATATAAAGGACGGTCATGTCGATTATCCTCTAGCAGCATATCGTCCTGCGTAAAGGTAATGTTTGGAATAAATTCTAATATATTATGGCAATGAGAAACAGATTCTGTTTCCAACTTCTTGAGAAGAGTTAGGCAGGTTTCTGCTTGCAGCAATGCTTCACTTAGAGTTTCTCGAGTCTCTTTAGAGAGGCGTAAGAGCTCGAAGATTGATAATTTAGCTGGGGTATTGGCTAGTTGAGCCAATATATCAAAATTATAAGGCTTTTCAAGTCCTGTAGGAGATAACTTCTTCAATGGTTTGTCGAAGCGGACTTGTTGTTTGCCTTTGTCAGCTGCTGTTGGTTTAGAAGGAACTGTCTCAACAGGAACGTTTGAAGGCTCTTCAGTAGAGACTGGTGTTGGAGCTGTAACCGGAAGGACATCAGAAGTTTCTTCAGGAATTTCAGCATAATCTTTCAGATATATTTTTCCTGACCGAGTTCCAGCATGAACTTCAACTTCAGATTCTGGTTCAGGGTCTATGGAAACCATGTTGCAATTCTTTATCTTGCTCTTGGTTCTTTTATGTTTGATGAGAGCTTCATTCCAGAAACCAAGGCCAACACGAGATTGATTATGCCTCATAGTGATGGCTAAAGGTGCTCGGAGTCCCTTGCCTGAGTTCAAACCAGTAGCAGTGGCTAGATCATAACCCATCTTCGCCATCAATTCACGAGATTGTGAACTGTATAGATGAAAAGCAAGCTTGTACCTATCTTCAAATTGAGGTACATATTTTATCTCCGTAGGGAGTGAATTTCCTGCCAAGATGAAAGTAGAGGTTAGATAAAAATCGGATGTAAAACTAGAAGTCACATTGCATGACTTAGTCTTCCCGAGCTTCTTTTTAGATGATGGAGTCTTCCGAGGAGAAGAGGAAGACGTTTCAAACTCCGTCATTAAATCCGGGTGAATCCACATGATCTCTCCCTTCTTAGTTGTGGCAGGAACAAGTCCGTCATTCTGTGCTGGTGGGATGTTTACAACTTCGAGAGTTGCTTTGGGGATAGAAACAATCCCACTTTCTACCATTAAAGGAGGGAAGTCACCGAACTGCATTGAAATTACATTTGCTGTGACTGTCTTGTCTTTGGATGTCAGTGTCACAGCTCCTGATTTAATCATCTCTTGAATCTTTCCTTTTAATACATAACAAGACCGGATTGTATGACCCAGCATTCTATGGTATGGACAGTATTTTGGATGATCTGTCTTATTGGCTTCATCAGGCTTTTTTATTTCTGGCAATTGAATCTTGTTACCTTTGAGCAAGCATTCAAAGATACCCTGAACATCGTCATCGTCGAAAGAATATTCTTCCTTCGGTCGAGGAGGTCTCTGTTGTTGATTTGTTGGAGCTGGGGTAGCTTGAGTAGTCTTTACCTCTTGACTACTGCTTTGGAGATTGACTTCAAGAGCTTCTTTCCCTTTGCGATTGTTGGGTCGAGTACTATTGCTAGCACTCTGATTTGATTCCTTAGGAGCCATTTGTACCCCCAGACCCTTGAAGGTCTCAGCACTGACTTCAGCAGCCTTGGCACTGACGATGAAAGAAGGCCAATCTTGGAACTGAGTGGACCCTGTCCATATGCTGATAATTGGTAAGAGATTCGACTTGCAAGTGTCGATGGTAACAGCATCGGGAGTTCCGAGAGGCATTTTAAGGGCTTTTCTTCTGAATCTTTCAATGAAGTCTTCGGTGGTTTTATTATTTTTCTGTTTAATTCTTATGAGGGCTGACATGGTCATATCATTAAGCCCTTCATAGAATCGTTCAAGAAATATTTGCTTGAAACCGGTAAATGAGGTAATGCACCCGTCAGGAAGACTTCTATACCATTCATAAGCCGTTCCTTTGAGACACCCAACAAACACCCGAGTAAGGAGGGCGTCACTTGGTTGCAGTTGATCAGTCATTACTTCAAAGTGATTAATGAACTGACTTGGGGAGGTTGTCCCATCAAAGAAAGAGATGGTTGGAGGTTTGTATTTTGGTGGATACGATACCTGCTTCCATTCTATTGGGTAAGGTTGTTTGATACCTAACCTTTGCAAACCATCCTTCTGTTTAAATGCCTCAAATTGAGTTTGGAGATTTCTTAACTCTTCAGTAACAATTTCGGAGGATTGTGGAGTTATAACTTGTTGAGTATAATTGGGAGGAGGGACTGCAGCATATGTACCACCCCCAGCTCCAGACTGACTTGGAGTGGGTTGTATAGGAACATTAGATTGTACCCCCGGAATAGTAGAGGATTCCGGGTTTGAAACAACAGGAGTATTTAATACAACTGGAGGGGCTGTATGTTGGACTTGCTGAGTTTGATGCTGAGCTTGCATAAGAGTGTGCATAGCATTCAATGTATCTGCCATAGCTCGCAACTGTTGTTCTAAGGAAGAAATCCTTTGTTCATGAGCTTCGGTGCTAGTTGAAGGTTCATGATTGCCCTCTGCCATGTAAGTAGTAATCATTCGAGGAATAGATGATGAAACAGTCTGTTCTGAATCATCACTGTGTGAATCAGTATCTTTTTCGGGGCTACTTACGGGAGTCAATACTGGAAAATTAGATTCTCCAAGGAAGTCCTCTGTGATCTCCGGATTACCACTTGGATGAGAAGAAGAAGAGATCCTGGCCAAGGCTCCGGTCCTGGATCGGGTGCCGAGATAAACACCATCTTCAGAGTCTGATATAGCATCAGACCGTATGCTACCCCCAATATTTCTGGAGGTCATGTTGACAGAAGCATAAAGAGGTTCATCTTCATCCAACATTGGTTCATACTGAATCCGTTCGAAAACAGATTGTCTTTTTGGTGAACAACAACATTGAATTACAACTCGAGGTTGGAAGTTGCAACCATGCTTTTCATGGCAAATATGAGCAATATCATAGCCTGATGGAGTGTCAATTCTCCTTTTATTTTGCAAATACTCCCGGAGATCTGTAGGAACAGATTGGGAAGTACTTGAAGATAGTTTCTGTATAGAAACTTGTCTTTTGTTCTTCTGTCTTCTCGGTTCTTGAGTGTATAAAGACTGATTAATTTGAGCCACATAGTTCTTGGCATATTCTGCATCAGGGTCTAATATACTTGTCTCAGTGGAATCGAGACGATTCTGATTAAGCTTGTTACGAAGATCCGTAGGAGATCTGACTTTGATATCAGTCTTGGATACTTGTAATTTACCTTTCTCAGATCGAGAAATTTGGAGAGAAGGAAGATGAGTATTATTCCGACTGGGAGTCGGTAATAATCCATCTTTAGAGGAATTAGCCAAAAGGCATTTTCCTTTGTTTGATCTAGTAAGAGTACTAGTCAAATTAACTCCAGAGGTAAAGACCTTAGGAGTAGAGGAGTTGACTAAAGAGTCTTTCTCCTTGGTTGGCACAAGATGTGCAAGTTGAGGGGGAATCATTTGTATGTTCTGTGGAAGAGAACCCCCAGCTTGATTTTGAGAAACAATCAAGGGACTGTATCTATTAGCATACGCTGACTTCAGTTTGGACTTCTGGTCATACGCTACCTTTTTATTAGCATACGCTGGCTTTGGCTTAGCGTACGCTACCTGATGTTGGCTTTTGTACGCTGCCTTTGCCGTACACTGCCCTTTAAATGCCATACGCTCAGAGTCATCAATGGCTAAAGAGCCGACTGCTGTCGTAAGAGTAGAGGGAGAAAGGACTTTGACATGTCCAGAGATGGTTTTCCTTGTACACGCTGACTTGGTTAAAGAACCAACTTTGTCAGTGTGACTAGGAGAAGCCACTGTTGCCGTGTTCAGAGAAGCCGAAGTGTGCTTAGTTGAAGTTGAAGACGTGTTCTTGTCAGCGTGAGAAATGACAGAAACGTCTCGGTCTGTTGAAGAAGACTTAGGGACATAGACAGAGCGTCCCTTCTTCTTGGCAGCAGAAAGAGCGGAGGAAGCAGTGCGGCCCTCCTTCGCCTTGAGCATTTCTTCATAAGCCGATTGGTCGAATTGTACGACCATCGTCTTCTTCGTCAAGCCGATCGACGAAGTATCACATTGAGTTGTTGCTATCTCGTTGGAGGAGACAGCTTTCCCCAGCAGAGTCGCCAATTTGTTTTCCATAAATAAATTCACTTTATTTATTTTGTATCTGAGAAAATTACAACTGTAGGAATCTAATCTAGAAGACGATTACTTTATCCCTTGGACGATGCGATGAAGAAAACTCGAACTTTGAAGAACTTGGACAGCAACTGGGCAATCTCTCTGTTCTTTCTGAAATTGACTGTAGTGTCTGATGAAGATGAAGAAACTCTCTTTTATAGAGTTCAGGATAACTGTCCTTAAGCATACGCTCAGGTAGTTACTTGACGTGTGCATAACTGCAGGGACGCGTGGCAAATTCTGATGGAGACACATTAGCATACGGTTGAAAGTAGTGGAGCATATTCAGGAGAGATTGATGGCATGAATGCCACGTTGCATAACTTCTGAAGAAGTGGATAACTGAGTGCAAGACACGTGAGAACGTGTGTTAACTGCACGTTGAAAATCATTCTGGACACAACTGCTGTGATACGCTGCCTTAGAAGAAGAGTCATACGCTAGCTTTTGAAGGCACATGTCTTGCATACGCTTACTTAGACAGCGTAGAACCATATAAAGCTGATACGCTCACATTATTGACAGGGAGTCGTATGGAAACTATACGCTCACTTGACAAGGAGTCGTATGGAATCCATACGCTCACTTGGTTGGGAAGGAGTCGTATGGGGTCTATACGCTCACTTAGTTGGAAGGAGTCGTATGAAATCCATACGCTCACTTAGTTGGAAGGAGTCGTATGGGGTCCATATGCTCACTTAAATGGGAAGGAGTCGTATGAGATCCATACGCTCACTTAATTGGGAAGGAGTCGTATGTTTGAATAAGTAGACACGTGGCCATCATCAATCTTCTTTGATACGCCATATCTTCCAATAACTGACAAAATCTCTTCGAGCGTCGTGACTGCGGATATGATGGCTGACAGACTGTCAAAACTGACAATAATGATAGCTTTTACATTTATGAGAGATGCTGAGCTGTCCTCGTAAAAGACAAAACCGACTCTTCGAAAACCTATACGACGGCTAGTCTCCATTGGACAGCTGTCTTTGCACGAAAGACGAAGTGTCAGATTCATCCTTTATTAAATTACATGCTGTGTTGTCATCTCAGAAAATAATAAAATATTCACTGAGCGTACGGCCTTTAGATGAGCGTATGGCCTTCACTGAGCGTATGGCCTTGAGCGTATGGCTTGGACTGAGCGTATGGCTTTGAGCGTATGGCTTTGACTGAGTCTCATGTCAGCGTGTCATAATTTTCACACCCTACATGGCATTCTCCGTGTTAAAATGCACGGAGAATGACGTTCTCCTTGTATTTTGACCTAGAAATGACATTCTCCGTGTATTTTTGATACGGAGAATGGTCATTCTCCGTGTATCTTAACACGGAGAATGACATTCTCCTTGTATTTTGACCTAGAAATGACATTCTCCGTGTATTTTTGATACGGAGAATGGTCATCCTCCGTGTATCTTAACACGAAGAATAGTCATTCTTCGTTTAAGTTATACGGAGAATGTCCATTCTCCGTATAAATTACACGGAGGATGCCCTTTCTCCTTGTAAGTCTAACAGAGAATGATCATTCTCCGTTTACTTTGACACGGAGAATGGACATTCTCCGGATTAAAGTAAACGGATAATAATATTTTTCATTGTTTTTAAAAAGAAGATTATATAATATTGACATCATACCTCTTGTTGTTGTTTGTTTTATATCAGTGAAAATAACAGAGAATCTCAGAAAGGAGAATGAAAAGCTCGTTAATGATAACAACAAACTTCTAGAGGAAGTTGTATCATTGAATGATGAAATCAAAAAGAAGAACGATACAATTGTTAACATCGAAGCAATGGCTACAGCATTGCAGCTTGGGGAGACTCAAGCAGTTCCTCAAAAACATCACACAAGAGCAAAAGAACCAGCAGGAATTAAAAAACAATCAAATGCTCTAGCGGATGATGATTTTACCACATTGGGAAAGAAGAAAACATCCGATGCTACAACAAGCAAAAATGTAGCTGCTGGTGGGAAAAGAAAAACTCCTTCCAGTCCCGATAAGAATGTAGCTGCTGGTGGAAAAAGAAAAGCTCCTTCCAGTCCTGAGAAGGTAGAAGATAAAAAGAAGATGTCAGTAAGTGAAGAACTTGAAGAAGAATCTCCTGAAACTGCTAAGCTAGTGAAAGAGGGAAAAATGCTGATGCAATGTCCAAAACTCAGACTTTGGAAGCAAGCAGACAATGAGCTGAAGGATCTATACAGGAGCATCGTATACCCAAGAAGGATGTCTCCAACGTAAGTATTCTAAACTTGAACCAATTTCTGTACAATTCACAACGGAGAATGATTATTCTCCGTGTCATTTGAAAGGAGAATGATCATTCTCCGTCCCATTTAAAACGAAGAATGGTCATTCTTCGTGTAATTTGGACGGAGAATTGTCATTCTGCGTCCTATTCATAACGGAGAATGGTCATTCTCCGTGTAATTTGGACGGAGAATGGTTATTCTTCGTCCAATTCATAACGGAGAATGGTCATTCTCCGTCCAATTCATAACGGATAATGATTATTCTCTGTGTATTTTAACGGAGAATGGTCATTCTCCGTCCAATTCATAATGGAGAATGATCATTCTCTCTATTGGAGTTTTTTTTTCAATTATATCATTAGACTATATTATTAACATAATCGAAACTAAATTTATGTGCAGTGATAATGTATACGAATACTTTCCAACTGCTCCAGAAGATTGTAAAATAAGAAGAAGAAACAATGATGTTACATTGTTGTTAAATGCTAAAGAGCTACAAGACATATTAAATGAGGAAGAAATAGAGGCTAATGTTATGAACTTCATGATAAAGATTATGAACGAAATACAAGCCGATACAAGACGTACCATTCAGTCAAGCTCGCAGGGTGCACAATATAAATGGTCTGCAATCATAATGCCCCATTCATTGGTAAGAATCAAAACTGAAAAATAAATATTAATGTGTACACCTACTAATAGGGTTGTAAAAAACTAACTCATGATATTATTTTTTTATTTTTTTTGTTTTCTGGAAAACAGCGTACCGTTCAGTTTGTCGATGTTGACAAACCAGCAGCTGGAGCCCTTTACAATTTCAAAGCTGAAATAGAAGATTTTATCATGGAGTTGGAGGATAACATCGAATGGCTATTCGTGCCACTCTTCCGTGAAGAAAATAAACACTATACACTGCTGTCATTCAACTTCAGCTCCTATGTTTGGACACACTACAACTCCTTGCGAAAAAACACGGGCGCTAAGGGAATCAATGATGCAAAATATATGAAGAGTAAAATCGAGCCGATTGTAATAAAGAAGATTGCATTGATGAGGGAGAAAAGCTCGGCAATTCAGGAATATGAAACAACAGAGCTCAAGATTTGTAAAGATTGTCCACAGCAACTATCACCCAGCTGCCTGCTGTATGTTGTATATTATATTGAAAACTTGTCGAAAGCTCCATTTGATTTACAAAAGAAAACAAACAAAGTAGTTCACAATATTATTGTAAAGAGCAGGTTAACTTTGGCTAAGCTTTTGCTTAGGAGTAACTGTGCAATTCCTTTTGTATCATAAAAGAAAATGACAATGTAAACAACAATTTACTTGGCTATGAAATTCCTTATATATATTCTGTCTGTCAGGTTTCTTTTGTAATGTATTCGTTGTCCTTTGCAATGAAACTCAATTTTTCGACTAATTTACATTGTTCTATATGTAAATCTGTTTTGTTAAAGTTCTGTTGTTTGATTCTGTGTTAAAATGCACGGAGAATGTCATTCTCCGTGTTAATGCAAACCTAGAATGTCATTCTCCGTGTATTTTGACCTAGAAATGGCCATTCTCCGCTATTCAACCAAGGAGAATGTCATTCTCCGTGTGTTAAAATACAAGGAGAATGTTATTCTCCGTGTTAAAATACACGGAGAATGACATTTTCTTTGTATTTTGACCTAGAAATGGCCATTCTCCGTATATTTTGACACGGAGAATGTCATTCTCCGTGTATTTTGACACGGAGAATGGTCATTCTCCGTGTTAATACACACGGACAATGTCATTCTCCGTGTTAAAATATACGGAGAATGACATTTTCTATTTATTTTGACCTAGAAATGGCCATTCTCCGTGTATCTAATACGGAGAATGAGCATTCTCCGTGTCAAAGTAAACGGAGAATGCTCATTCTCCGTGTTAAAATACACGGAGAATGACATTTTCTGTGTATTTTGACCTAGAAATGACCATTCTCCGTGTATCTAACACGGAGAATGACCATTTTCCGTGTTAAAATATACGGAGAATGACATTCTGTGTATTAACATAGTGTGTTAGCATAGTGTGCAGGAAGCTGATTCTTCACGTAGGCGCATAGGCCATTGTGGGCGCATACAATGCAATGGACGCATGGACGCATACAACAAGTGAGCGCATATGAAGTGGTCCGTGCCTATAAATAGGCACTGAAGGAGAGAAAAATTTCATTATTCCCTTCTCTTTGAATTTTTCAGAAAACTCTTTGTCTTCTTTCTTTAAGAACCATGTCTCCCAAGGTCGCCAAGAGATCCGCGAAGGGCAAGGGGACTGCGCCGAGTGACTCTCCTCCTGCGGCAGTGTCCTCGGCAGTGGTGAAGGAGGAGATGCTGTCTTCTTTCATCAAACAAGAGTCACCGTTCGTTAAGAAGGAGGTGATACCAAAAATTGAGGTAAAAGAAGAATTGGCGCTGATCGGGGAAGGAATTACTCCCAAGATTGAAGCTGCTGTGAAGGAGGAGCCCAAGTCTGAGGGTAGTAGCACTGGGAGTTCTGACCAACCAGCCCTGGCCGAGGACCTTAATCATATACATCCTTCATATGCGAAATGGTTGAGGGAATGGTATATGCCTCGACACAGCTAGGGTCCGCGGGTTTCCATAAATGTCTGTATTTTGTCTTGGTATTTCTATCTGTTTTTATCTTTATGTTTCACTCCTTTTGGACATCAAATGTAATCCTCTACTTCTTGCCCTGATGAAGAGATGAAAAACCTTTTATTTTGCTCATGAGATGTAGTCCTGTGAATGTAACTGAAGCGGAATATCATTCTCCGTGTATTTTATACATGGAGAATGATCATTCTCCGTGTTAATACACACGGAGAATGTCATTCTCCGTCTATAAAATACACGGAGAATGACCTTTCTGTGTATTTTGACCTAGAAATGACCATTCTCCGTGTTAAAATACAAGGAGAATGTCATTCTCCGTGTTAAATTACACGGAGAATGACATTCTCCGTGTAATTTAATACGGAGAATGACACTCCTTGTATTTTGACCTGTAAATGGCCATTCTCCGTGTATCTAACACGGAGAATAATCATCCTCCGTGTCAAAATACACGAAGAATATCATTCTCCGTGTCTTTTTACACGGAGAATGACATTTTCTGTGTATTTTGACATAGAAATGACCATTCTTCGTGTTTCTAACACGGAGAATGATCATTCTCCGTGTTAATACACACGAAGAATGTCATTCTCCGTGTTAATATACACGGAGAATGACATTTTTTGTGTATTTTGACCTAGAAATGACCATTCTCCGTGTGTCTAACACGGAGAATATCATTCTCCGTGTTCATGGAGAATGACATTCTCCTTGTATTTTGACCTATAAATGGCCATTCTCCGTGTATCTAACACGGGGAATGATCATTCTCCGTGTCAAAGTACACAGAGAATATCATTTTTCGTGTATTTTTACACGGAGAATGACCTTTCTGTGTATTTTGACCTAGAAATGGCCATTCTCCGTGTATCTAACACGGAGAATGACTATTCTCCGTGTTAAAACACACGGAGAATGACATTCTCCGTGTTAATATACACGGAGAATGACATTTTCTGTGTATTTTGACCTAGAAATGACCATTATCCGTGTTTCTAACACGGAGAATGATCATTCTCCGCGTTAGATACACGGAGAATGGTTATTCTCCGTGTAAATATACACGGAGAATGGTCATTTTCTGCGTAGTTAATATATACATTGTTCTATATGTAAATCTGTTTTGTTAAAGTTCTGTTGTTTGATTCTGTGTTAAAAAATATAGAAAACATGAACTAAAAATGTTCGTTAATTGAACATGAAGAATAGTCATTTTCATGGTTATATGTTTTGAACATATAAATGTAATGCTTGGAATGATCATTCTCCATGTTAAATTACGAAGAATGGTCATTCAATGCATTATAAAATCAGAGAGTATAACGGATAATAAGTTCTTATGCTGTTAATATATATGTGAAACATCAGATATGCAGAGTTCAAACTATTACCATTGATATCAAAAAATGTAAGATATGTATTCAAAAAATAATTATATAAAAGAAGGAATATATGTGTATGTATTAACGAGGGGGCGCTGCCCCCTCGACCACCGTAGCAGCACGTGGAGGCAGAGGACAAGTGGTGCGATTGTGATTGCATAATTCAAAACAATTCTGGCACCTTATCTTTCTCTTCTCTTTTCCCTTGTTCTCATATTTGCTCTTATAACGGTCCGCTTTTGGTCGTCCAGGACCACGTTTCGGAACAGGGGGTAGAACAACATCAGTGGGATTATTTTTAAACTGTTTTTCACAATCTGGAACTGGACGAATAGCACATGAATATAACTTCCGGTAATAATCTGATGTCCAATACTGCTCCACAAAGTCGTAAACAGATTTATCTGAACCAACTCTGATGCATTGTATTGCATGGCTGCATGGGAATCCATATACCTTCCATCTACGACAACTACAATGACAATCAAGAAGATTCACCATGTGGGAGGAAGTATCTACGATCACCTCAAATTCGAAATCACCGGACCGATATACCCTATAACACATGCCATCATCTGTAAGCTGCTTCAGCATATCCTCAGCGTATGGAGTCAATTTGCTATTCAAACCAATTGCATCCTTGTGGCGATCCGAAATCATCTTCATCATCTTCACACGGATGACATTTACAATTGCTGATATAGGCAATTTCTTCTCAGCCTTTATCCATCCATTGAATGACTCTGCACAACTAGAAGCAACCTCACCGTATCTACATCCCGGGAAGAATACGTTTGACCAGTGTTCAGGTTTTTGTTTATTCATCCAATTCACAACATGACCACAATTCAGATCATAAATCTTCTTGATTGCTTGTCTATACCCACCTTTATACAGAAAAACAAATAATTAATAAAGAATTAGGTCAATTCACAAAATTATGAAAAATAAGTGCATTCTCCGTGTTTAAAATAAGGATAATAGTCATTCTCCGTTCAAAAGCTAACGGAGAATGATATTCTCCGTTCTATGTAAGACGGATAATGACCATTCTCCGTGTGATAGAAACGGAGAATGAACATTATCCGTACTATGCAAGACGGATAATACCATTCTCCGTTCAAAGCTAACGGAGAATGATATTCTCCGTTCTATGCAAGACGGATAATGACCATTCTCCGTGTGATGGAAACGGATAATGAACATTATCCGTACTATGCAAGACGGATAATACCATTCTCCGTTCAAAGCTAACGGAGAATGATATTCTCTGTTCTATGCAGGACGGAGAATGGTCATTATCCGTGTAATACGTACGGAGAATGACTATTCTCCGTCTTACTGACATGGAGAATGGTCATTCTTCGTGTTAAATTAATGGTAAATGCATAGAAAATGTGCATATATCTGTCTCATTAACACACCTGGAGTTAGAGCATATACTGCTTGCCTCCAAGATTCAAGTACATGCGGATACACTCTTTCATTTCCTTTCTCTTTCAGCGGTATGTTATTCTTCATGTGATAATAGCAATAGCTATGGTAATCATTAGGAAATACTTTAGGGACTTCAGAAACTAGACCGGTGCCTTGATCCGAAAGAAAAACAATACGCCTACTACATCCAACAACATTCTTTAGATTTCTAAGGAACCATTTCCAATTGTCGCCATCTTCGCCTAAGACTATACCGTATGCAAGAGGGTAGAACTGTTGGTTACCATTCTTCGCTGTAGCAGACATCAAACATCCTCTAAACCTCCCTGTAAGGAAAGTAGCATCCAAATATAGCATTAGGCAACAATATTGAAAGCCTTCTACGCAAGCCCCATATGAAAGAAAAAGCCGCTCAAACCTCATTGATGAATCATCTTTCTGGAAGTCGATAACGGAAGCATTATTGGTTTCCTTTACCTTGTTGACATACCAACACAAGTCACTGTAAGATCTAACATCATCTCCGTATATTTCCTGGTGCACCAGCCTAATTCCGTGGTATGCCTGTCCATATGTAACAGATAAACCGTAGTCAACCTTGAAATCATCGACAACAGATTTTGCGGACTTTTTAGGATGCATCCGAACAATGTCACTAACCAAACTTTTCACAAAATTTGCTGGAACAACCAGATTACCTTTATCCATATAGCCAGCTCCACAATTATGTTCTCCCACATACCTCTTCACCTCAAAAATTTGATTATCTTTCGAAATAGATATAGCATAGAAGCTCCACAAACAAGCATGTGTCTTGTAATTCTTGCAGCAAACAGTATACCTCCCCGGCTCAGATTTCAAAATGTGGAATGGATGACGAGATTCAAAACATACCTTTCTAACAGCATTCCTAACTTCTTCAACACCATTTAGAAAAATCTGACCAACACCAGTAATTGATCCAGGCCACATATCCGATTTCCTTTTCTTCACTATCTCAGTTGAGCCCTCATAAAATTGTACTACTCGTTTGTCCTTTACAGTAGGAGAACATCTACTCAAAGAACTATAAGAGGAAGACGAAGGTCCCATGTGAAAGCTTTGACAAGGAAAAGATGTTGATGAAGAACATGGAGAGTATATTTGCTCCACATATAGATCAAAACTCACATCATGAGTACCGTTAAAACCACCAACCAATGAGCGAAGCCAAAAATCACTTTCAACATACAGTTCAGTCCCATCAGAGTGCAAAAACCTGAAATGGAAGGAAAGTGGATCCAAAGAAGTCCATCGATCGCACACTTTATTCTTTAAAAAATCTACGGTACTTTCATGTGTGACACGGCATGAAACTATGTCTCCCTTGAAACAAATGTTAACTAAACAACTTGATTCCATACCTTCCCCCCTGATAACATAAAAACATAAGAGATCACAAATAGAACAATAAAATTCTCGTCTAATAATGATTATTCTCCGTCTAAAAATAACGGAGAATAAATATTCTCCGTTCGGAACTAACTTATAATGATCATTCTCCGTCTAAAGAAAACGGAGAATGACATTCTCCGTCTAAAACACACGGAGAATAGACATTCTCCGTCTAAATATAACGGAGAATGATTATTATCTGTGTGTAACTTATGGATAATGCTCATTCTCCGTCTAAAAACATACGGATAATGATCTTTCTCAGAAGTAATTGTCATTTTTCGTTAAAATATAACGGAGAATGCTATTCGCACAAAATAACAAGATTAAATATCTCTCTAACATTTTCTCAGTTAATAATCTTCATAACAAATTCAAATTCAGCATAAATTTCGAGATATACGAAACTGATGGATGAATTTCTACAGATCTGAACTCTCACCTTGTTTTAAGATCTATAAAAAGAAAAGAAGAAGACCTTCTCTCCACAATTGATCTAATCGCCGAAAACCATGAAGATGATGATGATGATGATCGATGATGATGAAGGATGATCGACGTTCGACTGACGAAAACTACAGTGAACTACGAACGATTTTGCGATCTCTGATAAAGATGATATCAATGGATTTCAAATTTCTCGTGAAGAAGAAGAATACGAATTTCCTAATCCAAATCTGAGTTTGCGAATTCAAAATTATATATAGATGTCCAAATTTGCACGAAGGGGTATTTTTGGAACTATGATAATGGCAAATTTTGTAAATACAGAGCATCTAGAGAGAATCTTGAAATATTTAACGTGGAAATACTTAATTCTGGGTATTTCATAAAAATAATCCAGCGGGTGGGCATTTCATAAAAGCCCACCCCGAAATTGGGCTTCTCAGCAATTTCCAGTTATTAAAATTAATGAATAATTTTTAATTAGTATAGATATGCAAGGGTATTTTCGGAATTCAAAATTTTCACCATCCAAGTTTTTCTATTATATAGTAGAATAGATAGACATGCAAGGGTATTTTCGGAATTCAAAATTTTTACCATCCAAATTTTTCTATTATATAGTAGAATAGATATGTGTTTTTCTATCTTAGGAGCTTATATTTATTTCCTTCAACGTTAATTAGCGTAGTATGTTAAGAGCACCCGTCCGTTGGAGTATAATCCGTTGGGTACACTGGAATATCCTGTAGGGATGGGCACAGTTCAACTCCCTCTCTACTTTCTAAGCGTTGCTCGTCATTCCGGAGATAAGGACACCTCAAAAAAATTTGTTAAGCGCACCTAAGTCAATTAGGATATTGGTGTTGGTGCTAGCCTCCTTTGGTTCTCAGAAAGGAAAAAAAATTAATTATTTGCGTTTTCTTTTGGATTTTTTTTATATTTAAAAAGGTCAAAAAAACTATAAGAAAAAGTGACTTATATATTGGGGTGCAAAAGTAAATTCTTTGATAGGTGGGGAAACCATTTTCTTTCATATTTTACCTTCAATTGAAAATTGTTTATTTTTTGTTCATTTTCTTTGGCATTAAATACAATAAATGAGTTTTTCTTTTCCAAGATCGTGATTCTGCGAACCAAACGAGGTCTTACAAGTCCAAGTATTAGATCAAACCTCTACCTATATAAGTTGTGGGTAAGATTCATGTCATGTACGAAGAGACTCTTCCTATCACGACCCGATCCCAAATTATTGGGTCGAACCGGATCATGCCCAGCCTGCACCGTTGTGAGACGGCGGCAGTAAGCTGTTCTATATGCAGGTATTCACAACAACATCTATACATTTGTCACAACTTGAATATAAGAAAATTTTAAAACTTTTATTCAACAATTGAAAAGTACAATTGGAAATGAAAGAACTAAAATAAAGTGCTGAATTCAAATTGACAAACTCCAATACAATAAAACTAGAAAACTGGAAAACAACTAGCTAGGCGGTTGGCTCATCGGCCTCAGGTTCTGCGTCCTCCAAGGGGAACTCTGGCAACACCACAAGGTACAATACCGGGTCATAATAGCTATTGTACAATAGCTCAGCATCCTCAATGTCACCTAAAAATGTTGATCTCCAGTCAGAAGGGAGCAAGTACGAATATGTATCTCACATTTCAAGTAATAATAGAAAAGTGCAGGCTAAACAGTTGAAACAACATTTTCCAGCAATTTGACAATTTAAAACAATGTGATTTGAATGTGTAAACATCTATGACCGGCTTGGGTTGTACAATAGCGTCCTAGCGACGCGATACGGCTTATTCCCGTGTGTAAGAGGGGTATGCTCGCACAATCATGCAATATGAGGGATATTGGCCATAAACGTTACACTATTCTTCCAATCCCCACAATCAATATCAATCAATATTTGAACCCTAGGAAAGGGTTCCGTGTAGCAATGTGGATTAACATGCAACTTGACAATTACTAAATAAAATGCAAGAAAACATAACCGTAACTTGCCTTTGTTAATGACTGGAACAGGATGTTGGTACCTGGGGAGGAAGTCAAATACATCCTCAAAACCCTACAGTTGAGAATCCTGACTTAGAAACATAGATGAGCCAAATCTAGGTGTGCTAGTTGCAATTTCTAGAAACAGACCCTAGTCAGGTTTAAGTTATTTAATTAATCGAACGAAATCCGTCTAATGTCGTAAACTATATTGGTTATCAATTTACGGAATAACCGATTATTGATTTATTGGGGAAAATAGCAAATTACACTTTAATTGGCAAGACTTTGTATTTTTAATAATATATATAAAACTAAATGGTCTTTTAAGTAAGAAAACATGAAGTTGTTTAAATTATTAGGAATCTTTATTAATTAACTTAATATGAGAAAATCTTATTAATTTTGTACAAAATAATTAATACCCAATTATAATTTATACGTCTAGCTACGCAAATAACCAACCCAGAAAAGAAATAGAAAATCTAAGCTACACAATACATGGTCACAGAAAAATAAAGAAAAACTGGGTTTATGCCCTTACAATAAATTAATTAATAGGAAAAATACTTTAAAATGAATTTATCGAAATTAGTAATTTTTGTAAGAAAATAGTTTTTTATTTAAATAATATTTTAAAATAGAATTTATTTAATCGGAATAATTTTCATAAAATGTCTTTTAGACATTTCATAAATTATGTAGAAAATCACCTTTAAACATAGATAGTAATAAATGCACAAAAATACATTTTCTTACCAAAATATTGGTTTAAAGTTAATATAAAAGATTTTCGAGTTTTAATATTAAATACCATTACCAAAATAACCTTTTTAAATAAATATTAGTTTTATTATATTATTCTCTTTATAAAACCTTTTTATTAAAATTTATCTCTAAAATGGTAAAACATACCATATTTATAATTATTTAACGAAATCTAATTTTTATTATACTATTTACTTAACCAAACTTTTATTTTAATGAAATAACTTTTAAACGAATATTTATTTAACTAATATTTTGTAAACAAAATATTAAATCATTATTTGGTTTAAAAATCTCTACAACTTAACATTAAATTTAAAAGATAAGCCTAACTATATATTTAAACAATTAAAAATCATTAAAACTATAACTAAATTATTAAGGTTAATCCACAAATCAATTAATACCAATAAAGTATATTTGAAGTTTCCTAAATCGATTATTATTACAACATTTACTAATTACATCACAGAAGCTAAAATAAATCAACCACAGAATCCAATTAATTTCTACAGAACCTATTTCTAGGCCAGGATGGTACGTATGGGTTTCTGTGATCACAAACAGAAAGCGAAAAATGAAGGGATTACCTAAAGTTGCACGAAGGAGTACCGAGGGGAGGCCTCGGACTCGGAACGACGCCGGGACGACGAGCACGGCACGTGCACGCACACGACGAATATGCGGCGACGTACGGGGCACGCGCACGGGAGTCGACGGACGCCGGGTGGAGGGTACACGGGAGGCGCCGGAGACGGACTCGAAAGGTGGGGGAGTGGGGTCTGGATTCGGAGAGGACGACGAGATGAACGCGAATGTGGTCTCGGATTTTGATTTGGTGGAGAGAGGAGGAAGTTATGGATTTATTTGTGAAGGTTTGAAGAAGGTGGAAGAAAGAAATGGGATGCTGTGATGGTGGAGAAGTTTCTATTCTGGGGTTACGTAGAGATGGTGGGGAAGGGAGTGGGCGCACAATTAGGATCGGGGAGTGAGAACCAATGAGTGGGAAAGGAATGGGTTTGGGTTGGGTTTAAGTTATGGGCTAAACTCATGGGCTTGGGTTAAGGGACAACAAGCAATATTAAATAAATAAATGAACACAACAAAACATGGGTATTACAACCTTTCCTCCTTAGAAAATTTCGTCCTCAAAATTTCAAAGATAAGGGCCGGGGTACAATCCAAAATTACCTAGTCTTGATCAAAAAATGGAATTTAAATCATCAGACACGATCGAATTGTAGGCATTATCACTAGGTACAATGATAAAATATAGGCACGATCAGAATTATCTAGATATAATCTGAAGTAGAGTTAGAATATTGTTTTGATCAAAATCATTTTAGGCATGAGTGAAAATCTAGGTACAATTAAAATATGATCATAAAAATAGAAAAAAATCAAATGAGATCTCGTGAAACAGAAAAGACAAAAAAAAACGTACGTCAATCGTTTATTGAAAAGACAAAAAATAATGGAATCTTCTGAGATGAGGGACTAAAAATTCCAAATCAAATTGGAATGGGGTATAAGGGTTTGTGACTCAGGAAAAAATTAACAAATTGTATGATAGTAGGATATCGAGGGTGATTTAGAATGATATAGCTATGACAGGAATGTAATCAGAAAGATATTTTTATTGAGGACTGAGTGATGATCAAAGGGGATAGAAAGAATATCGTATTACTATTTCAACGGTTAGAAGATAGGATGTGCAGGAAAAAATGACTTACAAGATAAAATTTTATTAATACACATGCAAAAAAACCAATCTCTAACTCGCTAAACTAGCTGAACTCTCAGGATCTACAGAAAACTAAGACAGCTGCCAAGGTATTAAAACTAAATCTATTTGGAACCATAAATCACCTAAATCAATTTTTCATCCATCGTTGTATGCCAATGGTCTTATCTCAATTTCTCTCTGCTTATTCCTTCTCTAGAACCTATCATTCCATTGCTCGTGTTATTCCTTCCATGGCTATATCCGTCTCTTCTAGGTATAGTAGTCATCTAACCATAAAAGTTGATCCTCGTCAAGTGTTTCTTTACTTGATCATTATATTCACATGTTTATATATTATCCAAATTCACTTCCTCCATGGGAGAATCTTACCAAAATCTAGATTTTCCTTGCTAACTCTACCTACGTTTTCCTTTATCTTCAATAAAATTCAAAATCGTCAAATACCATCATTTGTTTGAATGAGGTTTATACACTAGTGAACACCACCGACGGTTCTAACCCAAATAAGTCACAAGCTAAGATATACCACTCTCTCAAGACTAGCTTACTCAAGATATTATTTTACCTTTTCTACCCTTTAGCTATCTAATATTAATCCCAAGGATCCCTTACAAGGAATGAGATAAGTAACAATCTATGTTTCTCCCGCATATAGCTATCAACTATATACATATGGTCATCCACAAGATGTATATCAACTATTTAATATATAAAGCTAACCACAACTATCTACAGCTTCCAAAATATGTAACTAAAAAAATATTAATAATACTAAATAAATAAATGAATAAATAAGTAAAAAAATATATATATACAACGTACTAAGGTTGAAACAGGAAAGAGATTGAGCCAATAGAGATGGATATGGTCCTAATAAGTTCTAGGAAAAATCAAGTACAATTTTATAGAAAATATATCCTTTCTGGCTGTGATAAGAGATGTCTGAAAATGGAAAGCCGCTAGAAATACAAATCCTCTAATCGGACAACAGTCAGAATAATTTGATAGTACAGAAAAGACAACCATATTATGGATATAGTCTTAATAATATTCAAAAATCCAAATATATTCGAAGTCACTTTGCCTCAAATTCATGCCTCACCAGATTGCACCTGAATGCAGTAAAATTTTGGCTCCATAACTTGAATAGTAATAGGTTTTCGAGTAGTCTATCAACTTTATCCATTTCCTGGCTGAACAACATAGGAGACAAATTTGATGCATTTAGGACGTAGTCTCAATAATATCCAAAAGCCTATCAACACCTGAATCACTTCAACTTAGAGTCTATGCCCCGCCAGTGCGCAACTGGCTGCAGTATACTCGCAGTTTCCATAATTCAAATAGATGGTTGCGACGCATATGTGCGAAGCCATATTAGGTCACTGAATATTTTCTTAACTTTGTCCATAAAAATTTCAAAGGAATAATTCAACAATTCAAAAAGTTTTTCAATGACTAAAGGAAATTCAATATTAGGATGGAATCGATTCTCTGACCGTTCGTGCTTCATGATACTCAAGCATTGAGTTTAAAAGCTTCCTAGGCCTTGAATTGATCAAGAAGTTGCCTAGGGAGAGTAAGGTTTCGAGTTGAGAGGAGGAAGTCAACAAATGAAAATATTTTCGGTACTTGGAATAACGTAGGAAATGTCAATCCATATTAGAATTATTTTTTCTTCAAAAAATAGTTCCCTTGGGAGATATGTGAACCAGCTTAGTTGAACCAATTCATTTGTAACAATTAACCTTGGGGCTTTATGGTTCTAAAAGAATTCGGTTCAAAATTGGTTCTGGAAAGTCAATTGGAAATAAGGCCAAGAGAAATAGTTGGATATACTAGCCGTAGAAATACTTTGGGTAGATAAGAGTTTATTAGGTTTGCTATAGAAGAATTTGAAACTCTAAATAGCGAATGGATGTAAATTCCAAATAAAGATAGAGGAGTAAGATTTGATCAACAAATGGAGAAGTTGGAATAGGTTTGCTAAAGAAGGAGATAAATAGAAAAAAAAAATCTAATCTTAATCCAAAACGGCGAGAGAGTATGGATCCTAAAGTATGCTAGAATCTGATAAAAATATGAGATATGGAAGAAAATAATCACGAAAGCCATGGGACACTAAAATATACCAAAAATCTAGAAAATAAAATAGTCAGTAAAACATACCATCATATAATCGGCCTAATCTAGATAAGGTTTAGGTACAACCGTAAGCAAGGTAACCTATAAAACTATAAGCAAGCCAAAATAAATATTTTAAAATAAATAATTTCGGCCCTATATTGTAACATGGTGAATATAATAGACTCTCTGTTCACCATATATATTATATCACTTCCAATTGTTATCAGTACCAACTAATATCTAGGTATTCAAAAATTTTATTCTTCCAATTCTTAATCACCTAATATATCCTTGAGAAATACCGCCTTACATACATTCTCATTAAGATTACAATTTAGAAATTGTATCGTAGGGGAGACATGACTTTGGGAAAGATATTAGCCAAAAAAAGTGTAATCAAGGGTAATATGATGCTTCGGTAGGGTATCATCTAGTGCTAACCAATAATTCTAGGTATCATCAACTCTTCTGGTCCTGGTCTGGTTCGAGCAGCCTCCCGCTGCTCAATCTACTACTACGATTCTCTTGTCATGTTTTCTTGCATCATGCAAAGAAAATAAGATCTTGCTAGTACCGACTGATAGGCATAGGTCATGTTGTCTTCATAGTCTGGCAAGTTTAGGGACAAGCGTAAACAAGGTAACCTACCGTTCTATAAGCAAGCAAAAATAGTTACTTATATATAGATAATTCGGTCCTATGTTGTGACAAATCAATATTCTAGTATTCTAATTGTTTCTAGATATGTTTACCTAAGTTGTTATTTTGGACCTGCATGGGCCACCACTAAAAATATGTCACGACCCGATCCCAAATTATTGGGTCGAACCGGATCATGCCCAGCCTGCACCGTTGTGAGACGGCGGCAGTAAGCTGTTCTATATGCAGGTATTCACAACAACATCTATACATTTGTCACAACTTGAATATACGAAAATTTTAAAACTTTTATTTAACAATTGAAAAGTACAACTGGAAATGAAAGAACTGAAATAAAGTGCTGAATTTAAATTGACAAACTCCAATACAATAAAACTAGAATACTGGAAAACAACTAGCTAGGCGGTCGGCTCATCGGCCTCAGGTTCTGCATCCTCCAAAGGGGACTCTGGCAACACCATAGGGTACAATACCGGGTCATAATAGCTATTGCACAATAGCTCAGCATCCTCAATGTCACCTAAAAATGTTGGTCTCCAGTCAGGAGGGAGCAAGTACGAATATGTATCTCATATTTCAAGTAATAATAGAAAAGTGCAGGCTAAACAGTTGAAACAGTATTTTCCAGCAATTTGACAATTTAAAACAATGTGATTTGAATGTGTAAACGTCTATGACCGGCTTGGGTTGTACAATAGCGTCCTAGCGACGCGATACGGCTTATCCCCGTGTGTAAGAGGGGTAAGCTTGCACAATCATGCAATATGAGGGGTATTGGCCATAAACGTTACACTATTCCCCCAATCCCCACAATCAATATCAATCAATATTTGAACCCTAGGAGAGGGTTCCGTGTAGCAATGTGGATTAACATGCAACTTGACAATTACTAAATAAAATGCAAGAAAACATAACCGTAACTTGCCTTTGTTAATGACTGGAACAGGATGTCGGTACCTGGGGAGGAAGTCAAATACGTCCTCAAAACCCTACAGTTGAGAATCCTGACTTAGAAACATAGATGAGCCAAATCTAGGTGTGCTAGTTACAATTTTTAGGAACAGACCCTAGTCAGGTTTTAAGTTATTTAATTAATCGAACGAAATTCGTCTAACGTCGTAAACTATATTGGTTATCAATTTACGGAATAACCGATTATTGATTTATTGGGGAAAATAGCAAATTACACTTTAATTGGCAAGACTTTGTATTTTTAATAATATATATAAAACTAAGTGGTCTTTTAAGTGAGAAAACATGAAGTTGTTTAAATTATTAGGAATCTTTATTCATTAACTTAATATGAGAAAATCTTATTAATTTTGTACAAAATAATTAATACCCAATTATAATTTATACGTCTAGCTACGCAAATAACCAACCCAGAAAAGAAATAGAAAATCTAAGCTACACAATACAGGGTCACAGAAAAATAAAGAAAAACTGGGCTTATGCCCTTACAACAAATTAATTAATAGAAAAAATACTTTAAAATAAATTTATCGAAATTAGTAATTTTTGTAAAAAAATAGTTTCTTATTTAAATAATATTTTAAAATATAATTTATTTAATCAGAATAATTTTCATAAAATATGTCTTTTAGACATTTCATAAATTATGTAGAAAATCACCTTTAAACATAGATAGTAATAAATGCACAAAAATACATTTTCTTACCAAAATATTGGTTTAAAGTTAATATAAAAGGTTTTCGGGTTTTAATATTAAATACCATTACCAAAATAACATTTTTAAATAAATATTAGTTTTTATTATATTATTCTCTTTATAAAACCTTTTGATTAAAATTTATCTCTAAAATGGTAAAACATACCATATTTATAATCATTTAACGAAATCTAATTTTTATTATACTATTTACTTAACCAAACTTTTATTTTAAAGAAATAACTTTTAAACGAATATTTATTTAACTAATATTTTGTAAACAAAATATTAAATCATTATTTGGTTTAAAAATCTCTACAACTTAACATTAAATTTAAAAGATAAACCTAACTATATATTTAAACAATTAAAAATTATTAAAACCATAACTAAATTATTAAGGTTAATCCACAAATCAATTAATACCAATAAAGTATATTTGAAGTTTCCTAAAATGATTATTATTACAACATTTACTAATTACATCACAGAAGCTAAAATAAATCAACCACAGAATCCAATTAATTTCTACAGAACCTATTTCTAGGCCAGGATGGTACGTATGGATTTCTGTGATCACAAACAGAAAGCAAAAATGAAGGGATTACCCAAATTTGCACGAAGGAGTACCGAGGGGAGGCCTCGGACTTGGAACGACGCCGGGACGACGAGCACGGCACGTGCACGCACACGACGAATATGCGACGACGTACGGGGCACGCGCACGGGAGTCGACGGACACCGGGCGGAGGGTGCACGGGAGGCGCCAGAGACGGGCTCGAAAGGTGGGGGAGTGGAGTCTGGATTCGGAGAGGACGACGAGACGAACGCGAAGGTGGTCTTGAATTTTGATTTGGTGGAGGAAGGAGGAAGTTATGGATTTATTTGTGAAGGTTTGAAGAAGGTGGAAGAAAGAAATGGGATGATGTGATGGTGGAGAAGTTTCTGTTCTGGGGTTACGTAGAGATGGTAGACAAAGGAGTGGGCGCACAATTAGGATCGGGAGTGAGAACCGATGAGTAGGAAAGGAATGGGTTTGGGTTGGGTTTAAGTTATGGGCTAAACTCATGGGCTTGGGTTAAGGGACAACAAGCAATATTAAATAAATAAATGAACACAACAAAACATGGGTCTTACACTTTCGAACCCATTTGCCATTAATATAATTGAGTTTGATTGATTTCGATTATTTTATATAATAGATAATAAAATACAAATTTTTCTAATTCTCTTTTCTTTGTGTCTAACTTTTGTATCATAATGTGTGAATGTTGGTTGTGTAGGATTTGTATGTACCTAAAAGTTCTTGTTTTGGAGGAGTGGGTCCATTTTTTTTTATTTCCAGATCCTACTCGTCGATAGATGGTACGTATAAATCAAGGTTATCAAAAGGGTTAGGTTTGGATTGACTTTACATAAGATTTGTGCCCGAACACTATAAGCCATTCGGATTTATATTCGGGTTCCATCAAATAACTTCCCTTCTAAATAAATTTTGGCCATCGGAAGTTAAAGACGCATGTACTATTATTTATTTTAAACTATTTTTTTTCTTTTTTAACAACAATTTAGTAAAAATTTACATATGATATATATATTGTTTAGTCTTATCCAAAAAATATTGAACATATGATATATAAAGTTTTCAATCATATATATAGATAGATGTATAAAATTGGTATTTTCGAGATTTAAACCAGATTCATATTTTTTTATCGGGTCTCAAGTTTTTTAATCAGATTTAATTTCAAGTTCAATTAAAGGCATCCAAACTCCAATAATTAAAGATTTTTATGTTTACTTTTGGAATCGAATGTCATCCCCACACTCAAATATGGGAACAACCGACGAAATAAATATTTAATGAGGCAATTGTATAATAATTTGAAATCTATTATCATCTATGCAATACGATAATAGTTCAAGATAGTATAAACACACACACACACACACACACACACACACACACACACACACACACACACACATACACACACATACACACACACACACACACACACACACACACACTGTCACGTCCCAGAACCAGAATACTGGCAAGTAGGGACGGACCAAACGAGCTACGTATACCAAAGTACTCCAGTACTCCGAAATGACGTATAAGCTGTATAGATGGGGGTCGCTACTACAATCCAATAGGCAATCCTAGGTCAAGAATCCTAGGTATCTCAATCACAGGTAGTAAATAATGTACAAGAAGTATGATCATCTAGAATATAAAACAGTAAAGCGTCCCAAACTATCATATATCAATGATTATGAAGCTAGTAACAGAATGAAGAACTAGCAAGAGTAATAGTCATACATGATAAGCTCTAGCTATAGTCTAGAATACACACATCATGTCTAAACCCGTAGGTTAAATGTCAAATCCAAACACGAGCTAAACAAGTGTTCGGTCGCGAAAAGTCTCAAAAGAATAATGTACATAACTAGTGGACGAAAATAAAAAACCCACTCAGGTACTCTGGTGCTCCGGGTAATCACCATCGAGTAGAAGGTACGGAAGATCCTCGGGCATCTCAACCATATATGGCCAAACAAAACCAGTGGGATCAGACCCCCAATAGAAAGTACTACAAAGGAAGCCAAACTATGAACTAAAACCAGCAATAACTAACATAGAAATGGATAGAGACGGAAATAAGTAAATATGGATCGGAACTCGTGCACTACCAATGCACTTATCCCGAGAATAAAAAAGACAATAAGCCAGCAACATGAAGCATAAAGTAAATAATATGTGACATAAAGTAAACTGTGGACATGTGAATTAAACGGAAGCATGTGAACATGTGAGATAAACTGAACAATATGAGCATGTAAGATAACTGGGATATGTGAGCAAGTTAGATAACTGGAACATGTGAGCATGTTAGATAACTGAGACATGTGAGCATATTAGATAACTGTATAGAACGACAAATGATAAGATGACTTAGTAACTATTCCGTAACAGAAGTTATAACCCGTAAACCAAACAAGGACTGGGGTTATAACCATTCTCCTGAACAGAACTTAGTCTCTAATTATTTACCGAGAAAAGTAAGGCATAAACAATGATGTACTGAAATAAACAAATTCGGACACTGCCTAGACAAAACTAGACTAGACTAAACTCCATACAACAATCACGACCAAGCAATGAGTACGGCTTTATACATTAGCTAACTAGGGTTATCACAATTCTAATTACTAATATATGCACTTTTGAGAAATCTAATCCAGTTACCTACCCTGCAGACTACCCAAATGATCCAAGCCAAAAAAAACAAGTATAGAAGACACATCGCAGTAAGATACGCGTGTCCTAAGGAAGTGCCCCACTCGATGGTGTGCTGAAAGAGTGCTCGTCGTGACAGATAGCTCCAAATCTCTAGTAGATATATATAAGACCGGAAAACAAGGGGTGCAGGTAACCGAAAAAGTCTCACCTTCCAATGATCTAGATAATCAAGCTAGTTATATAGTTTCTAACAATTTCATTTAGGATACTGGGTGACATTTCGCAAAATTTGTCCTAGACATGAGATATGCGAGACTAGATAAGACAAGCAAGATTGTGCATTACAACAAGCCACAATAAGACATGATAATATCAAGACAAGAGTGCACTACGACGAGCCACTATTAAGGAGCTAGACATGTACTGGAATCAAGAGTTTACCCTGACAGGATACTATCAAGCAAGCAAGGAAAAGATATGTACAAGAGTGCACCACGATGGGTCACTATCAAGTAAATATTGGACATGGCATAGACTGTAAAGTACAACAAATCTAAAAGGGCATAGTAATACATAGTGAGTATAGAAGAACATATGAACATGAGCTAGTGTCAAGTGTATATAGGGTCTACAATCATTCTCTACGTATACGAGGTCTATTCATGTTAAAAAATCATTACAGTCGAAGAAAATCACAAAAACAGGTAAAGTGGGAAAATAACCCAAAATAGCCAAAATCGGTATACCGGCGGTATACTGACGATATTCCGGCCAAAGATAGAAAGTTTCTGGGTAGAAAATCGGTATACCATCGGTATACATCGGTATTCTGTCACGACCCGATCCCAATATACTGGTGTTCTAGTTGTCCGGAACTGAACCCTACACTAGTTAAACATGTATTAGTTCCAATACAACCATTTCTACGGTGTTCTAGTTGCAATCTCTAATAATAGTCCTAGTCAATTTTACAGTTTAACGTATTAGTCTAATCACTACCAAAATTCAACGTTTTAGCGACGGCCTTATCCGTCGCCAATTTGTCGATAAATTAGATTACCGACGGTTTGCCGACGGATTTTAGTCAAATTCATCCGTCGGGATTTGACTCGTCGCTAAAAAAATCCGTCGCCAAGTTGTCGCTGTCACGATCTGCACCCTGATTAGGGGCATGAGTACGTGGTTACGTCCAGCCTACGTCGCAGAATCTGCGGTAGAACGCTGTATAGGTCGTCTATAAATACTACAACTAGACAAAATATAAGTGTACATGTCATCTCCGTACGGAGGTATAATATGGCATAAATTAATCACAAGACAAACTAGGATATATAGCACGAAATGGAAATATGATAGAGAAAAAAAACTGGAAAGGAGTTCAAGATCCAACACAAGCTCAGAGATATAAACACATCACAGAAACTCAAAATATAATATAAAAACTACAGTCTGAAAATACTAGCTGGATCGCAGTCTAGGCAAACCTATCTAACAGTCTAAACAGGGGCTATATCATCTACGGGCTCCAGGGGTAATGTCTTATCAAACTCTATCCTGGCCATACCCGTAAAAGGTAGAGCAATCAGCTAACATGCACTCTGTAAACATTAACGGTTATCCTGTCAAAAATATGAGCAAGTACAAATACTAACAGCAGTTCCATATGAATTGACAAATTCTATAAGAGACAGTATAATGAAATAGAAGACAAAGATATAGGATGACTTGGGAGCTATTCGGAAGCCGAGTTACAACCCGTAAACCAAACAAGGACCGGGGTTGTAACCCTTCTTCCGAACAGAATTTAGCTTCCAATCAAGGTTTAGCATAAGACCATGTAGAACATGTGAGTAATGAATATCATAGCATGGTGAGAAAAGTACTGAATGTAGAATTGAGCAGGATATATGATGTGATAAAATAAATATAAAATGTGCCTTAAATTATTAGAGTGTTACATGATCGACTTGAAAAAGTTACAGGACAGGCTATCCACTTGGCCCGACAATCACAAGAAAATCTCTGAAAAGGGTCATGTCGGCCAACCTGGATAACAAGCACAAGAAATAGGATCTCGCTACACCCTACGTGTGGTGAGAGTGGCGCAAGCACAAGAATATAGTGACATGGTGGCTTTGATCACATAGCCCCTAATAATTTCTCATTCCCGAATAGTATAATGGATCTGGACATGACACGTCATGACACGGGATTCCCTAAGAGGGTAGCTACTCCCTCTCAGGAATCGGTGTCTATACAAGTACAGGGAACAAGACAGGAAATGTACCAATATACCAAGAAAATCCAGGAACAACATCTCATGTCATGATCCAACTTATACTAGTCCGTGAACCATCGTGTCGGGAAATCAAGTAAGACACTACAACTGAATCGGATATAGTAGATATCAAGACAATGAAAACTATCAGTGAATGTACTCGTCTGATACCCTGAACAACTGATATGAAAAGATGGCCAACTGGAGTCACAGAGTCCTAGTTAGAGCAACACAGGTCAAGATGTATATGGGGGATGATAAATAAAATGTACAATGTATCTGCATGATGTCTAGGTCAAACTAGACTAAAGTCAACACTTGGTCAACTCTAGTCAACCACACTAGTCAAACTAGGTCAACTAGGTCAAATCCTAGCCCAAACAAGTCTAACAAGTCTCACTAGGCCTAACCAAGCCTAGGCTAGCACTCACACAATCACAAGGCAATGTGAACCACAACAATGCATAATATAAAATAGATACTATATATAAATACATACCTTCATACATACATGCATATCCATATTACATACATATTTATATATATAAGTATATGTTACATCATGCATATTTACATAGTTACATAGATATATACATTCATGCACATTTACAAACATACTTTTATACATTGTATATGTTAACATTCATTACAATGCATTATATTTTACTTATACCTTTGATTCATTCATTCATTCATATATGACATTCATTCATGCATTTATATATTCATTCATTCATGTACCTATACATACATACATAGATGTATACATACATATCATATATACATACATACATTGCATACATGCCTACATACATATCATATATGCATACTCAACATTATATTACATTCATTCCTGCATACTTGCATTCATATAATATATGCATACAAACTCATATATTTAACTCAAAATATATGTGAATACATACATTACATTACCTTAACACACACACACACACACACACACACACACACACACATATATATATATATATATATATATATATATATATATATATATATATATATATATATATATATATTTATCATTTATTCATATCCCATATACATGCATACTTCAGTTCATGCATTATACCCATTCACATATCATTAAGTTGCAAACATATACTTATTTTCATTACATATATGTCATTCATGCATATTACATACTTACATGCATCTATACATTATATACATTGTATACAACATGTAAAAATAGAAGAGAGAAAATAAAGGAAAACTGAAATGGAAAGGGAAGTGAAGGAAAAATGTAAGAAAAATGGAAAACAGTGGACATATACATCTTGCATCATATATTCTACATTACCATACATGCTATCATTATATATTGTATTACATTATGTATATTATGCATTCATATCTATCATTACAAGTATACCTTGCATCCATATCTAGCATTCATTATATACTTTCATTTATACATTGTATATCATTCTTTCATTCATGCATTTATGCATTGCTTACATACATTACATTGATTGCATTCCTACATGCTTGCATTCAACCATATATATACATTAATGTAAAGAGAATAAATATCATATATATATTATTTCATTCATATAACATATTATGCAATACATACTCTACATTTATTTAATATCCATACTACATAGGCTCGTAGGTTACATAAAATGCCTATGACGTATAGTCACTCTTCTACTTAAAACCAATACTGTACCAATTGGGCCTTTACTAAATTCTAGGATTAAAGTATATCGTAGCCCTTCGTGTTAGCTTTCCGAAACTTCAAACGGATCGTATTTTCGTGTCCGGAAGCTCCCGGAATTGCGAAAACACCGAAACACATTTGTCTTTCGGACAGCTGACACTCAAATAATTTTACAAAAAGTTCCAGAATGATTTTGGCTTATTAAAATATATATTTGGAAAGCTAACTTCAATACGGTTCTTTTAAAAAAATGGGAGATTAAACGGAGTTCTAAGCTAAAAGTTATGGTATTTCTAAGTTGCTTTGGTTAATAAAAATGTGGATGAATATTATGACGAATTTGAGTCGTTTTGGACAAAAGAAACACATGTAGGCCAAGATACTTGGATACCAACATAGGTATCCAAATAAAACTCATTCTAACCATCCTAACTAAGATCAATCCACTCTAACCATTCTAAAACTGAATTTAAATATCTATTTAAACTATTATCATACATACATACACATGGGGTGTCTTAATTTGGGATCTATCAAGTAGGACACAAGACACATATCTAAAATCCTCAAGAGAGCTCCAAATGGCCTCAAATTTGAATCTAAAGGGGACACATGCATGAGGATGGATCCTACGGATTCAAAACTAATTTATATATAAAGAAAATCGATTTAGAGGATGGGTTTTACTTATTGGGAGTAGAATCCAATGAAATCCTTTAGGACACGGCTCCGATACGAAGATCCCTCAAAGTGGACACTCCTCCTTGCACTTCTCTTCCAATCCTTGGTAGCACCCTTCCATTAGAGAATGTGAATGATTGAGGGAAGATTTGGTGAAGGAATGATTTGATTTGGAGATCAAATCAAAGGTAAGCCTCTCTAAAATTAGGGAAGAACAAAATGAAGATAAAAGAGGCAAGATTCTAATGAATGAAATGAATCATTCTCCCCTAAAGGTGGTTGCCATAAAGAGTCCATTAGGGCTAATGGGAAATTTCCTAATTGCCCCTCCCTAGTCTCATATGGTTAAGTCTAGACTAGGTTCAAGTTTGGGGTCAAAAGGATCTAGTTTTAAGTCTCTAACTTAACCATTCTAACATGATAAAAATTAGTCTAACTAACTAACTTAAATGTTGGATTTTGTGAGCCATGCTTAACTTAATATTGGGTCCCATCTAGAGTTTAAGCTATCCGGGTTACAATACAAGTCGGAATGAGACGAAACCCAAACCCGACTAAACAAATCCAATAAAAACAATATTAAAAATATAAAATTTTCCCAAAATATTAAAATATAAAAATTGACCAAAATCATAATACATCAATTTAAGTATTATTAAAATAATATAAATTTCACTAATTAATCATAATTTTAAATAATTCAAAAGTCGCAAAATGACCAAAATATCCTTAGCCTAAAAAGTTGTAAATAGTGATTCTAATCACATGGTTAGGTCCCCATGGTCATGGTTAGTCTCTAAGCTCAACAGTTCTAGGGTTCACTAGCTAACACATCAAAATTATAATTCACCAATTTTAAATAGTATTAAATTAATTAAAAATTTCCATAAATCATAAATCCTATTATTAAATAATAAACTTTTACAAAAGTTCAAAATTACCCTCATTTTAGAAAAGTGGGTGTTACAAGTCTACCCTCCTTAGAAAATTTCGTCCTCGAAATTAAAAATTATCTAATAGGTCAAGCTAAAACATACAACTGCTATGGCTACAGTACCCAATCTGCTACCCTTGTGATCATCTATGTTGTTTCTCTCTACAGGTATTTTGGTTCAGGTTCAATAAACTTATTTTATTTAAAACTATGTCATTTTACCCCTTAGAATCTAAGCACAGGATTCTAGTCCTTAATCTGTAGTCATAAAATATAATATTCTTTACTCCTTCTAAGATACCTTAAAATCAATCTATACTATCAAACTAATCATTTTTAATGGTTTCTAAGTCCACTATAGTCAGTCACTCATATCTGTCCTATAAGCTTAACCCAATAAATCCCCAAGAAAATATACTCATCACAATCACACATAATAACATATTATAGTTACACTACAGAATCTGTTAACAAGGTTTGGCTATCCAATCATCAAAAATAGAAGGTAACAAGGGCCTAAGACTGGGTCTAGCAATCCATATCAATATTCAGACAAGGTAAGGGTCAAGCAAGACAGGAAATATTGTTGAAATATTTCCAAGAATAGTACGAGGCCAAACGAGATGCATAGGACGTAGTCGAAGTAAAACTCAAGAACCATATACCTCCGTAATTATGTCACATGAAGTTACTATCGCTCTAGTGTGCATCTGGCTGCGATTAACTTCCTTATTCCATAATACGACAGATGGCTGCAGTGCACAGCTGCCACGCCCGATAATATAGGTTTCTGAACTTAACTTGGTCAAATCCGTAAAATATTTCCAAACAATTTTTTTACAAAATAAAGGAGAAGATGTTAGTCAAAATGCTTAGGGAGTGGTCCAAGTAGAATTCGAGAAACATATTTAACCATGATTCCGTTATCTGAAGTCATACCTCGCTAGTATTTCTCTGGATGCAAACTTCCGATTCCGTATACAAGGATAAATATACTTTTCGAACCTTTCCTGAATCAATCCATGAGGCACTTTCAACAATTATCGGGAAGGACAAGAAGAATTACCCAAGAGATTAGCGAAGAAGAGTTTAGTCAAATCATAGGAAAGATGGAACACAAATAATCATGTTAAAAAAATCCTAATTGTGGCTATAGATAGACAGAGTTAACCAAGACGGGAAAAAATGATGATAAGAATTTGTTCTTGCTCATCCGGTCATAACGAAGTGATTCGATTTAAGATATAATCTGATAACCATATATGTCTTCCTGAAATTATGTTGCCAGAATTTTCGCCACGCCAGTAAGCATAGCTACAATAAACGATAGAGTCCATAACTAAGGTATGCACCCTAAAATTATATCATCTGGAATTCTTACCACGCCAATCGGTATGGCTGCAAGAAAATCCAAATTCCATAACTAGGATAAGCATATCTAAAATTAGACTCTCTGTCCTTGTCATGCTAGCTTGTATGGCTGCGATAAATTCTAAACTCCATAAATAAAGCAGCCATTTATCTTATCAAAATATACCTTAATTCAATCCACAAAATTTATCTCGATGCAAGATCAAAGTCAACAACAAACATCAGGAATCAAAATCAACAACAAATCAAGGAAGTGTAAATGGAGGCAAGTGGGAATAGACTCAAGAGTTTTCGAAATAAGATTCTCAGGAGTTATCCCTGGAATCTATCAATAGTTCCTAATGTGATTGAGCAACTCCTATCATAACCTAGAACCTATATCCTAATAGCAGGCTCGTAGCAGCGCTCTAAGTCAAGCACCACTGCGAAATTGTACTAGCTGCGACTCTGACCTGCATGGGCCACCACAAAAACGTGTCACGACCCGCACCCTGATTAGGGGCACGAGTACGTGGTTATGTCCAGCCTACGCCGCAGAATCGACGGTAGAACACTGTATAGGTCTTCTATAAATACTACAACTAGACAAAATATAAGGGTACATGTCATCTCCGTACGGAGGTATAATATGGCATAACTTAATCACAAGACAAACTAGGATAGATAGCATGAAATGGAAATATGATATAGAGAAAAACTGGAAAAGGAGTTCAAGATCCAACACAAGCTCAGAGATATAAACACATCACAGAAACTCAAAATATAATATAAAAACTACAGTCTAAAAATACTAGCTGGATCGTAGTCCAGGAAAACCTATCTAACAGTCTAAACAGGGACTATATCATCTACGGGCTCCAGGGATAATGTCTCATCAAACTCTATCCTGGCCATACCCATAAAAAGTAGAGCAATCAGCTAACATGCACTCTGTAAACATCAACGATTATTCTGTCAGGAAAATGAGCAAGTACAAACACTAACAACAGTTCCATATGAATTGACAAATTCTATAAGAGATAATATAATAAAATACAAGACAAAGATATAGGATGGCTTGAGAGCTATTCGGAAGCCGAGTTACAACCCGTAAACCAAACAAGGACCGGGGTTGTAACCGTTCTCCCGAACAGAATTTAGCTTCCAATCAAGGTTTAGCATAAGAGCATGTAGAACATGTGAGTAATGAATATCATAGCATGGTGAGAAAAGTACTGAATGTAGAACTGAGCAGGATATATGATGTGATAAAATAAATATAAAATGTGTCTTAAATTATTAGAGCGTTATGTGATCGGCTTGGAAAAGTTAGAAGACAGGATATCCACTTGGTCCGACAATCACAAGAAAATCTCTGGAAAGGATCATGCCGGCCAACTTGGATAACAATCATAAAGAATAGGATCTCGCTACACCCTACGTGTGGTGAGAGTGGCGCAAGCACAAGAATATAGTGACAGGGTGGCTTTGATCACATAGTCCCTAATAATTCCCGATCCCCGAATAGTATAATGGATCTGGACATGACACGTCATGACACAGGATTCCCTAAGAGGGTAGCTACTCCCTCTCAGTAATCGGTGTCTATACAAGTACATGGAACAAGACAGGAAATGTACCAATATACCAAGAAAATCTAGGAACAACATCTCATGTCATGATCCAACATATACTAGTCCGTGAACCATCGTGTCGGGAAATCAAGTAAGACACTACAACTGAATCGAATATAGTAGATATCAAGACAATAAAAACTATCAGTAAATGTACTCGTCTGATACCCTAAACAGCTGATATAAAAAGATGGCCAACTGGAGTCACAGAGTACTAGTTAGAGCAACACAGGTCAAGATGTATACGGAGGATGATAAATGAAATGTACAATACGTCTGCATACTGTCTAGGTCAAACTAGACTAAAGTCAACACTTGGTCAACTATAGTCAACCACACTAGTCAAAATAGGTCAACTAGGTCAAGTCCTAGCCCAAACAAGTCTAACAAGTCTCACTAGGCCTAACCAAGCCTAGGCTAGCACTCACACAATCACAAGGCAATGTGAACCACAACAATGCATAATATAAAATAGATACTATATATAAATATATACCTTCATACATACATGCATATCCACAATACATACATATTTATATATATAGGCATATGTTACATCATGCATATTTACATAGTTACATAGATATATACATTCATGCACATTTACAAACATACTTTTATACATTATATATGTTAACATTCATTACAATGCACTATATTTTACTTATACCTTTGATTCATTCATTCATTCATATATGACATTCATTCATGCATTTATACATTCATTCATTCATGTACCTATACATACATACATAGATGCATACATACATATTATATATACATTCATACATTACATACATGCCTACATACATATCATATATGCATACTCTACATTATATTACATTCATTCCTGCATACTTGCATTCATATAATATATACATACAAACTCATATATTTAACTCAAAATATATGTGAATACATATATTACATTACCAAGAAAATCCAGAAACAACATCTCATGTCATGATCCAACATATACTAGTCCGTGAACCATCGTGTCGGGAAATCAAGTAAGACACTACAACTGAATCGAATATAGTAGATATCAAGACAATGAAAACTATCAGTGAATGTAATCGCCTGATACCCTGAACAGCTGATATGAAAAGATGGCCAACTGGAGTCACAGAGTACTAGTTAGAGCAATACAGGTCAAGATGTATACGGGGGATGATAAATAAAATGTACAATGCATCTGCATACTGTCTAGGTCAAACTAGACTAAAGTCAACACTTGGTCAACTATAGTCAACCACACTAGTCAAAATAGGTCAACTAGGTCAAGTCCTAGCCCAAACAAGTCTAACAAGTCTCACTAGGCCTAACCAAGCCTAGGCTAGCACTCACACAATCACAAGACAATGTGAACCACAATAATGTATAATATAAAATAGATACTATATATAAATACATACCTTCATACATACATGCATATCCACAATACATACATATTTATATATATAGGCATATGTTACATCATGCATATTTACATAGTTACATAGATATATACATTCATGCACATTTACAAACATTCTTTTATATATTATATATGTTAACATTCATTACAATGCACTATATTTTACTTATACCTTTGATTGATTGATTCATTCATATTTGACATTCATTCATGCATTTATACATTCATTCATTCATGTACCTATACATACATACATAGATGCATACATACATATCATATATACATTCATATATTACATACATGTCTACATACATATCATATATGCATACTCTACATTATATTACATTTATTCCTGCATACTTGTATTCATATAATATATGCATACAAACTCATATATTTAACTCAAAATATATGTGAATACATACATTACATTACCAAGAAAATCCAGGAATAAAATCTCATGTCATGATCCAACATATACTAGTCCGTGAACCATCGTGTAGGAAAATCAAGTAAGACACTACAACTGAATCGAATATAGTAGATATCAAGACAATGAAAACTATCAGTGAATGTACTCGCCTGATACCCTGAACAGCTGATATGAAAAGATGGCCAACTGGAGTCACAGAGTACAAGTTAGAGCAACACAGGTCAAGATGTATACGGGAGATGATAAATGAAATATACAATACATCTGCATACTGTCTAGGTCAAACTAGAATAAAGTCAACACTTGGTCAACTATAGTCATCCACACTAGTCAAAATAGGTCAACTAGGTCAAGTCCTAGCCCAAACAAGTCTAACAAGTCTCACTAGGCCTAACCAAGCCTAGGCTAGCAGTCACACAATCACAAGGCAATGTGAACCACAACAATGCATAATATAAAATAGATACTATATATAAATACATACCTTCATACATACATGCATATCCACAATACATACATATTTATATATATAGACATATGTTACATCATGCATATTTACATAGTTACATAGATATATACATTCATGCATATTTACAAACATACTTTTATACATTATATATGTTAACATTCATTATAATGCACTATATTTTACTTATACCTTTGATTCATTCATTCAGTCATATATGACATTCATTCATGCATTTATACATTCATTCATTCATGTACCTATACATACATACATAGATGCATACATACATATCATATATACATTCATACATTACATACATGCCTACATACATATCATATATGCATACTCTACATTATATTACATTCATTTCTGCATACTTGCATTCATATAATATATGCATACAAACTCATATATTTAACTCAAAATATATGTGAATACATACATTACATTACCTTAATATATATATATATATATATATATATATATATATATATATATATATATATATATATATATATATATATCATTTATTCATATCCCATATACATGCATACTTCAGTTCATGCATTATATCCATTCATATATCATTAAGTTGCATACATATACCTATTTTTATTACATACATGTCATTCATGCATATTACATACTTACATACATCTATACATTATATATATTTTATACAACATGTAAAAATAGAAAAGGAAAAAAAAAGGAAAACTGAAATGAAAAGGGAAGTGAAAGAAAAATGTAAGAAAAATGGAAAACAGTGGACATATACATGCTTGCATCATATATTCTACATTACCATACATGCTATCATTATATATTACATTACATTATGTATATATTATGCATTCATATCTATCATTACATGTATACCTTGCATCCATATCTAGCATTCATTATATACTTTCATGTATACTTTGTATATCATTCTTTCATTCATGCATTTATGTATTGCTTACATACATTACATTGATTGCATTCCTACATGCTTACATTCAACCATATATATACATTAATGTAAAGAGAATACATATCATATATATATTATTTCATTTATCTAACATATTATGCATTACATACTCTACTTTCATTTAATATCCATACTACATAGGCTCATAGGTTACACAAAATGCCTATGTCGTATAGTCACTCTTCTAATTAAAAGCAATACTATACCAATTGGGTCTTCACTAAATTCTAGAATTAAAGTATGTCGTAGCCCTTCGTGTTAGCTTTCCGAAACTTCAAACGGATCGCATTTTCGTGTCCGAAAGCTCCCGAAATCGCAAAAACACCGAAACGCATTTGTCTTTCGGACAACTGACACTCAAATAATTTTACAAAAAGTTCCAGAACGATTTTGGCTTATTAAAATATATATTTGGAAAGCTAACTTCAATACGGTTCTTTTAAAAAAAATAGAAGATTAAACAAAGTTCTAAGCTAAAAGTTATAACATTTCTAAGTTGCTTTGGTTAATAAAAACGTGGATGAATATTATGACGAATTTGAGTTATTTTGGACAAAAGAAACACATGTAGGCCAAGATACTTGGATTCCAACATAGTATCCAAATAAAACTCATTCTAACCATCCTAACTAAGATCAATCCACTCTAACCATTTTAAAACTGAATTTAAATATCTATTTAAACTATTATCATACTTACATACACATGGGGTGTCCTAATTTGGGATCTATCAAGTAGGACACAAGACACATATCTAAAATCCTCAAGAGAGCTCCAAATGGCTTAAATTTGAATCTAAAGGGGACACATGCATGAGGATGGATCCTACGGATTCAAAACTAATTTATATGCAAAGAAAATCGATTTAGAGGATGGATTTTACCTATTAGGAGTAGAATCCCAATGAAATCATTTAGGACACGGATCCGATACGAAGATCCCTCAAATTGGACACTCCTCCTTGTACTTCTCTACTAATCCTTGATAGCACCATTCCCTTAGAGAATGGGAATGATTGAGGGAAGATTTGGTGAAGGAATGATTTGATTTGGAGATCAAATCAAAGGTAAGGCTCTCTAAAATTAGGGAAGAACAAAAGGAAGATAAAAGAGGCAAGATTGTAATGAATGAAATAAATCATTCTTCCCTAAAGGTGGCTGCCATAAATTGTCCATTAGGGCTAATGGGAAATATCCTAATTGCCCCTCTCTAGTCTCATATGGTTAAGTCTAGACTAGGTTCAAGTTTGGGGTCAAAAGGATCTAGTTTTAAGTCTCTAACTTAACCATTTTAACATGATAACAATTAGTCTAACTAACTAACTTAAATGTTGGGTTTTGTGGGCCATGCTTAACTTAACATTGGGTCCCATCTAGAGTTTAAGCTACCCGGGTTACAATATAAGTCGGAATGAGACGAAACTCAAATCCGACTAAACAAATCTAATAAAAATAATATTAAAAATATAAAATTTTCCCAAAATATTAAAATATAAAAAATGACCAAAATCATAATACATCAATTTAAATATTATTAAAATAATCTAAAATTCACCAATTAATCAAAATTTTAAATAATTCAAAAGTCACAAAATGACCAAAATATCCTTAGCCTAAAAAGTTGTAAATAGTCATTCTAATTACATGGTTAGGTCCCCATGGTCATGGTTAGTCTCTAGACTCAACAATTCTAGGGTTTACTAGCTAACACATCAAAATTATAATTCACCAATTTTAAATAGTATTAAATTAATTAAAAATTCCCATAAATCATAAATCCTATTATTAAATAATAAACTTTTACAAAAGTTCAAAATTACCCTCATTTTAGAAAAGTGAGTGTTACAGTCGCTAAGCGACGATTGAGCGACGGATTTTCGACAGCCATATTCGTACAACTAGCGACGACTGGCCAACGGGTTTCCGTCAAATCAAGTATCATAAAGTTAGTAATACATCGTCTTACCGACGGGGTCAATCCGTCGGCAACTTGTCGGTGAACGCGTATCAAAGAGTTTTTGATACGCAACCTCCGTTGTTATTCCGTCGCGCGTAGGCGCAAACCAGCGACGAATTGGCGATGACTTATCCGTCGCTAAGGCTCTGGAAATCTTTCATATTTCTAGAACCTAATCGACGGATTATTCGTCGCTTGGTTGTCGCCGTCCGTCGCTAAATTGAAATTCTCCAGTTAGCAACGAATAATCCGTCGCTTGGTTGTCGCGAGCCGTCGCTATTTGGCCGCTAGTCCGTCGCTAACTGGAAAATTTTTGATTTTTTTTCTCCATAAAATAGAGCATTCCTTGTTCACACAACATCCGAAATATCGAAACATCACAATATGCATCACACATCACACATCACACAAACCAATATACATCACACACTAAAAAACAAATATCCATCACAAATACATCACACAAACCAACATACAACACACACCAATATAAAAATCATATATATATATATATATATATTGAAGCGAATGGTTCTTCTTATTGCAAATGAACAGATTACATAAGGACTCAAAGTATCACTACACACCCTGTTACAACCAAATAATTCGACCCTCAATTAGGCCATATCCAACCTACAGGTCACCCCTCACCCAATTCCTATCTCTATGGAACGCAGATCTGCATTTATGTTGTTGAGAATACCATGGAAGGATGTAGTTCTGCCTTCGAATATTCGGCTATTTCTTTCCCGCCAAATATGCCAAATTACGGCCACTAGACGAGTGCAAATTCCTTGAAATTTCTGTCCTCTTCCCTGCAGTTCCCAGATCTCACTCACCACCTCCACTAGCCCTACCTGTCTTCTGATTGGTAAGCCCATCTCTCTTATATACGTTTGCCATATCTCCTCCGAAAGCGGGCATTCGAAAAACAGGTGGTTTCTCGTTTCATTTCCTCCCCCGCACAGAACACATCTGGGGTCTTCAATATGCACTCCGAACTGACTAAGTCGTTCCCTGGTGAGCAACCGGTCTTTTATAGCTTTGTACGCGCAAAGCTGCCACTTTTTCGCCGCTCCTCGGACCCATATAACTTCCGACCAACTAGCAGTGGTGGAGTTTCTCCGCAACCTCTCATACGCAGCTGTATGAGAGAACCTGCTATCCGAAGATCCGTCCCACATCCAAGAGTCTTCACCTGCTTCCCCTAAAATCGGGATCCTACTTATTTCTTCACCAATCATAGTCTGAATGTGCCTGTTAGTAATAGTCCACGCCCCTCCATTAATGAAGATACTTAGCGGCCCTTCTTGCCCAACCAACTCGAACATTGGCCATCCCAAGCGCTCAACTAAGCTTTGTTTTCCTAACCATGGATCCTGTCACATGCTCGTCGTCCTTCCATTCCGAATTACTCGGGTTATAGAGGATTTGAGAATGTCCCTCTGAGCTAATATACTCTTGAATGGTACTGAATAATTATTACTATAAGATATTGACCAGAAATTCTTAGTAGAAACATACCGTGCTCGCATCCAGTTCGACCACAGGGACGTACCCGTCAGGAGCTTCCACGCTAATTTTAGTTTAGCCACTTCGCGAAGTGTCATGAGGGATTGCAGCCCGATCCCTCCTTCCGCTTTTGTCTGACACATCTCCTCCCATGCAATTGTGTGCACGCCCCCTTTCCAGACAAAATTTGTGCACATTCTCTCTATCTCTTTCACTGTACTTGTCAGAACGATGACAGCTTGGAACCAATAGCTCGTGATCGCCCATATCACCGACCTTACCAACTCTATTCGTCCTCCGAAGGATAGAAGTTGAGGCTGCCAACCCTCCAACCGATTCTGAACGTAGCTAATCAGCTCCTTGCACTCCATATTGGACACCTGATTAATTGACAAGGGAATACCAAGATACCGAACCGGTAGTGCTTCTTGTTCGATCTCAAGCCTCTCTGTCCATTGATCTTGACTCGGACAATCTTTACTGAAGAATATTTGGGACTTATTTTTATTAAGTGCCAATCCCGCCCTCCTCCGAAACACCTCAAGTAGCTGTATGAGAGCTGTCATCCCCTTATCCGTAGGTTCCATAAAAACCAGAAGATCGTCTGCATAGATGAGATGCGATACGGCTGGACTAACTCGACGATATAGCGGCATGATATTCCTCCTATGCACCTCCACATCAATCAAGCATGTAAAGTACTCCATGACGATGGTGAATAAATAGGGGGAGAGGGGATCCCCCTGCCGGAGCCCGCGTCTGCTGCCAAAGTACCCCTGCGGCTGCCCATTCATAATCACCGAGAAAGTAGGGGTGGTTATACACTCTTCAATTCGATCGAACCACCATTGATCGAACCCCATGCCCCTGAGGATCTTGCATAGAAAACTTCTGTTCACAGTGTCGTAGGCCTTTTGCAAGTCTAGTTTGATGCACCCTTTCCGCCCTCCAGTCTTATTGAAATCCCGTACCAGTTCGTGAGCGAGTAAACAGTTCTCCCCAATAGCCCGCCCTTTGATGAATACTGTTTGATTAGCCGAGATGAGCTCCTGCATAAGAACCTGCATCCTGTTGCACATGATATGAGTAATAATCTTATAAATAAAATTACAGCATGCGATTGGTCGGAAATCTCCCATTTTCGAGGCTCCCGCTTTCTTGGGGATGAGCACAAGGAAAGTATGGTTTAGTTCGCGGATAAGCCGGTCGGTCGCGAAGAAGTCATCCACCACTTCGAGTACAGTTCCTCTCAGCTGGTTCCAATGGTTCTTAAAGAATGCCGCATTGAACCCGTCCGGTCCAGGAGACTTGTCCGGGTCCGCTCTCTTGATAACATCATCAATTTCCTCCATCTGAATCTTTCTGCGAAGGCCCGCATTCCCAGCATTCGTAACAAGCCGCTTGCAGATTATGTCAGGTACATCCTCACCCTCCTCCACAATATTGTACAGATCCGTGTAATACGCCACCGCTGTGGCACTAATTTGATCAGGCGGGGCAGCTATAGCCCCATCAGCAGACAGTAGAGGAGCCGACGAGTTTCGGTGCTGCCGCGCTTTAACCATAGCATAAAAAAATTTAGAGCACGTATCCCCATCTTTTAACCATACACATTTAGCAACCTGTTTCAGCTGTATTTCCTTCTAAAAACGAAGTCTACGTACCTCTTCCTGGAGATCCGACTCTCGCCGAACCAGATCAGAATCAAACAGAGATTCAGCCAGTCCAGTTTGGACTTCCTGGAGAAGCCGGGTCTTCTCCTCTAAAAGTTTCTGTGGACGTTGCCTATTCCACGCCCGAAGCTCCTTCTTAGTTTCCTTCAGGACACGGATGAGGCAGAACTGCGGATTTCCCTCGTTCGTCCTTTGCAACCCTCTTTGTACTGCTTCCTCATATCCCTCTATGAGCTTCCAGGCATTAGAGTATCTAAACGGACGTCGTCCAGTATTGTGTGCGTCTCCCAGGCGGACTACTATCGGAGTATGGTCACTAGTTCCTCTCTGGAGTCCCTCCGCCCTGGCGTTTGGAAACATCTCTATCCACTTCATATTACTGATGGCTCTATCCAGTTGACAGGACACCCGATTGACAGTCGAGCTATTATTCCAGGACCATACCTGCCCCGTCCTCTCCACACATAATAGGCCCGCACCTGCAATACAATTTTGAAAATCAGCTAGGATATTAGGGGGAACCGGCCTTCCACCAACTTTTTCGTTAGAAGCAAGGATGGCGTTGAAGTCCCCACTCAAAAGCAACGGGACTTGGTTGCCCACTTCTGCAGAGACTCTGATGATATCCTCCTATAGTTTGTTTCTCACTTTTTGGTCGTTGTGCCCGTACACCGCCCCGACCACAATTTACAGTCCTCCCTTATTAGAGAAATCAAGAACTATCAGTTGTTCAGAGGAAAATCGGACTCTTCCCTTCCAGATCCGACTATCCCACATGACCCAGATGCTCGCGACACCTCCCTAGGAAAGATTATCTACAGCTTCCCAGCTAGTCGGAATCCTTTGCTTGAGCCTCCCTGATTCTTTGATTTTACTTTCTAGAATAGCCACAATAGAGCTTTTGGTACTCCTCACCATCTGTTGAATCTCTTTCCATCTACCCACCGAATTTGCTCCCATAACGTTCTACGTCAGAATATTCATTGATGATTGGTGGGTCCGTCCTCCGTACTCCTCAGCCTTTCACTGCTTCGTGTTATTTGGTTCCTTGCTGGATGGACTGGGGTCGACTTTCCCCTAGTATCGGCACCATCTGGGTTCATCTTCTGCAAGTTGGCATGCCACTTTGGGTTATCCATGGTGAGTCGATCCCTCTGGTTGTATCCTCCTTCCCCCGACTCCCCATAAGCTCCGCGTCTTGGCGAGTCCCGGCTTCCTTCCCCAAATATTTTAACATATTTGGATACCCGTCCGCCTATGTCCTCCTCCCACGCTCCCAAATTCTCGGGAGGGAGAATCATATCAATTCAGTATTCTCTATTCATCTCATCCTCTACTGTTCTTTGTTCACCCTGTGTTAAAAGCAGCTGCCCTTCCCGTCTTCCTTCTTATTCCGGTACAGGTCGTTTGCCTAGAACTGAGCTCTCATGTCCTCCCATTGACTCAACTCTCTGCTGTAGTCCAGAATTTTGTTCCTCCTCCCTCACCTCTCCCTCCGTCGGTAACGCGAGGTTCATTGTCTTCCCCGCCTTCCAATCTCCCTATCGATCATCTTCAGGCTCGTTTGGTATCTTTGCTTCTTCCTCCATTTGAATCTCTTGCTCCTGGCAATGTGGGCGCACATGTCTAAAGCATTTGCATTTGTCACACGAAGGAGGAACCCACTCGTACTCTATAGCCTGCCATGTCATCTCGCCATTAGGCAGCATGATTTCTATTCTTCTTAGCAATTCATTAGAAACTTCGATCTGAACGAATACCCTCGCAAAGGAAAGGCATTTCCTTCTAGCAGTAAGGATGTCTGTGCGGAGAGGTTTCCCAACCATACTAGCAATCTTCATGATTGCCGGTGTACTCCAAAGCTGGGGTGAGAGCCAGGGAAGCCTGATCCAGATCGGGACCGTCGAGAGTCTATCCTTCTCGAAGCATGATTCAGGGAACCATCTCTTCAGCACGACGAGGCGTCCATCGAACGTCCATGGTCCCCCTTCCAGGACTTTCTCCAAGTCTTCTGCAAGATCGAACTTAATGAAGTAGAAGCCGTTTTCCCTGGAAAAAATCTCCATCTCCCCCTTCGGTCTCCACACCCTCTGCGCGTACGCTCGTAGCTGCCTATAGTAGGGCTTATTTCCCATCACATACAGTATAAGGGTGTTCCTCCAGTAAACCGATGTCTCTTCTATATCATCTGTCGTGATCTCCACGACTTTTCTCCCCCCTATCATCCGTGGTTCCACATACTGGAGTTCTACTTCCTCTTGCACAGCAGCAGGCTTACATAGGTCCGCCCATGAGATTGGTGCCGATCGAGGTCCAGGTTCCCTCGTTAGGCTAGTCTTGTTTGTTTCCTTCCTCGGACCGCCATCCTTCCTCCCAACAGCTCTCATCTCCTCAGGCCCTCATCCTCGACTGCTGCTCTTTCCCACCGTCGGCAGGTAAGGCCTTGTCCAACGCTGGGAGCCCTCTGTTCTAGTCGGCGTAGCCCTGGCCTCTCCGACAGACCTGAATCCCTCCAATCTGCCCCCGTACTTATCCTTGTCTCTCCGTCCCACCTGGTTCGGCCGGCGGCGCCGTTCCACGGTGGTCCACCCGTCCCCCTCGTCCCGCGCGGAGGGGTCGCCTGGATCTTCTCCGGCCTCCAGAGGCTGCGTTGAGATACGCGGCGCAGGAGCTTCTCCCTGAAACCCTAGCATACTTTCATATATATATATACATATATATATATAATATATTTTTTTTTCATATATATATACATATATATATATATATATATATATATATATATATATATATATATATATATATTTTATATATATATATATAAAAATATATATATATATATACATATATATATATATATATATATATATATATATGTATATATATTTTATATATACATATTATATATATATATATATATATATATATATATATATATATATATATATATATATATATATATATATATATATATATATATATATGTATTTTTTTCATATATAAAATATATACATATTTTATATATATATTTTTTTCATATATATATCCTATATATATATATATATATATATATATATATATATATATATATATATATATATATATATATATATATATATATATATACATATATAGACAATAGCATATAAAACATCGAAGTCTATATAAAACCATGTTTAGAAAATAAGAAACATGAAGAGTTGTAAAACCATACAAGTCGGTTGTCAGAATTAATAAGTCTACTGGAAACAAATCCAGTCAAAAATTATATCATATATATATATATATATATATATATATATATATATATATATATATATATATATATATATATATTGTCGTCTATGCTGGGGCAGATAGAACTCCCTCAGCCAGCGCGCATAAGTAGGATCCACGCCAGCAAGATCAATATCCAGAGGAGATGGATGACTGAAACTCCTGGTGCAACTACCCTCTGGTTCCACCTCCTCCTTCACAGCTATCTCGGCTTTAGGAATCACTTTCTCCTTAATAACAGGAGGAAATTCTTCCTTGATCTCCTCAGCAGTAGGAGGTCCCACTATCTCCTCAGCAGCAGGAGGTACCACTACCTCCTCAGCAGCCATCTGTGCCTCTCTCAAGCGAGATCCTCGGGTCTTGGGTGACATATGGTAAGACCATTAAATATCAATGAGAGCACGTATATACAAAATTCAACTCAACTTCGTTTGACAATTTAATTGATAATCATGAACAATTGCTAATCCTTCGATTAGATGAGGTAGATCGTCACTTTGTTCGAGAAAGACTTTGTTCGAGAAAGACTTGGCCTAATTTCTATTGTGCTTGATATTCATATATTTGGATCAACAGCTCGCTAGCATTTTTATCAAGGGCGTGTATGGACCAAGGATCCAATTCTTGTTGAGCGAGCTCAACAAACAAAATACATATGCCTCACTCATGTGGGGGTTAAGATAATTTGGACTAGAAGGCTAACAGGAAGCTTTCGCGTAGGTTTTGGAATGCCAACAACTATAGGTCATCTGGTTCTACTCTATTATTGGTTTAACAACTAGATTTTGGTTATAGAAGACAAAAGTCTGATTTTGGAAATCTAACTAATAAGTCTATATATTTAAGAATTTTGTTATGAAGCGAATCAATATAGAAACAAGTTCCTCCTCTGTTCCTCTATCTTCCATTCACTTCTTATCCTAAATATAGATCTCCATATCAATGCATTGCCTTATCAGTAATCAGTTCTCAATGCTGAACTTAGGGAATTGAATATGGTGGTTATTATAATTGTAAATATTAGAGTAATAGTTTATACAATCCACATGATCTTTATCAATCTCTGAGAACACTACATCTTCATTGTGAATTCTTATTTGATGAAGAGTATCTATTGAATTGGTTCTAACATGAAAGAATTTTAGCAGATACGTTAAAAGAATGTTTCCAAGTGGTTAAGGATATTATATAAATGTGTTACTTAGATTTTCAGTGACACCAAGCACGTAGAAACAAGGGTTATGTTAGGTAGCCAATAGCAAAAGTACTTTGTTGGATCAACTATGAAATGAACCCTTACAGGAGACACATTGGCTCCTATAAAGAAATATACAGAAGTATTACATTAGAATTTAGAATTCTCAATTTAAAGCAGTTCTATAGAGGTGACCCCGTAAAGAAGTCTATTGATCTATTATACTACAAATACAATACAAAAGCAGTTCCATAGAGGCATTTTTATCATTATTTGATACAACTTCCTATTGCAGTCTTCATAGAACGCTTTGTCAACTACAATACAAATAATACCTGGCTTGAGGAATACCAATTCCTGGCTATAAGGAAACAACATGCGAAGAGGAAATACGAAGAACCCAAGAGGAAAGACAAAACACATTCAAATAGTATAAAATTAGCAGCTAGCATCATGCTTGTGCTTTCTTTTGATTGAACAATACATCACCAAAATTTCTGAATCACTAAAGACATAATTGTGGCTATTCATATAAAGTTGATGAACTTCTATAAATTAGTTGTCACAAATAAAAATCAGTAACATTAAAGACGTTTAGAGGCTCACTTAAATAAATATAATGCATGTAGACTTAATGTGCAATTCTCCAAATATATTATTGATGGTGCAGAGCTAAAAAAGTAACAAAGAAAGCTTTATTCGTAATCCAATGAAATTAAGAGTGCATGTGCTCTGAAGCGAGCATACCAAGATGTAAGATACCATAAGAAACTTGTTCATGTGGATAAGATACCATAAATTGTGTTCCATCAATGCAGTATTGAAACTTCTTTGGAAATTCAATATAATTTACAGTTCATAAAGCTGATACACGGTTTGCAACAACAAAGAGGGAAAAAAGGCTAATGAGACACACTACACTCACAGTTCACCCCACCCCCACCACCATCGACCGCCATCCCCCCCCACCACCGCCCCCCCACCCTCGGCCCCCCTCCGCCCTCCCGGCCCCCCTCCGCTGCCTTACATCCCTCCGACCCCCACCCCCACCACCGCCGACCACCACCACCCCCACCTCCGCTGCCCTATCCCCTACCGCCGACCCCCAACACCCCACCCTGAAACCCCCCTCCGCTGCCCAACCCCCCGCGACCCCCCACCCCCACCACCGTCGACCTCCACCCCCCCGCGACCCCCATCCCCACCCCAAAACCCCCTCGCTTCCCTACCCTCCAGCGACCCCCACCCCCACCACCGTCGACCCCCACCCCACCACCACCGACCCCCGCCGCCCCCGACCACCGAAAGAGAGAGAGAGTGAGAGGGGATTACCTGGAGAGAGAGAGAGAGAGAGAGAGAGAGAGAGAGAGATAGCTCTGCGCGCGTCGGAGAGAGAGAGAGAGAGAGAGAGACGTGAGAAAATTTGGGGGGGAGGAATGAAAAGACCCCCCCCCCCCCCGTCGGTTAAATTTAAGTTAGGGTTGGACATATAACGACGGACTAGCGACGGATAGTTGGCCGACGCTAGTCCGTCACTATATCCCCTTAGATGGCCGACGGAATATCCGTCGCTATGTGGCAGATAAATTTTGCGCCAATTTTTTTTAATATTTTCTGCCAACTTTTGACAACTAAGTGACGGCATAGCGACGGCTTCATGATCCGTCGCTATATCTCGGACGACTTAACGACGGATTGGCGACCTTTGCTCGCCCTTAAAATAAAAAAAAAATTGTCAGCTTTTCGATGGCAATCAGTCTGTACTTAGTCGGTAGTCCGTTGCTATTAGCGACGGACGTTATCTGTCGCTAATGGTCCGTCGCCAATTGGCTGTATTTTGGTAGTGTTAATGATCAATCAACTCTAACGCTGCTTTATACTTTTTATAAATTTGTACAAAAAGAAGTCCAATTGTATTTGTTTTTTTGGAAGGAGTCGACATCTCGATTATTTGGAAATCTTCGTATTTTATACTGTATATATATATATATATTTCTTTAACGGTAAAAATGTGAGATTGTTAATATAAATATAAAACTTATATTTTTTTTTAATGCGTTCTAATTTATGCGAGAAAACCATTATTTTTGTTTTTAGAAAATAACATTTTCAATTCCATTGGTAGCTAAACTAACGTACGACATTATCAACATAAAATACAGAAATGGCTACGCTACTCCTAAGCTACGCAATACAGGGCTCAGAGAAAGAAAAGAAAAAAACGAGCTTATGCCCTTACAACATATTTTACATAAATAAAAAAAAATAAAACAAAAATCCTAAACTACGTTGCGGTGATCTTCTGAGCCAAGAACGGTCCAGTCCGAAGGCACGAGTGCCCTGCACCTAAATATAGCATGCCGGTAGTAAGTTCTTCAAATCTAAATAAACTAAAGTCGCAAGGCAGGGACAACCAGAGTCTTAGACTTGGTCATGCAGTCACACGTTGCTAATAGCTTACGCCTCAACATACGGGAATACCAGTAGCGTTTGTATTTCGCTAACGATTCATTTGACCATTTCGATCGTCGCCAAAGTGGATACAATAAAGTCTCAAATACGCCAAATATAAATAAACCAATAAAATGTGAAATATGTAAAGTATATTTTCTAACGACCAAGTTTTCAAAAATAACAATAATATATATACGTATATATTTTTTAAATGCGTCACAATATTAAGAGTATAATTAAAACGTAATTATTTCTCTTTTAAATCATTTATATTTTTTTAAAATATATATTATATATATATATATATATATATATATATATATATATATATATATATATATATATATATATATATATATATAAAGGAGTTACATATTAAAGTATAGGTAAACACAATTTTTAAAATATATACATATATATATATATATATATATATATATATATATATATAGATATATATATATATATATATATATATATATATATATATATATATATATATATATATATAAAGGAGTTACATATTAAAGTATAGGTAAACACAATTTTTCCTTTTAAATCATATACATACATACATACATATTTTAAATGAATCACAGTATATAGTTAAACATAATTTTCTTTCTTTAAAACATATATATACATATATATATATATATATATATATATATATATATATATATATATATATATATATATATATATATATATATAGGAAGCGGATCAAAACCTCCCTTAGAAAACCCCCTAAAAAACCCCTCACTCTAATCCGTAATTTAATGTTAATATTAATGTTAATGTTAATATTAATGTTAATATTAACATTAAATACTAAAATTAACATTAAACTTAACATTAAAATTAATATTAACATTAACATTAACATTAATATTAACATTAACATTAACATTAACATTAATATAAAAAAATATAAAAAAATTAATATTAACATTAACATTATTATTAACATTAATATTAACATTAACATTAATATTAACATTAATATTACGAATTAGAGTGAGGGGGTTTTCTAAGGGGGCTTTTGATCCGCTCCCATATATATATATATATATATATATATATATATATATATATATATATATATATATATATATATATATATATATATATATATGCACTTATATAAAAACCAACAGAACCTAACATTATATATACACACATTTATATAGAAAATTATACTATAGAACTAAAATTTCTCTTTTTTCATTGAACTAACCCACACAAACTTCACAGAATCAATCCTGAATCCGAAATCGGACCGCAGAACTGATTTCTAACCAAACAACCAACACACTGGCCAAAGCCAAACTTCACCGAATAATTCCCAAGTCCGAAATCGGACTAATGATTCCACAATCGTTCCGAGCATCCACAAGCAACGTAAAAATAATCGAATCCCGTAACGGGATTCGAGACCTGTCATCACAGACTACGCTACGAGATGCTATGACTACTCGGATAAGGATTATATCGAAAGTTGATGACAGAATCTGAAGGGTGGCCTCAGACTCGGATCGACTCCGCGGAGCGTCGTCACTGGCTCGAGAGAGTCTCGAAACGCGTCTGGACGGGAACGACAGCGGCCAAGGGTGGGTCGCGGATCAAGCACGGGGTGCGCCGGCGAGAGGCTACTGGGTCGACGCCTCGAGGGGGTCGACGGAGGCGCTGGCAGCGGATCGACCGAGAGGCACCGGCGGTCGCGGGGGATCGACCGCGGAGGTCGGCGCGCGTCAGGGGCTGGCCACGTGGGGCCTGCCGAGGTCGGCCGACGGCGGTCGCGGCTAGGACGGCCACGGGAAGGAGTCGGTGCACGGTCAGTAGTCAGTCGCGAAGGTCTGTGAGAGGGTTGGAGAAGAAAGGAGATGGTGCTATGGTTGGATGGGGGTTGAAGAGAATGATGGTGATGGTGCTGCTGGTTCTCTTTTAAGAGAATTAAAGGTGATGGTGGTACTAGTTGCTGAAGAGAATTTAAAGGGAGAGAGTGAGACGTGGGGAGAAAATGAGGGAGGGGTTTGAGTCACAGCTGTTGGTTTTTAGTTTTGGTTTTTTTTCTTTTCCTATTAGAAATAGGTTTGGGTCTGGAGAGAAATGGGTTTGCAATTTACAACCTTTCCTCCTTAGAAAATTTTGTCCTCGAAATTTCAAAGATAAGGGCCGGGGTACAATCAAAATCACTTAGCCTTGATCAAAAAAATGGAATTTAAATCATCAGGCACGATTGGATTCTAGGCATGATCACTATGTACAATGATAAAATATAGGCACGGTCAGAATTATCTAGATATGATCTCATATAGAGTTGGAATTGTAGAAGCATGGAATTTTAGGCACATTTATAGGCCAGAATTCCTATGCGCTCAACCCAACCATGCAACCAACTCAAATACGCCAGGAAGCTCAAACAGATACTTGGCACAGCAAAGAAAAGTACAAGTTTTAAGACATTGAAAAGAAAGCTTTTATTTCATATGAAAGTTTATTACATGTCTAAAGAAATGCTTTACAAAGGAGAACTTCTACAAAAAGGAAGATCCTAAAGCTATAGCCAGACGCAGCAACTGCCATGCACCCTATGCCAGGCGCATCATCTGTCAGGCACATCATTCTGATGTCTTGTCCAAGCACATCATTCCAGCATCTCAATATATGCGCATCTCCGTGCATAGTCAGAGCGAATTACTCCCTCTCATCAGCACCAATCAGCCCTTGTGTAGCAGGAGAAAAAAACTCTCCTAGCTCGACAAAGATCGCGGCACGATGCCCCGGTCTTCGGAAGTAACAAGCACACTCGACAACCTGTGGCTCTGTCAGCATAATAAAAGACGGAGCGCGGCCGCCCCGATCTTTGGATACAACAGGTACCATCGGCCTGTGTCGGGACTCGACGATCCCGATGTTTGGATGCAACAGACACTATCACGGAAGCTCAGAGCGACGGAAAGACTGGGGCAGCGCATCTTCACCCTCGGGAAGAGCTCGAGTTCGACAGTTTGCCAAGGTGGAGCTCCAGCCAAGTTCATCTTTATATCGAAATGAAGAAAGAAAGAAAAGCCTTCCCTCATACGGCTATTTATAAGCACGGACAACCTACACCCGAGTGCCAAATGGCCAACGCTCCAAATTCCATGCAATGAATTTGTATTAAATAGCAAATGCATCCGTCACCCCTCGTATTCGGCTAAGTCAAGGCAACCATTAACGCCTCAAAGAATCCAATAGGCAGGCCAAAGAGGATGCGACACATTGGCAGATGTGCCGTCAATATCATGTGCTCCGTATGGATGCGCCCAGTAGGCCATAGCCATGCGCCCAGAATGGCACTAACCAATGCAAACCCTCTCTATCAAATATTTAATACTGAATGACAAAGACGATAATGCATTCCAAGAGCTGTCAAATCAACTGTACAGAAAATGAAGCATCGCTGATGTCAGCACCATCATTACACCTGGAGTGGACAACGTGGCAGACCGATCATTCATATGCGCCTCGTGGCCATGTGCCCAGAAGACGACATATGCCCTAGTGGTTATACGCCCCCGGCTTACTTCTGATCCCAAGTAACAGAAGACTAGGCTATACATGCGCCTCAAAAGCCATGCGCCTGGACTTGCTCATAGCTTCTAAAGGTCATGAGACCAAGTCGCCTCCTCTGCGCCTGATCCTAGGCACACCTTGACGCGAAGCTCTGCATGCACCTCAAAAGCCATGCGCCTAGACTCGTCTATGATGTCTAAAACTCATAGACTAAGTCGCCTCCAATGAGCTCGATCCTAGGCACACCCCGATAGATCACTCTCTTCCAAAATCGAGATCTTTGAGCCACATGCATACACCACACGTCCCTTAACTTAGTTCTACTCAAGAATGGGTGTTAACCACCCAAGATCTCAGCAACAACCAAATCTTTATGACTGCCACGTGTCAGTTCTATCGCAGCCCAGTGCAGCAGTCAAGCAGATTCAGCTTCAATCCAGGGCGCATCAACCATATACCCCCGCCAGCATCAGCACGTGGCGTTCCCACGTCCAGGTGCATCCGACATATGTGCGTATAAGAAGTCAGCCTGCTATCTATAAATAGAAGGATTATTCCTTCACCCAACACACCGACAAGGACGAACATATATACAGACAGCGAAAAGCACATCTACAGACAGAGGCCAGAAGAGACACTTAACGTTCGCTTCTCCTCACAATGCTCCGGTATCCAGAGTAACCCAAACCTTCAGAGAGTTTAAGATCGTCGTCAGATCGTCAATGGAGTTAACGCATTACCACTCGTTCCATCGACACAGTTCCCAGATAAAAATAAAAGTGTACTCCTAGGACTACGTCTAAGTCCTATATTGTATACTGTTCTGTTTGTGATTAAAATACCAAAGTTTTAATCAACAAAACTTTATCGCATTTTCGATGGCAAACAAGCTGGCGGCTCTGCTGGGGACCTCTTTCTCCTCCAACGAAAAAGTTGTGTCACAATCTGACGACATCAAACTCAGCTCCTCCCACAAAACACTTTAGTATGCCTCAATCAACAGGCGTATGAGGAGTTAATCTCTGAAGGCAGTGCAAGTCCTTCGAAGCGGCTGCCAAAGCCGAAGAAGACTCACCAAGTCTGGGTGCGCAAGGCCGATGTGCCTGGCACCATCACTGAAGGGGATGCGCCACCGCAGCTGGCCCTTCCTGCTGACGCTCTTAGCAACAAGGATGTGCCCACTGGTTTCGTGCGTCTGTCTGGGAAATGCAGTGTTGACTGCATTCCCCAACCATCTTCTTTTCAGCCGAAGAAGATGCGCCAACGGAGCAAAGGTGCAACCAATCTCCACTGTATGAGCTCTGGTGCGCAAGAGAGAACGTCTGTCTTCAACAGACTCCCTCGCTGTCATGGTGAGACACAATTGGATTCTGAGTACTATGCACCTTCGTGGGCCAGTACAAAGAAATCTAAGCCAGCACAGGCCATGCACCACGAACGTGCTACGCCAATAGCAAACCAGAAACATGCACTCAAAATCATACGTGCTACTGATGGTAAGCTGTACAGAGTCGACTCGAGCGCATCTGTGCCAGAAACGAGTCGACTCTCAAAGTCCCTGTCCCGCTTGGGCGCATCTACTGTATTTCGAACCAAGTCTGGCTGGGCAACTGTGATGTTGAGTCCATGCACCCACCGGGGTGACGCGCATGAAGTGGACTCAAGTTGCCATAAATAATGTTCCTCTACTAATAATCTGGGTGTATCTCATGCGCGTGAACCAGATCAGGGGGTACAATATTCACATGACCACCCCGGTGCTTGGCTTTGCAATGCGCCTGATGGGGGTGTTAAAGTAAAACTCTCCTAACATGATTTACGTAATGTGATCAGTCACAAACGCAGATCAGGAGAGCCGACCAATAAGCATAAAGTGTCCCTCGTAGGGCACACCTGTGCCATGGTCACCATCAATTGCTGTTGTTGCAAAATAGCGGCTCCACCACAATGGTAGTCCGTGTTTCAGCGACTACAAACTACGCACCTATCCGACGTCACCTCGAAAAGAAAGTACCAATTGAAGATGAAGCAGAGCCCAAGATCGCTTCCTGTTATGTTGTCTCCTCATCCGTGAGAAAGACAACCACAAACTCCTCAGCCTCTACATCCAAGACTCAGCTGAGGAAGAGCAAAACAGTGGTCCCATCCCCAGGGGTGTATGAATGCACCCGAGCAAGGATCAAGGCCCTGACAAAAGCCACAGCCGGGGGTAGTCAAGCCTCTGACAACCCTCCCCTCGAAGACGAAGAAGCGCTTCGACAAACCGACCCTGACATAGCTGGGGGTAGCCAACACGAGGCCTCGGAAGAAGAGGCCCCTCTAAAGGAAAGTGAGGTCAAAAGCGAAGCCTCGACCGATCCATCCACTTCCATCAATGTCATGACAGCTTATATGGCAGGAGGTAGTGATGAAGGAGAATCAGACGCTCTAGCGCTGGACATCATGCAGCACATAGACACCCTTGAGGGGAGTCTCAAAACTCTATGTGCCTCCATGCAGATACTGACCTAGGTGGTGTTCGACATTTGAACCACTCTGGCAAAGGTATCTGTCTCCACCAGCCTCGATCCAGGGGCCAACGGAGATTCAACTATACCCCCTCAATGGGTATCTTCAGGGGCGGAGTACCATACTGTACCGCGAGCGTCAGCTCCTTCCAATATCCAACTTCAGGCCGTACCGCCTTCACCTGCTCCCAGCTCGATAGAAGACTTGGCCGAGATGATCAGGGACCTACGTGAACGCTTTGAGGCCCGAAACAGGCAGAAAGAATGTTAGAAGTTGGGGTTTCCTCAACCCTACCCTCTTGAGTGGAATAAGGTGGTTTATCCTCCCAAGTATAAACCACATATACTGACGCCATACGATCGAAAGGACTCTCCTCGTCGGTACTTAACCTACTTTCAGTCTCAGATGGGGCATCTCCCAAAAGAAGATGCCTTGCTCACGAGCCTGTTTGTCGAGGCTCTGAAGGAAGTCGCCTACGACTGGTACTGCAGTCTCCCTGACAACTCCATATCATCCTTCGACGACTTGACATGCCTCTTCCTCGATCGGTTCTACGACGGAGGGAGAGACATGACCATGTCGTCTCTAATAGAAGTGCAACAGACTGAGAAAAAGACTGTTCGAGAATTCATCAAGCATTTCAGACAAGCATGCCTAAGGTTGCCTTCAGGCATGCCGGAACATGCACTCATCGACTCTTGCGGCATGAACATGATCCCTGCGATCAAGCTTTAGCTCAACTCCACTCCCCCGCCCGATTGGAGTTCGTTGATCATTGAAGCCGAAGATGCTGAGAAGAAGGCACGTAACGCTCACCTTTTGGGGGTTAACTTCCCCACCTTTGACGACAAAGGGAAACGGCCTACGACCAGCAGTAGCAGCCACGAAATAAAAGGATAGCAGGCGTTGACCGTCAATACGTCTAACAGCACGCAAGGTCCTATCTAGAGGCCTCCAACCATACCTCGACCGAAGATGGTCTACTCCTTCCACGATGAGGATACCTTACAGCTCTTCAAGATGCTGAAGCAGGGCGATAAGATCAAATTGTCTGATCCCAAGTGTCCTGACGAAGTAGGCAGAGTCGGCGATCCGAGGTATTGTCACTACCATCAGTTCATTGGACATCCAACTAAAGACTGCTACATACTCAAAGACTACATACAGCGCATGATCAATACGAATGTCATCTCAGTCGATTATAAGGAGAAGACAGTCTCGGCCAATATGGTGTCGCTCCAATTCGGCACCTTACCACCTACTATGGCTCAAGATGGCGTCGTCACCATCCCAATGGCGACAATGAAAGTAGTCAACCTTCCACCAACCCGTAACAACATAGGTGGGCTCACACCACTCATAACATCCAAGGGAGAGATTATGTGGGTTCAGCCGGATCTCGTTCCAGAGCTGACTCAACCGGGGTACCCTCTACCTCCAAAACAAAGGCAAGAAGACCAAGTCTTGCCGAATGATGACTTCCTCCCTTGAGGAAGTACTGCCCATACAAACGTATTCGTAGCAGAACGTCCAGCCAGAGGAGGCTCTGGCCGAAGTGATGCCTCCTATTATCAACACAGCTGTCCAAGGAGAAGGTTCATCCCAACTGTCACTACCACATTTCTAGTTTGATGGTATTTTTGTCATTTTTGAGGTTATTTGAATTTATTATAATTTATTTGAATTTATGGGAATTTTTAGGATTTATTTTGGAATTATTTGAATGATGGTTGACTAGGTTAACTTTGACTAGCATTGACTTGGTAGGCTAACCTAGGAGCTAACCCTAGTTGTGTTTGAATTTGGTTAGATCATGCAACCCTAGTTATACTTGAGTTAAACTATGGTTTAGTCATTAAACTCAAGATTAGAATAGAAGGCTTTTAGTCACAAGTCATGACTTGTGGTTTTGAACCAAAGATTTTAACTAAGCCCAACCCATTAGCCACTAGCTAACCCTAACCCTAATTCACTCTATGGTCGGCCACCTAGCCTAGGGAATCCCACCCTATAAATACTCTCTTCCATTAGGGCTAGCCTCTTTAGGAAAGTTTCATTTGGAAAGAGAGGTATGTACCAACTTCATTAA
>JANAVB010025024.1:145000-164552 GCA_029216955.1 Iris pallida
CTTCAGAGGGATTAAAGCCTTCTTCACCGACGCCGATCTGTACAAATCAATTCATCTTGAAGATGAAGCCAATGACGCTGATGACGAAGCAGAAGCTGAGGTCGAAGCTGACTCAGAGGCGGACATGATAATCAATGCTCCCTTAAAAGTGCGACTCAAAGGGAGGCCGCCTCAAACACCGGCCCCTATGGTAGTCAAAATCCGTGGGAAGGCGCCAGCTTCTCCGGACACTATATCCAATGAAGCTCCATTGAAGATATGCCTCAAAGGCAAGCCCCTCAAGTGGCGGCTCCTCTCGTAGCCAAGCTACGAGGAAAGGCTCCAGCTCTTGGCACACCAACCGAGGCTCCCCTCAAGGTGCGGCTCAAAGGCAGACCTTCTCAGTTGTCGGCATCCGTCAGGCCACAAGAGAAGACCTTGGCATCCTTCTCAGCACAGTCCCAGGAGCCAGCACGGGGCAAGCTCTCGAAAAACTCTCCCGAACCTCCCAAGGCTGCTCCAGTTCTCACTGATAAAGAACTTGGAGAGTACATATCGGCTAATGTCGATGCCCTATCCCTCGATGATATAATCCCTCGGGACAAGATCCTATATTTTATTAATAATAGAGTGTCTTTCAATTATTCTAGTCTTCCATATTGGGATACCATGTACACTCTAGATAATGCTCTACAATCGTTGCAAAAATAAATAACGACTGTGAGTCATACAAATCGAGTCATCCTGTACCAATGAGTCTGTTACATAGTCCCACCTCGAAACAAGGACGAGAAGCCCATTATCTTTGGCAAAGTCGAGCATCACCAAGACCTCCTACCGACAGAGTCCGAACCTGACACCGACAGAATACAAATCTATCGGTACAACGATCGAGCCAAGTATCTCATCCAAAAGATAGATTACAACTTGAAGAGAGACCGAGGTCTGAACTACGACAAAGGTCGACGTCTTCCCCTACGACTTCCAGTGCCAAAAGGGAAGCTGTAAGACTACTATCACTGTACCCGACGACGGGTAGGCTACATCATGCCTCCAACAACTCCAGAAGAATCAGAAGCAGAGGATGTCATACATTCTCACTCATCTGAAACTTCAACTTGGGTCTCCGACACCAGCATCGGCTCAGTCTTCAGGAAGGTGCTATCAACCAATATGATATTGTTTGCCATTGATTATCAATATAAGAACTACAGAGGAACTATATTGATTGTAAACTTTAAAAGTACAACAGAGAGCTTAGAAAGAAATCCTAGAAAATAATCTAAGTATAATTTATTTTAATTTTGGGGGGTGACGATAGAGGCTTGGGAGAAGTGTAGGAAATCTACCTTACTTCTTGGACTATCAGACACTGTCTTTTTTCTTGAGAAAATTGCCAGCCTTTTACATGGGTGTTGTACCCTATTATTTATAATAATTTCGAAATAAAGCGTATTTTAGGCTACATAGGTGGTCTCGTGGCCACGTGGCTGTAACAGCACACGAAGATTCGGTCTTTGGCTGCCAGCTGGTGATTTGTTGAGATTTTTTTGCAGCAAATCTGGGTGGTTGAGACTTAGTCAACTTGCCACGTTATCTATCGCAGAATAAAATTAATCTGCTTGGGTCATTTTGGGCCGCATAGGTCTTTTAGTGCTCGGCCATGCTGGGCCGCATAAGACTCATGCGGCTCAGGTTGTAGTCTCCCTTATCTACGTGTCCTACCAGCAGTGTCACCAGTCCGCATGAAGCTTGAAGACTTTTGGGCCGCATAGCTCCTGCATTCTGGGCTGCATAAGGCTCATACGGCTCAGGTCACTGTCCCTCTTAGTCGCATAAAGTTTGGAGACTTTTAGGCTGTATAGCTCCTGCATTCTAAACCGCATAAGGCTCATGTGGCTCAGGTTGCAGTCCTTCTTAGCCGCATGACACCCCTGTGGACCATGCTCGGACCGCATGAACTCTCAGATACGTGGGCCCTAGGTTCAAGCACGTGGGTCCTATGTCTGGTGACATGACACTTTTTTTCTTTTTCAAAAGGTCACGTCTTATCTTCATCTTTTTTTGTCAGGGTTTGTCAGAGTTGTTAGCTTTCTCAGAGTTGTCAGCTTTGTCAGATGGGGCTTCTGCGGCTGATCAGCTTGGCCGTATAAGTAGCTCTTTTTTCTGCGGCCCAAATCAGTTTGGTCGCTTTTTAAAATATCAGAGACAGAAAAGATGGGCCGCAGGAGCATTCTGGATCGCCGAGTCTGTCATACGGCTCTTCCTTCTGCAGACCAACTTGGCCCAAAGTACTCATGCGGTTAGCTTTGTAATTGTGATCCACATGAACCCCATATTTTTTATGCTTCTACAAGACCCCATTCGAAGTTTTCAAATTATAAATTTAGAATCCTTTGAATAAGAAGCATGGAGATATGTCAAGCCGTAGGGAGGCTTCGAGCCATGGAGAGACTTCGAGCTGCAGGGAAATTTTGAGACGCAGGGAGATTTTAAGCCGCAGGAAGATCATATCCAGGCTATCCAGCTGTCACTGCTGCATTTAATGCTCTAATTTGGTTTTGGATTTGGGGCTGCCTTTTTGGTTACAAAGCATAGAATCCCAAGGGTCATCATTATCTTTTAATGGACATGAGAATCGAAGTGGCGTCTATTGGTTTACTCTCTTTTGAAGACCAATAAATATGGGTCATACGGTGGAGAGAGAATTTCTCTTTCAAATTCTTCTCCTTTTTCTTTATCATCTTCATCGTCCTTTCTGTTCCAGTTATCCATGGCTCCAAAAGCTTCCAAATCGACTAGCACTACGGCCAAAGGAAAGGGACCTGCCTCTCCGTCGAGAGCTGTGGACTCTCCTCCCGTTCATCCCGACGTGCAACCCCCCATTAAGGGTAAGGACGGTGGGAGAATGACGACTTGAATTTGAATGGCCATGTCGCATGCTTTATGCGCAGGCTTGTCATGTATCGCCTTTGTGCTTTGGCATAATCGGTGCGTGTCCTATCTCACTAGACAGCATACGTTCTGTATGATGGAGCCGCATGGACTGAGCCGCATAAGCGTTATTGAACCGTATGGATGCCTCGTGACAGAACCGTATGAGCGCTACATAACTGAACCGCATGGATGCCTCATGACCGAGCCGCATGAGTATTTTATAACTGAATCGCATAAGTGCCTCATTGATCGAGCTGCATGAGCATTGCATAACTGAACCGCATAAGTACCTCATGACTGAGCCGCATGCATGTCACCTAACTGAGCCGTATAAGTACCTCATGACTGAGCTGCATGCACGTCTCATGACTGAGCTGCATAAGCTCTACCTGACTAGGCCGCATATGTATCTTTTGTTTTTATGCCGCACGCGCTCCCCTCATAACTAGGCCGCATAGCTGAAGAATGAACTTTATTTTCCTCTAACTATATTTCTTCTTTGTCCCTTACAGTAAACTTGCCTACAGCTCCATCGGGGAGCTCTTGATAGGGTACGCCCAGTCTGCTTTGGGTGTGAGATTTGACCATATAGTCGAACGTGTGTCGACTCAAATTACCCAAGGTCAACCTGAGGCCAGGTTAAGGGACATTAGGGGCCAATCATTCTTCTACTTACTCAGCATGATAAATTCTGGAAAACTGGGGGACACTCATCTGAAGCCAGCGTTCTTATTCGGAGACGCTCTAACTGTCTCGAACGCAAGCATACTAGAGCTATATGAGAGCTAGGATTTTTTTTCCAACAGAATAACGGTTCACCTTCCTCAGATGGAACGCCATTTCTCCCTATCAGGTTTTAACATGGTACCTATCGAGAGGCGAATGACGGATCCCATAACTCAGGACCGGTAGGGAGTCTTCATAGGCAATATCCATTATAATAGACAGGTGCGGTCGGCGATCGCGACCAAGAAGTCAGTCAGTTATTCTGTTGTCGGACTAGCCCCTGAAAGTTTCATAAATAAGATAAGGCCCAATAACCGGTTCTCTGAAGCTGACACCTTCTTGAACTAGATTGCTCGTAAAGGGTCATATCCCATGGGCAGACTATCGCTGCTGAATTGGATGCATCATTCTCCTTCGTGGGTCAACTTGACATCCTGGATTCTGATGGTGTATCGGGATACTTTATAGCAGCTCGGCCTCTACTATACCATAAGGGGCACCTTCTATGGTCTTTTTGTAAACACAAGGCTGTTCATAGCACTCCTCGAGATGTACAACCGTCATACGGGGACCTTTTTTACACCTGCTGGGGAGATGGGGCTCACTCTCCACGAGATGTATGACATCTCCAAGTTGTCCTGGGGAGACGAAGTTTACGAGGAGTATACTCCCACGAATAAGGAGTTTAGGGAGTTAGAGAAGCGGTTCCCAGGGTTCCTTACCATTTACCGGAAAGTGCTATGTCATCATAGCACTTGTCAGCAAATGTCGAAGAAGATGGATGACAGCTCTGAAGGGAATGTAACACCCAGTTTTCCAGATGAGGGTAATTTTGAAATTTTGTAATTATAATTATTAATTATTGATATTTGATTCATATTATGATTTTTAGTGATTTTTAATAATTTTTTAAACTATTTAAAAACTGTTTTAAGTCATGACTTGTGATTTTGACGTGCTGCTAGTGAAACCCTAGAGACTGCATGACCTAGAGCCTAACCATGTCATTAGGATGATTTGATTATCATTTTTAGTCTAGGGGTATTTTGGTCATTTTGACTTATTTGAATTATTTGATGATTTATTGAATTGGTGAATTCTAGGTTGACTTGACTTGTTGAGACCTAGTGGACTGGCCTAGAAGCCAACCCTAGCCATGGTGACCCTAGTCTAACTTAGGTTAACCTACTTTTAGTCATTAGAAACTAATTTTAGAATGAAGGGATTTGGTTTAGTGAATTTAAGTCATGGTCTATGGTTTCATGAAATGACTTATGGCTTAATGATTGTTTGATCATGACTTAAGCCCATGGGCCAATTTAGGAAACCCTAACCCTAACTTTTACAACTTATGATCAGCCACTAGGGCTTCCCCTTTCCTATAAATATTCTTCTCCTTATTCTTGCCTCTTTTATTAAATTTTTACAAGTTTGAAGAAAGAGGTAAGAGCCTTCTTCTCCAATCCATAACTTCCTCATTTCAATTCCTTTTTGGCTCAAATCTTTTGCATTGGGTTCTAATTGATCCCTACTTTATGTTCATGGAGAGAAATCTCAGGTTTGAATCAATTTGGAGATATTGGCTAGCAAGGAGGAATCCCCCATTTGAAGCTTTCCATACAATTTGCACCTATAGGTAAAACCCTTTAAATTGATTTAAATTTTGGTTTTCTTTGCATGTAGGGCTAGATCTAGGAGTCCCCTAGGTGTCCCTGAAATTTGGGTGAATTTCGTGTCCGTTTGGTGTCCGTATCGGACACGTGTCGTAGTATAGTGTAGGTGTTTGTTGAAATGCCTCTATGGATTGAATGTTAATATTTTTCGAAACAAATTATATATTTGGATAGCCCTTAATATGTAGATTATTTTTGTATATGACTGAGCACGTTTCTGTGGGAGATTCGTGTCCAAATCGGACACGCATCGCCGTACGACACTGCGCACTGGCCCCGTACGGCTGTCCTGCTGCTCGGGTGCCATTGTGGACACGACACGGACTCTCGTGAGCTGAAACTTGACACACACATTGTCCTAATGACTGACACGACACTTGTAAATTTTCACGGCTTCTGGTTTGGTGTACACGAAGTAAATTGACCTGCACTGACTTTGTACTGCCTGTGCACACACGAAAATTGTTCACTGATACGTACTGTTTTCTTGGACACGACACAATGTGGACTCTTTGCAGACACCTAGACACCTAGCCCTACTATGGACGAACCCAGATGCATGATCACGAGACACGGGTAGCCCTGTGTCGTGTCCTAGGGCGACCCACACGCAGGCACGAGGCTGTCCTGTGTTAAATTTTGACACACTGTATGATTCATATTTTGGACACGTCGTATCCACTTTTGTGGACACGAATCAACTTGTACAACACCATATTATATTCACACACAATTATGAACCACTTATTGAAGTTTTATTGAAATTCGAATGTGAAATTGGGTTTTTGAGAATGTTCTGATACAGGGAACCAATTTTTGGCTTCTGAGATTATTCCTCATTTAAACAGATGTTAAATGATGTTTTTAATTATCATATTAACTCTACATACGTATTGATTCCTGCTAAGTTGGTTTTGCAAGTTAAGTTTTTGTTTTGTGTTTGAAAATGGGATTTCGACATGGTTTTGGTTTAAAATTGTTCAACTGTCTGATACTTGTGTCAGTCTAGAGTTTTGTAGTTCACTATTTTCAGTTTTCTAGGTATCTATATATTAGTTCATTTTACATATAAGTTGAGTATATATATGTTACATATGTTGAGTGTTTACACATATGTAATATACATAGGTATATACATACAGTGGATTTTCGAATGGATGCAAAAGTCTGATACCTTCCTGTTTGTTTTCCTGATTTTGATTCCTCTTTTAAAAACTGATTTTTAAGTTATTGGCTATGTTAAAATCCAAGAACATTGGTTGGTAACTGTTAAATTGATTCATGGGTTAGGATTGCACTTGAGTAGATAGGAATTCGAATTTGGGATGGGTTTTAGAATGGACTGCTCTATGAACAGTCGACTGATACACAGCCCTGCATTTTAATTTCCTGATTTTAAATTCCTATTTTAAAACTGATTTCAAAGATTATATTTGCCATGGATACATCTGAATTTATATATGGGTTTCAGTATTTAGTTTTGAATGAATTGGGGTTGAGTTATTTTCTCTGTTTTCCTGAGATCACACCATGGACAGCTCACTACATCATTGAATTCACTGCATGTGTTAGTTTACTGCCATATTCACATGTCCTATATACTCGTATCAGAACATATATTAGCTTAGTTATCAACCAACACCTGGAAGCATTCATTCTTCACTACACCTCAGTGATTCACTACACCTAATCCTACTACCTACACTGTGGACTGAGAACTGTCAATGAGAGTTCAGGTTTCTTAAAAAAAACTGAACTGAGATGTAGGGTAATTTCTGAACTGATACATGGTGGTTCCTGTCACATTCATTTGCTATTTTTCTGATAATTCACACACACATCCTATTTAACACACTGATTTCACATTGGCCATTGGCTTGGCATATGGCCCTTGCTATGGCACTGTCACACTGTGGGATGATTTTGTATTTACATTTTAGATTAGATATAGGATGTTGTTCTTAAAAGCTGATATTGTATTTTCATTTTAGATTAGATATGAGGACTGAACACTGTGGGATGATTTTATGTATGTAATGACACTTTGTTTGGTTATTGAAAAATCTGAGAACATAGTGTGCACCCACACCTTCCACATAACCTGGAAACAACTGAGAATTATTTTCCCTTAACTGTCCTAAACCTGACCCCAATGACAGCCAACACAGTCCCAAATTCAGCCTTAGTAGTACCCCAAAACCTGTCCATACCAGCCCCATACTTCACCCTAGTACAGCCCCTTAAAACAGCCTATTAGCTATGCTTAAACCCCCTTGTATCAGTCTATATGGACAGCCCCTTGATACCCCAAACCAGTCTACAATCAGTCCCTATAAGCCTATATATGTGCCCTATTTAGCTATATGTGTGTAGAGTGGGTTTGAGGGAAGTAGGTTATGTCTTGAGCTTGTGAGTGTGAGAGGATTGAGAAATTGTTTGGCTTGTGTGTTGAGAGTGTAGGATATGGGTGTTTAGAGGAAGAATTTCATTTAAGGGTATATGTTATGGTGTCCAGTCTCATATAAGTTAGCCAATCCATATGTTTGATTAGTCCTTGTATACATAGATGATACTTAGGATATAGCAAGTACCCTATATAGGTTGTGTAGTGTAAATTAGTTGGGATATATATATGTATGTGATATGGGTAATGTGTTATATCCTTAATTGCGTGATATGGTATAGGTAGAGTTGATTAGATAGTTAACCTATGACCAAGATTTGATTCTAGATTGACTAGAAGTTGACCATTAGTTAAGATTGACCTAATTACCTTGTTGACTAGTCTATGTTTGACCAAAACCTTAGATAGTCTAACTTTAACCTAGATTAGACTAACCTTGACTAGTTTGACCTAGTTTGACTAGAGTATGGACTTGGGTTGACCCAGAGTTGACCAAGTTTGACTTGGACCTAGTTTGACCTAGACAGTTGACCAGGTTTGACTTAGAGTTGACTTTGACCTAGATTGGCCTAGAAATCATGTAGATTGCATCATAAACATCATTTGTCTTATTTTAAGCATATTATAACCTTTACTGCTATATTTAGGACATTGTGACTCCGATACAGACATCTGATATTTCACTACTCTTTTCAGAGTATCAGGCGAGTACATTCTCTGATAGTTCTCTCATTTACTTGTCAATTACTGTACTTCAGTTCTAGTTAGTTGTATGCGATTCTCTGTTACAACATGTATGGATATTCTGGATTCATGTATACGACACACATTTATTTTCTGGCCTCTATTACTGGTATCATCATTCCTGGCTTCTATTACTGGAATCACCTACTGGAATCATTTACTGGAATCATTTACTGGTATTATTATATTTTGGCTGGACTCATCTTGAATCATTGTGTCAGAATTCTAGATTCACTTGCTGGGAGAGGAAATACTAGAGTAAGACATGTACACATACCCCATTTCTGGAATCACCCTTTGCTGGAATCAAACTGAAATGATAGCCATCTCACACTCGGCCAGGTGTGTGATGTGCCGGATTACCCATAGCCGTTTAGATGTCGATCTCGGTATTTTTAAATACACTGCTAGAGTATAGGCTGGACTCACCCTGGAATCATTGATCACTATAACTGGAATCGTCCCTTACTGGATTCATCTTATATTAGATTCATCTTGTACTGGACTTACATTGGAGTTACACTTGTCTACATTGCTGTCTGGACTTTATATCATATTATCCTGGTTCAGCTAGTTCTATTTTTACAGTCTTTATTGCTATGATTCTTCTCTTGTTTAGTTATTTTCTTTCCTTGTACTTTATCTGTCTTTCTTATCATCACCTGAATATAAACTGCCATTTTTATCAATACAACTGTCTATAACTGTTTTATAGTTCTCTGTCATTTACTTGGGTTTTCTAGATGAGATTGTGCACGTTCCTGTCCTGACTGGACCTGTTGATAAATTTTACAGATGATTGCCCTGAGGACACATGCCCTACGTATTATGGACCCTGAGACAGATGGCTACCTTGGGCCCCGACACTCGGGAGTGATCGGGATTTAGTTTAGTAGACTTGCATTTATTCTTATTTAGAGATTGTTGTATAGAATTGAGACTTGAGATGTATTTGAGATTATTCAGATGTTGTTATTATTTCAGTAGTTATTGTTGTCTTCAATTTCTTAGTGATATTTCTGTGTTATCTTATCGCGCTTAGACTGTGATTGAGTTACACCATATCTTATACTTGTCCTCCGTTCGGAGTTGATTATGATGAGTGCATTATATACTGCATGAGTTGATGGTTAGTTAGAGACTTAGAACAGCGTTCTACCGCCGACACTACGGCGTAGGCTGGGCGCTGTTACATACTCGTACCCTCACAGTGGGTGCGGGTCATGACAGGAAACCTTTCCCATACCAAGGCTTGGATCAGTTATCTGTTCAAACTTGGGCCCTCGGGCCGGGTTACCACTCGGAGCTCTTAGACTGAAGAAGAGGTGGTCGCTCAGGTTCAAAGCGCCAAGAGGAGTAAAGCTTCCGATGACAGATTCGGAAGCCAGACCGACACCTTCAGTTATTTCTATCAAAATACCCAACTCTTGTCCAATAAGGCCATCCTGGCTGGGTTTCTGATGACATGGTTGAGGACCTGTGTGGTCTCAGGGGGTTATGGTTCTATTGAGAGAATCAGCCGTAACCTGATTCTCCCTGCTGTCAAGCTGTCTTTGGAGGTAGGCTAGCTCTACTCCTAGCCATGGTGTGCAGCATTCATCGAGGCCTTCATATCTTTACGGCCAAAACCATAGCTCGTGACGTTACGAAGGATTTCAACCGAATCGAGCTGCCCTACCATTATCTGATGGGGTGGCTGCTAATGCACTGCCCCTCTCTGATGCGGCCTGGCCCCGAGGGTAATGCGATGGCCGACGATGCCTTCATCTACCAGTACCATGACATGCCCTGGGCCTGTTTAACCATACCCGACTGCCGAACTGTGCTCGCACAGGTGGACAGCTACTCATTTTTGTGTCGGTCCTGACTTTTACCGACGAGAAAATGAGGCGCTTTTATCTTGATGGCGGTGTCGCGCACCAAATCCTATCCGAGAAGATGTTCTGTTAGTTGCAGAATATCCACCCTGCACATCTGGTGTACCATAACCGCAATGTCGTTTTCTTGGAACCTTACCTATCCAGCCGATACTCTCGGCAATTTGGGTACTACCAGTTATTTTAAGACAACCCCAGTCCCTGCCTGGGTTATGAGGGCGGCGTCCTGGATGGCATCCGGGCCTGGCATTACTACAGTGCCGTCTGTAGCCAAACCAGCTTCTGTCTACCCCACACTGGGTACTCGGGATACATCTCGTACCTGGCGGCCCTCCACCATGTCTCCGTAAATAGGCCTCCCCGCGACTTCGATATAAGTACCAGTTTTATTACCGGTAACAAGTTGGGAGAAAAATGCGAGGAGCCCAAAAAGAGGAAAAGGGCAGGGAAGGCGAAGGCTATCGAAGTCTCTGACTCTGATTCTACTGATACGGAAGAGGAGGATGAATACGACGATCCGCCACTCCTTCGATGACGCGCTTGTCTTCTCCTGTGCCGAGTCCTCCGCATAAGCGAAGTAAGCGTGGACCCTCCATCGCCGACAGGTATCGTTCCCAAAAGCGGGTCACGATTAGGATCTGTGGGCCTGACGTCCCGGAAGGAGGCAGTGATGCCGAAACCATCCCGGAGGTAAATTTCATCCCAACAAACCACCATGTTACTTTTGGAACATTATCTTATTGTTTCTTTTTTTGCAGGCTTTGGAAAAAATAAACCCTCCGGAGCCCGATGCTGCTTCCGAGATTCCTTCAGCTATGGACACCCTGGTCGGGGAAGGTGCAAGCCTTATAGAACCGGATCTTGGGACTGCGGGGTCTCAGTTGGCCGGTACTGACCTATCTACATCTCCTTTCGGGGCAACCGGGGTTGGAGTGGCAGATGCAGGCAGCTCGGATACTACCGTTGAGGAGGATATGAGGGCAGTGGGAAGAATTATGACTGTCCTGAATGAGCCGCAGTCTCTGCCGCCCTCCCCTGGTAAGCTATGTCATATTCTTACCAATAAGGAGGTTCATTCGCTCTTTCTCCATATCCTTCGAGTCAAGATGATTGTCGGTCATTCTAGATCTGTAGGCCTTGCTACTTCATTGCCAATGGTGGACATGGCCGTGGAAGAGGAGATAGTGGAAGACATTGGGGAAGATCTCATACAAAGAAGAAGAAGTGAACATTTTTCCATTCAAATCGAGAGGCCCCCCGCTAGGCCGAGTTCAGAGCTGCCTATGACAGAAGTGCCGACGGTAGAGCGGTGATTTCTGCACCAGCATCGATGGATGCGGGGTCGGTTGAAGCTGCCCCTTCTTCGGAGATTGAACTCTCCGCTCCGTCCAGTCTTCAGTTCCTTCGGGATGCAGAGGGGGAGATTACCGCTGTGCGGGAATCTCATCGCTCGGAGTTTGTTTCCCTTCTGACAGGGTCGTCAAGCTCCGCTGCGCCTTCTTTCTAGACACCTTCAGCTCCATTGGCTGCTATTACTTCGACACCGTCCTCTTTGGAGCACCTGGATGAGTCGTCAAAGGACATAGTCGATAGCTTATAGCTTCTACCGCCATCTGAAATGGGGGGTTGAAGCTGTTTTGAGGAGGGGAACGTCATTTGTCGTGGCTCGTCATTGTACCTGTGGCCAGATTGAACTGCTAAAGACGCTTCCGGGTGGAGAGGGGACGGCTGATCTTCTGGAGCATAAACTGGCAGAGGCTGATTGGCATCTAATCTAATTGCAAAAACTACGACAAGTCGATGTGCCCGCTGTAGTGGAACAAGAGCGCGCCTTCCTTGTAACTGCCATGAAAAAGATGAAGGATGTGCTAGAGACGACCAAGCCTACCTTGGAGAAAGACCTCCAGAGGTTGTCTCTGAAGTATGACAAGCTGAGCCGGAGGGAAGAGGCTTGCCTAGTTCGTGAGGAGGCCACGGTTCGTACGATGGCCGAAACTAACGAGCAAATCCTCCAGCTCCAAGCTAAGCTGGCATCTCTAGAGAATGAGCTCCAAGCTACCCATCAAGAGAGAGAGAGCTGATTTGCGAGGAGACCGATAAGTTCATACGAGCCTCTGATGCTCTGGAGGGTATGCTAAAAAAGGTAGAGGACAACTGGTAGGCTCATGCACATCTTGAAGATGCTGAAAAGCTGACCCAGGAAGCTGAACGCCGAGCCAAACAGAAAATCGAACTCTCAACAGCACAGCTGGAGGAAGTACTCACCCAACTATGTGTTGTCGATGAGTAGTGAATTTCCCCTCCCTTTTTTTGTTATTGCTGGAGATATAGCCTCACCAATGTAGTTGATGTTTCATGAAATAAAAAGATATATTATCTTCATTCTTTGCTTGTGATATATGGAATGCTCGTACTAAAGGGCCTAATACAATATTTGTGATTGGTAGAGGACATCCCACTTGGGGGACTTTTTTTTGGACCTATTTACCCTTTTATGCATCTGTGATGCGAGTAAATAGATTCGAAATAATTTTCAGTAGACCTATTACCCTTTTGTACACTGGTAGTGCGGGTAATAGATTTGAATAATTTTTGGTGGACCTATTACCCTTTTACGCACTGGTGGTGCGAGTAATAGATTCGAATAATTTTTTGGTGGACCTATTACCCTTTTGCGCACTGGTGGTGCGGGTAATAGATTCGAATGATTTTTTGGTGGACCTATTACCCTTTTGCGCACTGGTGGTGCGAGTAATAGATTTGAATGATTTTTTGTGGACCGATTACCCTTTTGCGCACTAGTGGTGCGGGTAATAGATTTGAATAATTTTTTGGTGGACCTATTACCCTTTTGCATACTGGAGGTACGAGTAATAGATTCGAATAATTTTTGTGGACCTATTACCCTTTTACGTACTGGTGGTGCAGATAATAGATTTGAAACAAAATCTAACAGAGGTAATGTGGACGTGATAGGTTCTGTGGCCTTAACACCGTAATTTTATCCCGGATTGGGTACATGTGTTAAGTTAGGAGATTATCTATATCAGAGGTAATGTGGACGTGATATACGAAAATCAAAACCAGGAAGTTTGCACAGAGACAACAAAAAGAACCTGGCGGACTCCGATGGGGTGAAGCATCAGAATGGAAGTTCAGAGGTATCAATATACATGACTTGTCACTCGGGGAGATACGATGTGAATCCCCTCGGAGCTAGTAGAGTGTAAGTTCAGAGGTACCTGGTGTACATAACTCGACAGTCTAGGAGATTTAGTAGTTAGGGAAGTATGAGGATGTCTTTAAGCATAGTACTTTTTTAGGAACTTACCATTTATGGGCATCACGAGCAAGTTTCCAATTTGTTTTGCGAGCAGATATGCGCCGTTAGAGAATACAAACTCAATGACAAATGGGCCCTCCGATTTGGACTAGAATTTGCCGACGGTTTTGTGAGTCATGACCATCGGTCTGCGAACGGCCAAGACGAGATCGCCTACTTGGAACATCCTCTGCTTGACTTTCTTATTGAAGGCTCGAGAGATGCGTGCTTGATAGAGCTCGATGCTTTGTTAAACTTGCAAACGCTTCTCGTCTAAGGCTTCCAGTTCTTGTAGCCGTCGGTGATAGTTATCGTCCGACGTCAACCGGTAAGTAAGGGCCACGCGAAGCGAGGGGATCTGGGTCTCCAATGGGAGAACTGTCTCGCTCCCGTAGACTAGAGAGAACGGTGTATTTTCTGTAGCCGTCCGAATTGTAGTGCGGTACGCCCATAAGCATTTGCCCAACTTTTCATTCCAGTCGCGCTTGTTTGAAGGCATGAACTTTTTGAGAAGCTTGATTATGGTCTTGTTAAAAGCTTCGACCAGACTGTTAGCCGATGGGTTGTATGCCGTTGAAGCCATATTCTAAATACGATTCTTGTCACAGAATCGAAAGAAAGCATGGCTTGCGAACTGCAGAACATTGTCATGAATAATCCTCTGGGGCAGTCCAGAACGGTAGATGACGTGATGTTTTATGAAACTAATCACGTTTGATGTCTTTATCTCTGCCAGCGGAACAACTTTTGCCCACTTGGAGAAGTAATCGGTGATTGCAAGTATAAACCGGTGTCCCTTAGATGACGGCGGGGTGATTGGTCCAATGATGTCCATTCCTTATGCTTCAAATGGCCAAGAGGCTACTGTTGGGTACACGAATTCGAATGGCCAATATATGAAGTCTGCGTGGATCTGACAAGCCCTACAATTCTTTGCATAATCGACCGCATCTGCTACCATCGTAGGACATTAATAGCCCATCCGACGGAGACGGTCCTGCAACTTTGGGCCAGGTTGATGAGCCCCGCAAACGCCATCGTGAGCCTCACGTAGGGCTTTTTTGGCTTCTACATTTGATAGGCAGCGTAGCAGTATTTCGTCGTAGGATTGTCGATATAGCATTTTTGTTTCCGTGATCATAAAAGAATCTGAGAGAACGCATTCTGATTGAAGTTGCTTCTTTCACCTTCTCTGGCAGAATTCTGTAGACTGCAAAGTCGATGAATGGGAGTCTCCAGTCTTGTATGTCGTTGATTATCTGGGCAGAATAACTCGTACCTAGTTGAACGTTGTTTTTGGGACAGACCAACACATGGTCTATCACGTCGACTAGATGATGAGCATGGTTTTGTACTGCCAAGGAAGCGGCGAGGCCTGCTAGGGCATCGGCTTCAATATTTTGGAGCCTAGGAACATGCTCTATAAAGAATCCCTCAAAGGTTGCAATGATGGCAATTGCCGTCTGATGATAAGGAATTAGGTCTTTGTTGCGGACCTCGTATGAGCCTCAGATTTGATAAACAATCAACTGTGAGTCATCATATGCTTCTAGGTATTCGACCCCCACTTCTTTTGTAAGTCGGACCCCGATGACCAGAGCATTATATTCGGCTACATTGTTTGAACAGGATTCTATGAGAGAATATGTCCGATTGACTACCAATCCTGTTACGACCCGTACCCTGTATAGGGGCACGAGAAGTGGGTACGTCCAGCCTACGCCGCAGTGTCGGCGGTAGAACGCTGTCCTAGGTCAATCATCTAACAATATATAAGGTACCTGTACAGTTTATACTCTCCGAATGGAGGTGACAAACAGAATACAATCTCAATCACATCTAGGTAGAAGAATGAAAGATAGATAGATAGACAGTAACTCAAAGAGAATGGTAGCATAGATGAAATAAGTCCAAGTGTCTAGGATAACATAACATCCAGAATGTCAACCCAAAATACAATATAAGTCTAAGAGTCTATACATCTCAACATCTCAAAATACAACTCAGAATGTGAGACAAAAGATAATATAGAAAAGACTATCTAGCTAAACTAGCCTAGACTACTGGGGCAACATCCTCAGCTGCAGGTGGATCCTGCTGAGGGTCCACAACATAAGTATCATCTAGTCCTGCTCCATAATAGGTAGACACCAGGGCCTCATCCTCATCCTCTGTAATATTTTCAACAGGTCCAGTCAGGACAGGAACGAGCACAATACATCTCACGCAGTGTATAGTATGATAGGAAATATAAAGCATGCAATAGAGTAAAATACAGGAAACGCTGAAGGAAGATACATGTAGTAAAAGAGATAACTGTAATAAAATATCTACTATAATAGAGAACTAGCAGTGACTAGTGAGTCAGAGTAAAATATAGACATGTGAATGGCATAGGAGATTCATGACTACAGCTAGAAGTGATTCATGACTACAGCTAATGGGATAATATCCACATGACTATTTCTACTCCCCCATCCCCAATCAATACACAAGGATCCGTTCAAGTTATGTTAAGATTCATGATAAGCCCATAAATGGGAGATTCATGAAAGGCTCTGTGAACATAAGTGTACATGAGTCACAAGCGATTCGTAAATCTATGAAAGCATAGAGATATATGATGATTCGTGAAAAGCACAAACATGCTGTATCTGATGCTCCCGAGGGGGATAACATCTCATAAAAAGATCCATATAGTACCAATCCGTGATAACAATCGTGTCAGCATCAAGTAAAGTAATCTAAAGCAAGAATATAAATCCTGACAAGTATGAAACGGTCAGAGAATGTACTCGCCTGATAACTGAACGTCTGAAGAGGATATACTGCCTGAGGAGAGATGTATGGCTCCTAATCAGAGCAATACAAGTCACAATGTATCCACAATAGTAAAAATAGAGTATACAATGCATACTACATGATTCTAGGTCAATCTGGTCAAAAGTCAACTCTTGGTCAACTCTAATAGTCAAACTAGGTCACAGGAAGTCATACTAGGTCATAGTAAATCAAACTAAGTCAAATAAGGTCAAACAAGGTCAAGCAAGTCAAGGTTAGTTAAATCTAGGTTAAAGTCAACTCTTGGTCAACATTCTAGTCAAACTAGTCAAGTTATCTAGGGTTTTGGTCAACAGTGGTCAGACTAGTCAAATACTAGTCAACATGATCAATCTAGGTCAAGTCTAGGTCAAACTTAGACTAACTAAGGTTTTGGTCAAACAAGGACTAGTCAACAAGGTAATTAGGTCAATATTGACTAATGGTCAACTTCTAGTCAATCTCTAAGGCTAACACAAATCATGACACAACTCTTAAGTATTCCACTTAACCCCATACATATCTTAATCTACATAGGGCTATCTATATAACCCATGGTCAAACATAAATCAATTAGTTAGGGTTTAATCAAACTTAGTCAAATAGTCCTTTTAAAACTATCCAAGTCAATTCCATGTCAATTTGGTCAAGTTTGACCCATGGTTGACTTTGGTCAACAATGGTCAACATTTTGGTCAACCTAGGTCTAGTAGGCCTAATGGTCTATCCTAACTTATTGGCCATAGGCCATATGCTAGTAACTAGGTTCCATAGGCTAATACCATATAGGTATCTACCTTATACAATATATATATATATATGTGACTTACATATATATATATACAATATACTACTTAGGCCTATAGGCTATGTGTCATAGGTTTCCATATAAACCTATATCTAGAAAGTCATTTATATATATACATATCTATATATAGATATACAAAAGTCTATCTACTACATATATATATATCAATATATGTATACCCTATATATAATACCAAATCACTCTCACATATATATATAATGACACAATATATAAGCTAATACCATATATATATATATATATATATATATATATATATATATGAATATATGTACATATATATATATATATATATATATATATATATATATATATATATATATATATATATATATATATATATATATATATACAAAACATATATATATATATACATATAAGAGAGAGAGTGAATTATAAGACATAATATATATATATATATATATATATATATATATATATATATATATATATATATATATATATATATATATATATATATATATATATAGAGAGAGAGAAGGAATGAGAGAGAGTGAATTAGGGTGAGAGAGAGAATGAGAAAGAGATCAGTGAGAGAGAGGGGGAATACTGGACTGACACAGGAAAGGGGGGGTTCCAGATTTCTGGAATCCCAGAAAACAGTCCCCCCACACACACACAGTACACATACATACATATATATATATATGTATATATATACATAACTATATATATACACATATATATATATCCTCAAATTCCTCCTACTTGTTTGCCATTAAAATTGTTTTGATTGAAATCTTAATACAAACAGAACAGTGATACAATATAGGACTTAGATGTAGTCCTAGGAGTACACTTTTGTTTAAGCTGGGTCCTTAGTGCCAATGGAGCGAGTGGTAATGCGTTGACTCCGTTGACCGGCTGACGGCGGTTATCGGTTCTCTGAAGGTGTTGATTGCTCTGGGTGCTGGAGCTTGCTGAGAGGAGGAAGATGTTGAGTGTCTAGGACTGCCTCTCTGGTGATTCTCTGTTGTGGATTCTTTTTGAGTCTTTTGTGTTCTGAGTCTCTGTGTGTGTGTAAAGGAGACGATCCTTCTATTTATAGTTTTGCAGGCTGGCTGCTCATGCGCACATGCAGGATGCGCCGGTGTGGGGATGCCACGTGGAGGTTGCTGATGGAGGCGCACAGATGCTGCGCCCTGATCGAGGGGGAGAACTCTTCATACTGCTGTTGTGAGCCGGCACGTAGCAGAGAGAAGATCTTTTCGTTGCTGAAATCTTGGACGAGTTGAGTCAAAAGACACGTGTCGTCGACTCATGGTTCGAAGATCTTGGATTTGGTGGAGAGGAGTGATCTGGTGGGCTGCGCCTTGGATTAGGCGCAGGAGGAGGCTGCGGCTCATAACCTTTAGGAGTTACAAACCATTTAGGGCGCATGGCTTTTGAGGCGCATGCAGGCGACTTTCCTTCTGTCTTTCGGGATCAGAGAGCAGTCTGAGGCGTATGGCTTTTGAGGCGCATGCTGATTTGGACGCATGGCCGTAGAGGCGCATGCTGATGGTGGAGTGGCCACATGGCAGTGGCCGTCGAAATAAAGTCATGATGATGCTGATGTTGTCGACGCTTCGTTTTTTGAATAAAGCTGTCAACTGTTCAGACTTTGGGAGGCATGCTGCCAACTCTGTCAGTTCAGTATTTAATGTTGGTGACGTTCGATGGACAGCTGAGTGGGCGCATCGGTTGGCGTTCCACTCGGTATGGGGATGTGTGAGGGCGCACCCTCTGTAATGTGCCGAGTACTGTAGGGCGCGTCTGTGTGATGCGCCTGATACCGAAGGGCGCGTCCGTGTGATGTGCTGTCTGGCTGGCACATCGGACATGTCTTTTAATGATGCGGCTGTCTCGCTCTTCGAGTACCATAAATAGCCGTTTGGCTGAATTCGAGGCGTCCGGTTCATCCATTTAATGTAAATTCATTGCACGAAATTCGAATGGCCATCCACTTGGCGCGTGGGTTTGATCTGCCCGGCCTATAAATAGTGGCATGGAGAGAAGATTTGCTTCTCATTCCCTCATGTACTTCCAACCTTGAACATTCGGGTGCATTCTGTTGACGAAGTGCTCCCGAGGGTGAAGATGAGATGCTGTGTTGTCTTCGATGCACTTGAAGGTGACTGTTACATCCAAAAGACGGAGTCGAGGGCTTCTGAGGCAGGCGGAAGGTGCCTGTTACATCCAAAGATAGGGATGCTCGAGCCTCGTCTCCGTTATTCCGGAAGA